>CM053566.1:82760226-83069141 GCA_028646485.1 Cryptoprocta ferox
GGGGCTTGAACTCATGGACCATGAGATCATGACCTGAGCTGAAGTTGGATGCTTAACTGACTGAGCCACCCAGGCACCCCAAGATTATTGTAATTTTAGATAAAGAGATCAGAAAAGGCCTCACTGATAATATGGCATTTGAATCAAGACCAGAAAGTGGTGAGGACACTAACCATGGGATAGCTAGGTAAGAACCCAGGTGGAGTTAAAGGCAAACCTTGAGTTGAGAATGTGCTAGTATGTCCAAGAAACTATAAGAGGATTAGTGTAGCTGAGAAAGAGTCTATGAGAAAAATAGAGTATACTTCAAGGTAACAGGGTAGAGTATAATAGAGTATACTTCAAGGTAAGTCAGGAAAACTGACTTGGGGTAAGAAGGGGAGGAGGCATCACTGGAGAGAACAGGCCAACACTTGGAGGCCAGGTATTTAGAGAGACATGTTACATGGATATGGAAATAAAAATGATTCAACACATAGAGAAATTCACTAAAGGAGTGTGTCCCAGAAAGCAAAAGAATCCTAATTTCGTTTTTAAACAATTGGCATAGTGTTGGCACATAGTAAGCTTTTAATACATGTTTGTGGAATAAATCTTACAACACTAATTTGTATATTCAGAGTTATGCCAAATGCAAAGCCTGGGGAGGGCACCTCAACACTCTCCCTCTGTGAGTCTAGGCCTTATCATGTCCCATAGGGAAGTGTGTGTTTGGGTCTCTTTGGATGCTATTGCTGCATCACACACATGCTAGCACCTTCTAAACTAGCCTTAACACATGCTGGTTTTACCTTGATTCTACATATTTTTGATATGAAGGATCTGTTAGTTCTACCATCAAGCCATAATACTTGCCAATTGCACTGATTTTTAGATAAACAAACGCCTATGACGATGTGGGGTGGTCTACCACAATTCAGGCATTAAGATACATCAAAGAAGAGTATACTGATTACTGCTCAAAAAGAAATTGAGACATAATGTAAACCATGAATTTATGCAATCATTTAGGTCTTATTTTAAAATACATTTACTCAACTTTTCATATTATATAAAATGAGCAAAGTCTTAACTGAAACACTGGAGCTGATGATCAATAAAATCATCGTTGCTATTATTCAGGATGGAATGCAATATTTAACATCATAGATTTACAATGAAGTTTTCACAGATTTTGATGACTAAAAATGATGAAGGATTTCAGGAACTTAAAACGTTAGGTATTATGCAAGAAATGCATTATACAGACTTCTAAACATATTTGTTTTAAAAGAAGCAAATATTTGTTGTTTCTTAATGCAGAAGACTTGAATCCGTAAGTCATTTCTGAATTATTTTTATTTCATCCAATTGCTAAACACCTGAAGTGTAGAGAGCTGTGGTCAACTTCAGAAGAGAATTAGAAAGCAATAATAAAGAGAACAACTCATGTCTTCACATACAGAGTAAACACACACACACACACACACACACACACACACACACACACAAGCACAAAACAAAAGGCAAAAATCCAGAAACATGGAACAAGCGGAATTATTGACGTTACAATGAGAGCTTGAGAAAATTGTCATTTCAGTGGTTTGGGTCCTCTGTCAAGTTAAGAAACTACCAACGAATGGGAAGAGATTTGCAAAAAGTTCCCCCTATAGTGAGATTATCACAGTCAGACACCTTAATGAGACAGTTGCCAGAGCTGAAGAAAGGATTACATTTTTTGCTTGCCATGAAGCAGGAAGGTCAAGAAAGACATTTGAAAGAAGTTGTAAATTGCAGATAAGGTTAAACTCCTTATCAGGTTTTCCTTGATGAATCCTTTCCTATCAGCTTTTAAGTGCTCTGCATTTAGGGCCTCTGTTTTACAGAAAAGTTCATCATGTAGTTGCTGATTGCCACAGAAAGTGTTGGGGGAAAATGCCCAGCAATCATTGACTCCAGCCTTATCATTCCAAAAAACAGACTTTTCACGGTAAAGAGGTGTGATCACTTTGTAATGAAACTCCTGTCTGGTTCTCCTAGTCAGTGGCTAATATTTATTAAGGCATGGTTTCAGACTAAACGTCTCTGGTCAAAACACTGAGGGCCGTGACTGTTTTCCAAACTGAGTAGGTACTGGGTGGGAGGTCAAGAAGGGAATGCCATGAGGGAAGAGGAAGACATCCACAGAGATGAGTGAGGACCAAGACACTAACTTCCTGTGAAATAGTGGTGTTTGGTCTTATGGACTTATATTATCATTACATTTATTCATTTTTGTCTAATGCATACATACAATTCTTGCTCTAACACAAATTTACTGGCTTAAAACAACACAAATGGGTTATCTTACAGATCTGGAAGTTGGAATTCTGAAATGAGCCTCACCAGGCTAACGTCAAGGATAGCCTTAATATTTTGGTAATAATCAAATTATTTAGTACTAGGAGATTACTACTACCAAATTAACTTTACACAAATATGCTAAATAAAATATAAAAAAATATTTAAGGTATATATTTTTCACATTACATTAAACCTTTATTTAAATTAGATTTGTGCCTATTTTGAAAAAATGTTTTATCCTGGAAAAAAACATTCATATGGGAATAAGTAAATAGATCTCATTTTTTATTCTATCAGCATTAAGTCAAGTTAATTATAAAGTTATCAGTTTACTAAATCATAAATGAGGATATTGGACTAGAATTCTGAGTTATTCTAACTATAATTCTGTGCAACTGAACAGAATTTTTCAAATTATGACCAGAGGATATTGATACATCAGTTTCAATGAAAATACTAGGAATAATTATCACTAGCTCTCTCAGACAGTTGAAACAGTGTTAGCATATTAAAACCTCTGAAAGCTCTTAATGAAGTCACTATTTAACGTTGTCTAACACAGAAACTTCTATGTTTTTTTTAAATGTTTACTTATTTATTTTGAGAGAGAGAGAACGTGCACGTGCGTAAGTGGGGGAAGGGCAGAGAGAGGGAATACCAAGGAGGCTCCAGGTTCAGCACGGAGTGGTATGAAGTCCGATGGAGGGCTCCAGTTCGTGATCCTGAGATCCTAAACTGAGCCAAAATCAAGGGTCAGATGCTTAACCAAAGGAGCCACCCAGGCGTCCTGAACCTTCTCTTTTGATCCTCAGCATAAACATTGGGAAATGCTGCTTTAGAATATGTTTGTACTATTGTAAATGATTAGATAAGTAAATATATACTCCACCTTCATCCTCATGACATTATTATTATTATTCTCTTTTATTTCTACTATTATCACTTTCATTATTCTGCCTACCAGCCTCCAGCCCCCAGCCCTAGGGTCTATCTATCCTAACCCTCCTTATTTATTATTTATTATTTATTTATTTATTTATTTATTTTTTATTTATAAGCTATCTCTACACCCAATTTGAGGCTTGAATTCACAACCCCAAAATCAAGAGTCAGATGCTCTACCAATTGAGTCAGTTTAGGTGCCCCCTAACCTTCTTCAGTTTAGTATTAGCAGCCTTCTTCCCAATCTGAACTGTGTTTGGGCATATGGTCACACAGCTAGAGATGATACTTCCAATGCTTCTTTGCCCCAAACTGTGAATGTCTGAAGTGGTACTTGACTTACCATCTAACAGGGTAGACTTGATTGATGTCAAAAGGACAAAAACAAAAACAGAAATATGAGTCTCTTGAATCAGAGACAAACGGACTTTATTCCTCATAGCAATTGCAGTGTCCAGATGTATTAGTTTTCTACAGCCACCGTAACAAAGGACCACAGATCCAAATTTATTTTCTTGTAGTTCCAATGGCTAAAAGCCCAAGATCATGGTGCCCAAAAGCAAGGTTGGTTTCTTCTGAGGCCTCTCTCCTCAGCTTGTAGTTGGCCTTCTCTCTGTGTGAGTCTGTGTCCTAATCTCCACTTCTTATAAGGACACCAGTCATATTGGATTAGGCCCGCCCTTATGACTCCATTTTAACTTAATTACCTCTTAAAAAAAGGTTCTATCTCCAAATATACTAGAGGCATTGGTGGTTAGTACATGAACATATGAGTTTGGAGGGACACAATTCACCAAATTGTTATATCAATCCAGCCTGTTACAGGAAAGTAACAGCATTTTGTTGCTCCAGTTTCCACAAGAAGACATGAGGAGGGCCAAATGACGTGTTCACAATGTGGGTTGTGTTACAGGAAAAGAACTCTGAGTTTAGGGATAGCAGGCCTTCTACAAAAGGCATGAAACGTAATTGCCCTATTATTCTGGAGGGAAGCACTCTCTCTTCTGAAGCTGTTTAATAAACAAACATCTTTCAAACATGGTCCTGAAAAAAACCATTTGTTGACATATGCTGCTTGCAAAATGTGCTGAAATGGGAGAGCCCAGGAAGATTGTCCACCAACAATATTCGACCCTGGTTTCTACACCTTCCTGTCTCTGGCTAAGTTTCCAATGTACACAGCATTCCATTGGCTTCACAGAGCTGGTACCAAGTCCTCTAAATTTGTCTCATTTGAAATTTTCTTAAACTACAGTCAGTAGAACCCCAAGCAGCCCAATGAGACAACCTTGCAGTATTGACCTCAACCATTCCCCCAGGGTCCCAGACCTACCCAGGTAGAAACATCCCATAACTATCTGATTCTACCTTAGATAACCAGGTGACTTTCTCTTTGAGTTTCTGTATTGAGCATTGTATGTGGCCCGAAACAATTATCAGATAATATTAGGTTATTAGATAATAGTATTAATCAATCTGGAATATTAGAGATTGAAAAATCTGCCCTTGGGCTATAAAGACCAAATCTAGCACCAGTCTATCCTCAAAATCAGTCAGGCCAGTGAGGTGTGGCTGACTTGAGCATCTTCAAGATGGAGGACATATCGCTGATCTCAGCTAAAGTTAGGTCCAAATTCCATGTTATGTTTTCTAAATGGATTGCAGGCATTGCAGATAAAGCTGTCCACAGGGAGCACATAAATAGTGAGTCCATTATCTCTCTGAGATATTCCCTGAGACTCCAAGGGAAGCTTCATTTTGAAGAGATCTCTGCCATCATTCATCGGCTTCTAATACCTTCATTCTGTCTCTTCCACAAAGCCATGACTTTGTCACCATCTTATCATTATCTCCCCAGTGCAATAATTCTCAAGGGACTGGGATTCTTCTCTACTTGAAGGCACACAAGAGAGCCTGCCACAGTTTGACAGATGCTGGTGGAAGGCAGTAACAGTATCCAGAGAATAAGCTTTTTCTTGGCAGTTCCCTGAGCTCCCATCTCCACAGGGTTGTATGAGCAGGGCTAGATGACACAACACACACAAGGGACTGAGTTACAGAAAAGGAAACTTGAGTTTAGGAAGCTGAGAGCTAATGAGCAGCAACAATGCCTGACTTTGGTCTTGAGGGGAGACATTCTCTTTATCTCCAAAAGACTATTCAGTAGGTGAAAATCTTAGAAAAATAGTCCAGAGTCAAGGTAACATAGTGCCTCATCCACCAGATGTGCACAAATGCAGGAGATCCAGCATGTTCTGTGTTGCCAGAGGTCAACGTGAGTAAATGTTGACCAATAGGCTGTAAAACGAATGTGTGCAACTTCTACTTTAGTTGCATATGTATGTGGATGTTCTTGTCTTCATGCTCTTCCCATGTGTCTCTGGTTTGAACATAGACATTGGTGAACTGCCTTGAGGACACCTGCTTTAGACAACTGCACAGTCACTTTAGATGCAAAGATGGGAACTACATGTTAAAATGGACAGAGCTTTCCTGCCAGGGAAGGCTTCTGAAAGACTCGCTGACCCAGAGCCTACCCTAGACCCCTGTACCAGTGAAAAGTAAGCTTTGGTATTTTGTGCTCTGTGTGTGTCAGCAGCTTGGCCTTGAGCCTGCCTAACACAAGCACAACCCTTGTTTAGGGTATAATATCCATTGGTTACATTGGAAGAAAAATATCTTGAAAAAAAATTTTTTAATGTTTATTTATTTTTGAGAGAGAGAGAGAGAGAGAGAGAGAGAAACAGAACATGAGTGGAGGAGGACCAGAATCCAAAGCAGCCTCCAGGCTCTGAGCTGTCAGCACAGAACCCAGCGAGGGGCTCAAACCCACAAACCACGAGATCATGACCTGAGTCGACATCGGACGCTTAACCGACTAAGCCACTCAGGTGCCCCGCAAAATATTTTTTTTAAATAATGAGTACTAGGCAGTTTAAACTAATGTGTCATGAATAGAAATTTAGATTCCTTAAACACTAATCAAAAAACCAGTGGACTTCTTTCTACTCTATGTTCAATTCAATTTATTTCAAGAACATGTGGAATATATAAAGAGAATTTTAAGAAGTAAAGGCAGAATGTACTTATAAAATGTAGATCTTGAAATCAGAAAAGTCAGACTTTCTTATGGGAATCACGGAAGGTAGATGTGTTGATGTGGAAGGTGCTATATCAAGTGTTTTCTGTCAGTTAGATTTGTGGGGAACAGTAAGATCGGATCACAGGATCCAATGGTCAGTTTCATGTAAACAAGCAAATAAATTTGAAATGTGTGGTGGGGGCTTCAACAGGTCTAATCTAGCAAAATTTGAGAGTAACCCATTAAAATGTGATAATTTAAACTTCAAAAATAGAAGACTAAAAACAAATTTCAGGGAGATTTTTTAGATTAACATGAAGAAAAATTAAGAATTAGAGGTTAAGTTACCAAAGGAAGTAGCCCACAAGTAAATACAGTAAAACCTTGGATTGTGAGTAACTTGTTCTGTGAGTGTTCTGCAAGACGAGCAAACATTTCTAATACACTTTAACTTGATAAATGAGTGAGTGATGTCTTGCAATTGAAATAATACATAATGCCGAATGTTACCTGATCACAACTGAGCCAATGGTTCTTAAAATTCACTTTGATATACGAGTGCTTTGGGTTACAAGCATGTTTCTGTGACATATTATGCTCGCAATCCAAGGTTTTACTGTATGCAGACAAATGACTAGAAAAGCGGGTGTACACTCAATTGTAACAGCTGAGGGGCAGGAGATGCTTTACATTCTAATGCAGAGGTTTTCAGAGGGTCGTCCCTAGTGAAAACATCACCATCCTCCCCTGGGAGCCCGTTGGAGATGAAGACTTGCAGGCCTCACCTCAGACCTCCTAAAGCCAAATCACTGGAAGAAGGAGATAGTTTGCCATCTGGGATTTAATAAGTTCTTCTGTGACTCTGATGCAGACTAAGGTTTGACAACAACCGGTCGAAATATATAAAAGGAAGGTGCCTGGGTGGCTCAGTCAGTTAAGCTTCTGACTTTGGCTCAGGTCATGGCTGGTGAGTTTGAGCCTAGCACTCTGTCTCTCACTTTCTCTCTTTTTCAAAAATAAATAGACGTTTAAAAAATTTTTAATATACAAAAGGAAAGAAATGGCATTCATTTCTCTTCTCTGATAAATTATGTGACATGATTGCAACATCATTAGCTATTCCTAACGTGTTTTTCAAAAAAAGAGACAAATAGTTCAATACTGTCACTTGGAAACCATTCATTCCATCCCAACTCTGACTTTGTTGGAATATAAGTGACTAAGTTATACATTGACCCTGTATATTCTCAAAAGACTTACTTTTTAATCATGGTATTTTCCACTTTAGGAAAATTTAAACTTCAAAAAAAAAAGAAAGTAATAAAGGATTAACATTGATTTTGGATCAAAGATTCCTATACAGATATATTATTTTTGTAAATATATTGAGTAGTTGTAATGAATTAGCACCAATTGGTTTTCTTGTCTAATGCCTGTTTTTACAAATCCGATTGTTCAGAAAACTATAAAGAAATCAATCCTTTTTTGTTTCAATTAGATTCACAGCTGGTGATTCTAAATTTGACCTTTTTAATGACTCTATAAATTTCATATATTTGATTGTGTTGTATTTATTGCAACCATTTGGCTTTCACTCTTGTCTTTAGCAAATTAATTTTTCAGAAGTTAATCTCAAACACAGTTGCTAGCAAGATTCTTTCCCTGCTTCAGTAGTTTGCTAGCACAAAATATTAACAATAAGCCTAGGGAATTCTTCTTAATCTAAAACAATACAAAACAAAAAAAGTGGTATGGGAAAAAAACAGACTGTTATGCTATGATAGTTGCTATGGATACTAAGCTCCTTCACAGATTTAAGCTGTGTGTAGAGCATAAATATTAGCCATTTGATTAACTTGTGATTTTATTCAGAAATGCTACAGTTCACATGTTTTGTATGTTCTGCCATAGATTAAAGTATTTTCACTCACAGATAAGACAACTTTAAGAAGAAAACTCTCCCTCTCCCATTTCCATTTGGAACAATGGCTAGAAATACATCAAGAATATATGAACTTTAAATAATAAATCCCATCGATGAAAACTTGCATAGCCAGCATAATTTCTTTTTACTGTTTCAAAGTAAGAGTTAAACAACAAGATTAGAGAAGTCATATAATGCACCTTAGCAAAGTAGTTTGGATCCCATAGTTTATAGTAAGGATTGCAAAGAGCAACATTCTCTGGTGAATTTTTTATAATATACAACTTTACCTTAAATGAGGTTCATTTATGTTTCATTTGTTTCAGTCATATTGCTAGTACAATATTTGCGATTTCATTTTTTCAATCTCGGGCTATTATTTCCTTTTATCTTTCATTTATTAAAAAATACAGTCATCTGTATAGAGTTATATTTCACGATAATAGAACACTTTGAGTTCCAACTATTTTAACTAACTAATGGCCGATGCACATAAAAGAGTCATAGGTCACCTTGACGTTACCTTGATGGGTGTCTGACAGTCCTGTTTTCTATCACTCCTGAGATTGCTCTGTCTTATATTAGAAACACCTCATTTCTCTGACAAAGAGACTTGTGTTACCTAATAGATTCCGTCCCTCAAAGACAGATTGATAACCTACATAAATCTTCTCTGCTTCCGACTCCATCCTAATGGCAGATTACAGACACAACTCTCCAATTAAATACTTCAGTGGTCCTTCCTCACCTAATGAGTTTAGTCATCACCTCATCATTTCCAAGCACTTTATTCTTTTTTTTTAAGTTTATTTATTTTGAGAGAAGGAGAGAGAGAGTGTGCAAGCAGGGGAGGGGCAGAGAGAAAGAAGAGAAGAATTCCAAACAGGCTCCACGCTGTCAGCACAGAGCCCAGTATGGGGCTCGATCTCACAAACTGTGAGATCATGACCCGAGTCGAAAGCAAGACTCAGACACTTAACCAACTGAGCCACCCAGGCGCCCCTCAAGCTATTTATTCTTCCTTGACTTCAGAGTAACACATTTCTCTTACTCCATTTTAGCTCAAAAGACATTACCCATATATCTTAGTAAATTACAGTTGCTTTTGCTCACTTTTGTGTTTAAAAACTTGCTAAATAAAACTTTTTTCTGTTATTTTCTTTTCACTTTTCTTAACTTATCCCTTAAGAAAATGTATTTTTTTAATGTTACAAACAAGAATCTTTGCAGATAGGTCTCAGAACCCAAGACTGAGAAATAATTAGGTTGGAAGAAAAATAAATTATTTAGACTACTTTTCTTTTTTTTATGTTAAATAATTTTTTACTTTACAACCATATTAAATAAATATTTTAAAATAAACTTTTCTCTTATTTTCACATCTCTTGGTGACATTTTAGAATATATAAGAAAGCAGAACATCGGGTCTGGCATAAAATTTAAATTATTTAAGACTTTTTTTAAAGGTTAATTTAAAGTACTGTTTCAAATTAAAAGGAAAAAAATCTTTGGTCCGTTGTCAATTTTGTATTTATTAGGCCTATCTTCTACCCAAAATGCTCTCACTCTCACAGTCAAGGTTTTCTTGAAAGCCTAAATACACTACTACAATTTCCTTAGCTGGGACAATGTAAACAGACATTTTATTCCCATCTACAACATTGTAGCTCATTCAGAGATTATTTAAAGCAGTCCATTTTGGATATTTATAAGGGCTCTGGGTTAGGCGTATATGTATGTGAGAGAGAGAGATTAGTAAGGAGTCATTTAATTTTACTATTAGGTGCTCATAACAGAAAATATTATAATATTATATATATATTTTTTATAATGCAAAAAGCAAAAGCACCCACAACTATGTCTTTTCAACCTGAGATACTGTCACTTCTCTTCCCAAACATCATGAACACGACGGACTAGTGGCTGGAACATAAAGCACATTCTATCATATCTGGGAAACTGAAGATTTTATCCACAATATACCCAGTGTGCAATATCACGGTAGGACTTTATAATCCTGATGAAAAGCTGTATTTGAAAGGAGAAAATGAAAACCACAGATCTGTTGCACCTCACACCCTTGCAGAAGGAGCCATTTAGGCGCAAATCTGTTCCCCTCACAAAGACATTTTCACGCGTGTCACCGCTCTGGTCGTTGAGCCTGCCCTCTGAGAAACACGGTGTCTTTGTGCAAAGTGAGTGCTCTGGGCTCAGAGGAGCAGAGCTGGAGTCCGGTCCTCCCCTAGGCACAGCCTTCGTGAGGTGGGACGGGAGACCCACCCTCTCTGTTTCCTTCTTCACGTCCGAAGGTGGGGGTAGCAGTGCTATAGGATTCATTGTTTTCTTTAGTTAAAAGAGAAACTGCAACAGACCTTAGAAGGCTGACTGGCACAAAGAAAGTGATCACCCAACATTGTTCATGTCCATATCGTTATTGGCTCGCACTCTTTCTTGCCATCCATGATGTTATCTGCGAAGGTCATGGCGGGGAATGCTTTACCAACCCACTTCTTATTGTTGCCTTTGGTATCTGATTGCTCTACCTGCTGATTTTCTTCAGCAACATAGTTTTAAAACCTTATTAACAGGGCACCGCCTGTTGGTTAAGCCTCTGACTTTGGCTCAGGTCATGACCTCATGAGTTCATGAGGTTAAGCCTCCGACTTTGGCTCAGGTCATGACCTCATGAGTTCGTGAGTTCAAGCCCCACATCGGGCTCTGTGCTGACAGCTCAGAGCCTGGAGCCTGCTTCAGATTCTGTGCCTCTTTCTCTCTCTGCCCCTCCCCTGCTCACACCCTGTACCTCTCTCTCTCTCAAAATTAAATATACACTAGAAAATTTAAAAAACTACCTTATAAAGGACTCCTGATTCAGTTGATGGCCGACTAACAGTCATATGGACCTAGTAAAGCCAACCAGAAAATGCGAAGAAAGTATCTTATAAAATACTCTTGGAGGCATGAGAGACATTATAAGACGACAAAGAATTATTGGACCAAGAACCTGAGAAGTAAATCTAACACTCAGAGTCCCCTTTCCCACAGTGTCAGCCAGTTCAGAGAAAACTGAAAACACAAGATTCAAGCAGCAACTTTGACAGCCTCATGGGGCTTACGAGGCCAAAATTAGAGCACAGTATCTGCAAAACAGGGGGACAGGCTCCTTAGCATTAGTTATGAATCTGGGGTGCCAATCCGTAGGAAAGGCGTCCTTGAAATGCCAATGCCTGAGAGTAAAGAGAGTAAATTTCAATCACAGAAACCCTTGACATGAGACTAAATTTGATTCATAAATTACCTGTCAGAAACAAAACTAAATGATCTTGGGAACAAATTTTTGGTTAGATCTCAAATTATTTCTAAATTTTAAAAATTTGTCATTTTATCAGAATTAGCAAAACACAAACTAAAGAAAAAGTGTGATATAAAGTAAAAAAAAAAAACAATATTCAATGGAGACAGATTGCATATGATTCAGATTAGTGAAGTTACCAAACTCAGATCTTAAAAATCTAAGCTGAACCTTTTTTTTTTTTCAAAAAATTTTAAATATAATTTATTGTCAAGTTGGCTAACATACAGTCTATACAGTGTGCTCCTGGCTTTGGGAGTAGATTTCCGTGATTCATTGCTTACATGTAACACCCAGTGCTCATCCCAACAAGTGCCCTTCTCAATGCCCATCACCCATTTTCCCTTCTTCCCTGCCCCTCCCCCATCTACCCTCCGTTTGTTCTCTGTATTTAAGAATCTCTTATGGTTTGCCTCCCTCTCTTTCTGAAACTTTATTTAAGCTTAATCTTTTAAAATTAACCCAGGACAAAACTGAAGCTTTTGATAGAAATGCAGAAAATAGAATTGAAAGCTAAATTGGAATTCTAGAATGATATAATAGCTGAAATTAAAAACCCAGTGAGTGGATGGATATAAAATCAATCTAAAGAGAGAATTAGTGAATGGAAAAATACATCAGAAGATATTCCAAACGATCCAGAGTGAAGTTGAAAAAATACAAAAGAATGTACAAGTAAGTAAAGTGTTATGGACTGAATGTTTCCTCCCCAAGTTCCTAAGTAGAAGCCTTAACCCCCAGTGTAGCTGTATTTGGAGAGGGAGCCTCTGAGGAAATAATTAAGTCAAAATAAAGCACAAGGGTGGGCTTCTAATCTGATAGCATCTGTGCCCTTCTAAGAAGAGACCCTGGAGAGCCTTCACTCCCTCTGTGCCGCGTGGGGACAGGGAGCCGACCCCCCCCCCTGCGAACAGCTAGAGAAACTTCTCACCGGAAGCTGGGTTTGCTGATGCTTTGATTGTGGGTTTCCAGCCTCCAGAACTGTGAGAAAATATATGCCTGTGTTTCAGGCCATCCAAGCTGTGGTGTGTTATTATGGGAACCTGGGCAGACTCAGACAAGAAGATACTTTGATAAGGTCTAATAGACATTAATTTGACTTTGAGAACAAAAGAGAAATAATATGGGAGGTGATATTTCTTAAGAGAGAATTATTAATTTTTTTTCAAAAAGTAGTAAAAGCATATGTTGATTTCAGAAGACCAAAGGATGTCAAGCAGTAAAAATAAAGACGGAAAGCCTAGAGTATCTGTATTATAGTAAAACCACCCAAGCGAAAGAACTTTATAATTGCAATTACTATGAGTGTTGACAAAGTCTCGAAGATAGTTTCATATGGGGACATGGTCTTCTCAGGAAATTTCTCTTCTTCTTTTGCAGTTGTAAGAATTCTTTATATCTTTGCATATGTAAGTGGCAAATCTTTTCTCTAACTTTGTGAGTTGCCGTTTTGATTTTTGTTTTTAACAGGACACTGCTTAGAGCAAAGTTTTTTAATCTTAATGGAATCCATTCTGTCATTTTTACACTTTGTGTTTTTTAGCCTGTTTAGGAAGCCTTTGGCACATTGTCACAAAGATTTTCTTTTTTGTTTTCTACTAGAAGTTAGCCATTTATACCTCTTACATTGAAATCTATAAACCATTTGGTTAAAAAATATTTTTTTTAATGTTTATTTATTTTTGAGAGAAAGAGAGAGTGAGAGCGAGAGCATGAGCAGGGGAGGGGCAGAGAGAGAGGGAGACACAAAATCGGAAGCAGGCTCCAAACTCAGAGCCTGATGTGGGGTTCAAACTCATGAACCAGGAGATCATGACCCGAGTCAAAGTCAGATGCTTAAATGACTGAGCCACCTAGGCGCCCCTAGATCTGTAATCTATTTTGAATTAAATATTTTACATGTTGTAAAGTAAGACTTGAGGTTAATGTTTTTCCATACAGAGAGCCTAATGTTTTAGCACACTTTTCAAAAATTACCTCAGAAACTTTGCAAAAATCATTATAGCAGACATACTATACAAATCATATTTCAACTTGTCAAATTATTAAATCTGAGATATTATATATTATATACTAAGATACTATGAAGTTCCAGGAACTAAAAGGGCCATTGGTCTGGGTATAAATACCAATAAATAAACCACAATATATATATGTATATATATATGTTTATATATATGTTTCTGTTTATATAAACATATATATGTTTATAAAATATATTTATATTGTACATTGCAATGTGGTATTTGAAATGTAATAGGTATGAGATAGAAACAAAAAATTCAAAGGGAAGAAAGAGACCTTTTTAGTCTGAAATGATAATACCATATACCTATAATATCCAAAGTACATGGAGCATATTATCAGAATAAACAATCTTACAAAATTGTTAGATACAAGATCAATATGCAAATACCAGTTGTATTTCCATATATCAGCAGCACAATTTAGAACATGAAATAAAAACCTTCCATTTACAAGAGCATCGCAGTTACCGTGTGCCCAAGGAATAAACCTAACAAAAGACCCCCAAGCTCTCTACATAGAAAACTGCAACATATTATTGAGAACAATTAAAGATTTACCAAGCAAGTGGAGGGAAATAGAGCACTCACAGACTTTGAAATATATCTGATTGCGGTTGCCCTGTAATGTTTCAGCCTCTCTCAGTGACCCATTGTTCCTCAGAATTCTTTTCTTTGTAGGGTTTTCCCAGGCGGTATGAGTAACACCAAATAAGCTGCATGCGATACAAGGGGGAGAATTAAAGACACCACTGTAGTCGTTCAAGCTTATCGTGGTTTAGTTATTTATTTATTTTTATTTTTTTAATGTTTATTTATTTTTGAGAGAGAGAGAGAAACAGAGTGCGAGTGGGGGAGGAGCAGAGAGAGAGGGAGACACAGAAGCTGAAGCAGGCTCCAGGCTCTGAGCTGTCAGCACAGAACCCGACATGGGGCTCCAACCCATAAACAGTGAGGTCATGACCTGAGCCAAAGTCGGATGCTCAACCGACTGAGCCACCCAGGCACCCCAACTGTGGTTTATTTTTGATGTGAAGCAGCACGCACAGTCCCAGCCCCTCCAGCATTCTGGACTTCCTACTCTGGGTCAAGGGTATGCACAGCTCCATGGCCACGCAAGCCAGCTTCCCCCGCAGGTCATCCTACTGAGCTGTCGCTGCAAGCCGTGGGAGACCAACACCAGTTCCAATTTTTCTTGATGGGTTGCGCTTGTCCTTATAGGATCCAATCTGTTCTTCCCCTTGAGCTCTCCTTCTCTAATGCCAATCTGGCTGTCCTACTGTAACTGTACCCCGGTATTAGATCCAGAAACAACTGCCTACACAGATGACCCTTCAGCCTCTACTCCTGCGTATTAAATCGCAATAATAAATTCCCGACTTTGTATCACTCATAGCATTTCTGACACTTTGAATGAGCCCCGACTGATATTCTATGAAGATGTCAATTCTCTTCCAAATTGTGTTTATTAGTTCAGCAAATATAATCAAAATCCCCAAATAGCTATTTGTAAAGATATTAGCAGGTTGTTTTATGGAACTGCAAACAATCTAGAGTAGTTATTTTTGAAGAACTAGATGCTCTCACATGCTACGGTAATTAACACATGGTCATTGCAAAGATAAAGTAGACAGTGGAACAGAATACAGAACCCCAAAACTGACCTATATGTATATGAAAACATGTATGTCATCAGTGGAAAATGAATTTCTTTGCACAGTGTAGTTTCAATTGGATATTCATTTTGACAAAATGGGGAAAAGAGCCTGCTGTCACGAGAGATGGGACACCTCCAGGACCCAGTGCTAAACTGTGTATTTATACAGGTCGTATAAACATACATTTGTACCTTGGTAAATGCTTAACCTGAAATGTGTGTGTATAAATAATTCACAAGAGGGCACTTATCGTGGAAAGTCTCATTTATTTATTTTATTTTGGAGAGAGAGACACAGAGAGAGAGCAAGGGAAAGGGGCAGAGCAGGAGAGAGAGGATCTTAAGTAGGATCCACCCTCAGCACAGAGTTGATGCAGGGCTTGATCCCATGACACTGGGATCATGATCTTAGCTGAAACCTAAGAGTCAGATGCTCAACCACTGAGCCCCCCAAAGTTCCCCAAGGAAATTCTTATTCTGACAGATGAAATAAAGCTCTTCGATGTAATGAATGCCAAGTCAATAAATGCAGTAAAATTTTTGCTCAGATGCATGAAATTAGCAAATTATACATATATACCATAAAAATCCATGTAATTTGAAACAAGAATTTCATGCTGTCTGTCACCATGTAGCACTTTCTTATAAACAACTACTTAATATTAAACTTAGGATAAAATAGGTAAACAGGATAAAACTTAGGATACTATAAGTAAAATAGAAAATAGTCAGGTATATACAAAGTTCTGATATAAGTTAATTTGAAATGCTGTATACAATTAACATCAGAAAATAACACGGCAAGTTTTTTAAAGTGAATAAATGCCAAAGTGATCAATCACATGATATAGGTTATTGATTTAAAAAAGACGAAGTAAATGAGGAATTTTTCAGTCCTCAAGATGATCATGATCCATGTGTAAAATCATAAAGGACATGGTGAGTATTTTTTAAACACATCTCAGGAAGTTAACTTTTAGATGTGCAATTAATAATTTAGAAAGACTTAGATTAAACATTCAACTTTATATATCACATATTAACTGTCACAAAAGTCACTCTATTGAACGGTATTATTCAAACACCAATAGCTTCAAGTAAAATTTGGAGAAATTCATTACCCAAGACTGGTGTGTTAGTGATGAATGTTGACTTATGTTAGCTTACATTTCCAGTTTTGTATGATTATACCTGGGGCAGAGATGTGACATAAACCACATAACAGTTGTCTCTCAGAGATAAATTATTGACCTGGTGAAAAATGATTTCTTGATTTTTTTCAGTTATATCCCTTTTCTATCTAATAAACAGAAAAATAGGATTTCATGGGACTTGATGAAAATATTTAGAACAAGCCCAAATTTTCCTTTAAAATGAACATGGACAGTTTCAGATATATGCACAAAAATTTTAAAAGTCCATGTATTTTTAACTTTAGTAAATAGAGTTACTAGTATTAAATTTGAACATTAACTTCTTAGAAAACTTGGCAACATATTTAGATATTTGTTACTTCTTTTTAAGTCAAACAATTTGCAGACAACTTACACTTATAGTTGACCCTTAAAATTAAACATTTATAAACTAAAATAAGTTTGACAAGTATAAACAACAGAACAGATTCCAAAAATCATTTCAAAAACTAAAATGTAATTTGTCATGAATATAAAATTGAGAGGAACATATTTGCTGATGTTACTATATTTAATTACACCTTATTAATAAAATCTAAAACAAAGATTTTTTTCTGTTTTTGTTTAATGAAACAAGTTGCTTTAAATGATAAAGTCTAATTTTTGACCTACATTATGGAAAGCCTATATTGTAAATAAGCCTTACTCACTTGTAGCCAGGTTATAACAAAAATATAAAGCAATTGATGATAGTTCCTCTTATTTTCTACAATAACTACATTCAAAGATAACCACAACATCTGACAAGGAAAATACACAATATAGTATACACATATCTCTCCAGAACTATTAAGACAAAGACCAAGAATTTTTGCATTCCGAAGGGTCTTGGTCCAATTTTGACAAAACAGACTAAGGAAAAAAATGCTGAAAACCACATATATTTTCCAAAGGTGACTCCATAATATTGAGACTTTACCACTTCAACAGAGCAGATAATTAAACAATTGCAGTAATTATAAGTTGACAAAGCACAAGTAAACCTGATGAATTATTACTACAGTTTACAAACATGGCAAAAAGGAATTTAGTAAAAAATAGTTTTTAGAACAACAGTACTACTTTAGAAATTCTTCCAAAATTCTACGTAAATAATAAATCTGACAGTGAACGTATCTCCTAATATTTCACTGAAAGATGTGGATTGCCTTTTTTAGGAAATTATAATCCATGGTCAGGATTTTTGATATGACTGAATGGCTAAGAAATAGAATACAAAAATGAAGATTCAAGGTGTCTGTTTCTGAATCTCAGCAACTCTGCTAAATTCTTGGCCATTTGGGCATTGCAAACGCCATCCTAATTGTCAAGGAAAGAAAGCTTCTTGGAAGGTTTCAGTTCAGGACATTTCTTTTCTGGACTTATCAACAAATCTGCAGGGAAAATATGGCACCCTTGCAATGGAGTCTTTCCTTTGATTAGAAATTTACAGCATCCTTTCCAGGTTGTTCATGGCAGTGGTCCAACTTCCCCTAAAACATTATAATAGAACATTTGGGGTTACTTCAACGATTAAGGAAAAGTACTCAAGACAATGTTCCAGTCCCAATTCTGTTGTAATGTTTCTCATCACCCATATTTATAAAAACACTAAAACCTAGCAACAACAACAAAAAAAGAAGAAGAACATTCTGGAGGTGGAATCCTCATAAGTAAAGCAGTTTAAGGAATCACAGCCATGATGAGTATATTGGGATTCTACCTCCTCATCTGGACAGAAGAGTCCACCTCTACAAGACATCACCGCACCTAATGAATGCCTGAAACGACATGAAGTTGGCTTTTTCTTATTACTTCTCTAGTAAACAGACAGTGGGGCCAAATGCAATTTACATAGTCACGTAGGGAAGTGTGAATTCTATTTCATCTGTACATATTTCAACCTAACTAAAGGATGGAAAAAGTCATCTTCTTTACCAAAATCAGATAAAACAAGAAAAGAAGTTAGTTAATTTCTAAAAATAATCTGATGTATTCAAAATAAAAATATGAAACAGGCATCACAATAGAATATTGTGAACAGGAAAGCATAAGGGGAGGAAAACATGTGACTACTCCCCCTGAAAGGAAAAAAGGAAGGAAGGAAGGAGGGAATAAGAAAGGGAAGGAAGAAAGGAAGGAACAAAGGAAAGAAGGAAAAAAGAAGGAAGGAATGCAGGAAGGAAGGAAGAAAAAAATGAAGCAAAAAAATGAAGTAAATTGGGTTTCATGGAAATGAAAAATACAATCATAGAAATTAAAACAATGTTTGAAGAAAATTAAAAAGCGGATGTAATAATGAAGAAAATCAAATTGTTGAAGTTTTTATAGAATGTACTGAAAAACAACTGATAGATAGCTATCATCCCTAAAAGAGGAGACCAGACAAATAAATAAATGGACGGATGGATGGAGAGACTGATACACAGGTAGATACGTATATGTGAATATGTATGTGTGTTATATGAATATATGTATGTAATAGTCATGAATATATATGTGTGTTGTATGAATACATGTATGTAATAGTCATGTGCATAACAGATATATATATATGTTTGTTTATCCATATTCATTTATTTATATCTATAACATTAAAAAGTTCTCCAAGATGAAGAAAAAATTTTAACCTCACCGATTCCAAAACAAGTAGTAAACACTGGTCCAGTCCCCAATGCATCACTGTGGTAGAGGTTAAAGAATAAAGAGAAAATTATATAAGTATCTACGAGGAATAAGTCTACCTACAAACAAGCAAAAATAATACAGAATACATCCTGCTTCTGTATATAATAAATATCATAAAATAATGGCATATCATCTTCAGAATTTTGAGATAAAGATTTTGAGTTAATAAAAATAAACACACTATTAAGCAAAAATCAGGAAAAAAAAGCAGTAACATTCTTGAAAAAAATATTTTTGTAGAATTTTTAACTTAAAAATTAAAATTCTAACTGTAGAATATGGCATTTGTATGAACTGTATAAGATAACTGGATATGTGGGGGAGGAGGGAGGGAAGGAGAGACTCCAAGGGACTTGGGAGACCCTCAAATATTAACAAATAAGATACGTGAAAGTAAATGTGGTAAGAGAAGCCTCTAAAGAGCATAAAGTGTGAAACATTATTTACTAACATTAGTAGATGTATTAAAAGACATATAAAAAGAGATAAAAAACATTTCAAAGTAACTTTTGTGATAAAAAAAAAAAAGAAAGTAAGACTGCAGACATAACTTCAAAAACTATAGTAGTGTTGTCCAGTAGAACGTTCTGTGATTATGGAAGTGATCTGTAGCTACCCTTTCCAGTTCATGTGGCTATGAGATGGTGAAACTGGCATTTTAGTTATATTTACTCAATTTAAAATAGCCACGCCAAATGGGTACCATATAGGATGGTCCAGTTCAATAACATAAAATATATTTTTAATTCCACTGTCAATGCTCTTCAATCAAAGACCACCAGAAACAGAGAAACCCTCACCACGTGGAAAGGAGGGTATTTCAGTAAGAGGGTATTAGACAGAATCATTATAAGAGGTGGACTTTGGTTCATGGTTTGAGAGGAGTTTGTTTCCATTGGGTGCTGCCAAAAAGGGGAGCCATTCCATGACTGGATATTGCAAAATATATGATCTAAGGGGAGGAAAGGTTAGCATGAGGCTAAAGCTGTAATTAATTGGTCAATTTCCGATGGTTGCCTATTTTGCTGGTGATGATGGGGAGGAAGACTGGTGTGGATTTTCTGGATGACGTAGTGACCACTTTTGTGTGTACTCAGATGAAATATGAAGTGGCCTCCATTTGGCGTATTTTTATCATGGTCTCAGTAACTTTGTCTGAGGTTGGTGCTCTGTGGGATTGTTTATTTTCAAGAGGAGAAAGACACAGTCTGGAGGTAGCACCAGGATAGTTTTTGAATGTCCAGGACTGATTCTTTTATTTTTCTCTTTTTCACCAACATAAGCCAGGTGATACATTATTGCCTGTGTCTAACAGGGCAATGTGTCAGGTTTTGTGGGCTTTTTTTCTTCCAATTTATCAAATAGCCAATGTATAGAAAACCCCATTTTCAAAATACACTTATTTCTTTAAAAAATCTAGTTTATTTCACTAGCTTTCCTTTTCTTTCTCCTGAACAGTGTCTTTGGGAGACCTCAATTGTTCCCAGCTCCCTGATACTGTAGTAGGGGACAGGCAGAGAAGGGACACTGTGCTTTATTCCAGGAAACTCAGTTTATGCCACCTTACTATGCCACTCACTAATTCTCATTACTCCACTCTTTTGAGGCGATCCTGGCCAATTCTCTTACTTTTGTGGGTGTTTTAGCTCCTGGCTCAATGCCACTGTTCCCAGTACTTCTTAATTCTTGGTGACTTCAATATATGCATACATGGTCTCTCCCATGTCCTGATATCTCTGTTATTTGACCTCTTTTTCAGCCACTGATTCCAAGGTCATTCCCTAAAATTTATCATTCAAAGCCAAACACTCTATCAACATGATAATTCCTACACCCCCCTTCCAAACACCTCCTTCTATTTTTCCAGCTCATGCCTCTAATCTTCTGACTCCCTAACTCTTGCATCCCAGCAGAGGCCCACAATGCACTGATCTTACCAATCCATCAACCCCACTTTTCCTTTTATTTCTTTGTAACCTGCCTCAATTTCAAGGTCAGTCACTTAAAAAAAATTGGGGGGAGCACCTGGAGGGCTCAGTCAGTTAAGCCTCAGGTCATGATCTCACCGTTTGTGGGTTTGCACCCCGCATCGGGACCTGTGCTGACATCTCAGAGCCTGGATCTTGCTTCAGATTCTGTGTCTCCCTCTTTCTTGCCCCCTCCCCTGCTCATGCTCTGTCTCTATCTCTGTCTCTCAAAAATAAATAAAAATTTAAAAATTTTTAATTTTTAAGTTTATTTATTTATTTTGAGAGAAAGAGAGCACACGAGAGGGGCAGAGAGAGAGAGAGAGAGAGAGAGAGAGAATCCCAAGCAGACTCTGTACTATCATAGTGCAGAACCCAATGTGGGTCCCAAACTCACGAACCGTGAGATCATGACCTGAGCTGAAATCAGGAGTCAGTCACGGGAAAAACCGAGCCACCCAGGCCCCCTCAAGGTCAATCATTTTGATCATTCCCATGAATATACCATCAGCCCTGTTGCATACTCTACCTTCACCTTACTCTAGGGCAAAACCACATATCTGTTTAAATTTAAATCTGCTTTATCCATGCCTGCACTTGCAAGGTGGACATATTTATAATCAGGTTAACTTAATCAATTTAAGAACTTTTAAATGCAATTAAATGAAGAAAAAGATAAGCCACAGGGTGAAAATATCTGTATTTGCACAATTTATTATATAACATAAGGGTATGATAACGAGTTTGTAAAATTCAGTTAAAATGATTTACATTGTTGATAGTGATGATATTTATTTGATATTTTTGGATACAGTTTTAATGAACTACGACACCTAAAACTTGCTACAAAGTCACCATAGTTCAGCTCTCCCACTTCCTTGCTTCAGCTTTGAAACATTTGTGTGTGTGAAATACAAACAATAATTATGAATAGCTGCTATAAGATCTTCTGTTAAATAAATCTAACCACTCCATACAGTGCCTTTTTATCCCTGTAATTAACACTGATTAATAAGGGTTGAAAATTTATTATGCATTTTAACATAAAGAATGTATGGATTTCTTATATATCAGATGGAAGTATTTGAGGCAATGCTCTCATAAAATAGATATTAATGATACTGTTTATCAGTACATACAATTCTAACTGAAACTTAGTGTAGGCATAACACTAGATGAAGTTGTGTAGTTAAAAATGTATGGAGCCACAAAGAAGTATACTGTGTTGAGTCACCTAAAATAACACATAGTGAGTAAATGGGTGTTAGGCAATCAATTTTATGACAAAGTGATTCTTACCTCATAGGAGTAAAATTCTCCTACCAAGTTCAGAAAAACATCTTGTTCACTCATACTGACTGAGATGTTAACACTCCAGAAAGCAAGTCACATCAACGAACGTGATCAAAATGAAATTGGACTGTGGTGGGGAGAATTCGCTAAACTCTGACCCATACTACATACTCTAAAAAATTTAGAGTATTAGGCTAGTCAGTAGGAAAATATATAAAATAAAAAGAAGAATCATTTATCTGTGAAGATTACTTAGTTAAAATTACCATTAAATTTTGAGAGAATCTGATATTAAATAAGGATGAAAAAAGTGGATTGTATTAGTCATAAAATAGCCGACAACTTTGGTGATCAGTGGAGGTGACATCTTCCAGTCATTCCAGCCTCATATCATAGCTGATCCAGTTTCTCTTCTCATAATCAGTGAAGCAAGAATATCAGAAAACTAATATTTTGTGAATAATTATCATGTAAGGACACTTTATTTTAATTATTGAAATTATTGCAATTAATCTTTACAGACCCTGTGAGGTATATGTTAACTCCAATTTATAGATGCAAACAAGCTCAGAAAGATTAACTGGTAATGATATAATGTAATCAGCAAATAATATGGCCTAGAACCCCACCTGTCTTTTATATATAAACTCTACCTATACTGCACTGCCTCAGTGTACTAATCCTCATCAATTTCAATTCACTCTGATTTTTTTTAAATGATGTTATAACACACAGATAAAAATGCTTATCTTGAAAAATCATAGCTTTTATATCTTCTGAGGAAAGGGTCCAACATTTTTCTACCCCAACGAAATAGAAAGAAATATTAGAGTAGAGATATTTAGTGAGGGGTGCTATAATATGTCTTACTTATTTTATTAGAGGACTTTATAAATAATATAAAAATCTCGGGTGAGCAGCATTGCCACCTGCTCTATTCTTTTGTCCCCTCAATTCCGTCCCCAGAGACTTCCAGGTACAATGTTTGGGATGTCTGGGGATTCTGGTAGTAACCGCCATGACTTACATATGCTTGCAGAACCACCGATTTATCAACTTTGAACGTTATCTATTGATGGTTTTCCTTAAGTCATGAGCATTCCAGCTTACTTAAATTACCTTCTACCTCCTTAATTCTTTTCTCCAACCTGATGCTATATGATTTTACCCTCACCTATTATTGGTTGTTAAATAATATACTTAACCTTCTCTCACCAGTTTTAAGTATTTCTTGTCTCCCCACCATGTAAAATAAAGATATCATGTCTCACTACATACCTTTAACAACATCTCAGCATTTTCCTCTTTACAATTTTACCGTTTGTTTCAATATCAAGGTCACTGGTGTCATTATTATTTATAAATAAACCATTAAATAAAAAAGTATATACTCAATCATTCCTCTGAAATGTCTGCACCGTTTAAAGTCATTGTAAATAGAAATTACTGGGGCACCAGGGTGGCTCAGTCAGTTAAGCGTCAGGCTAGCTCTTGGTTTCGGCTCAGGTCATGATCTCACAGTTTTGTAACTTCGAGCCCCATGTCCGGTTCTGAATTGACGGTGTGGAGCCTGCTTGGGATTCTCTGTCTCCCTCCCCTACTCGTGCTGTCTCTGCCTCTCAAAATAAATAAATTAATTAAAAAAAATAAGCCCCTGGGTTTCTCAGTTAGTCATGTGGTCACCTTCAGCCCAGGTCATGATCTCACGGTTCTTGAGTTCAAGCCCTGCATCGGGCTCTGTGCTGACAACTCAGAGCCTGGACCCTGCTTCAGATTCTATGTCTCCCTCTCTCTCTCTGCCCATCCCCCACTTGCACTCTGTTTCTCTCTCAAAAATAAATAAACATTAAAAAAAGAAAAGAAATTACTAAGAAAACACTTGTCATTTTTCTGAGCTAAGTGGTAAGTTAAGATTACATTATCATTATGTTTTTAATTATTTTACTGTAATACATTATTTTATTTTTATCAAAATTTTTATCACTAGTATGTCACATAAATAAATCTGTTTATTATTTCAGGGAAAACAATTTAATTGCTCAAAATAATACCACATTAATTTTGCTTTCCACAAAGGAGAATAAGACTGGTCAGAAGCACAAATACTGTTAAAATATTTATACTACCCAAACCAATCACATATTTAATGCAATCCTTGTAAAAATACCAAAAGCATTTTTCACAGAACTCGAACAAATGATCCGAAAATTTGTATGGAACCAAAAAAAACCTCGAATAGCCAAAGTAATCTTGAAAAAGAAAAACAAAACTGGAAGCATCACAATTCCAGATTTCAAGTTATATTACAAGGTGTTAGTAATTAAAACCATAGGGTATTTGCATAAAAATAGACAAATTAATGGAATAGAACAGTAAACCCAAAATTAAATCCACAGTTATACAATCAATTAATCTTTCACAAAGCAGGAAAGAATATCCAATGGGAAAAAGACAGTCTTTTCAACAAACGGTATTGGGAAAACTGGACAGCAACATGCAAAAGAATAAAACTGGACCACATTCTTACACCATACACAAAATAAACTCAAAATGGATTGAAACCTAAATATGAGACCTGAAAACATAAAGATCCTTGAAGAGAGAATGGGTAGTAATTTCTCTGACATCAGTTTTCTAATATGTCTCCTGAGGCAAGGGGAATAAAAGCAAAACTAAACTATTGGGGCTACATCAAAATATAAAGTTTCTGCATAACAAAGGAAACAATCAACAAAACTAAAAGGCAGACTACGAAATGGGAGAAGATATTTGCAGATGACCTGCCCAATAAAGGGTTAGTATCCAAAATGTGTAAAGAATGCAACACCCCAAAAACAAATAACCCAGTTCATAATGGGCAGCAGATATGAACAGACATTTCTCTAAAGACATGCAGTTAGCCAACAGACACATGAAAAGATGCTCAACATCATTCATCATCAGGAAAATGCCAATCAAAATGACAATGAGATATTACCTCACATTTGTCAGAACTGCTAAAATCAAAAGCACAAGAAACAATAAGTGTTGGTGAGGATATGGAGAAAAGGAAACCCTCTTGCGTGGTTGTTAGGAAAGTAAATTGGTGCAGCCGTTGTGGAAAGCACTATGGAGATTCCTCAAAAATTAAAAATAGAACTACCCTGTGATCCAGAAATCACACTACTGGATATTTTCCAGAAATATACAAAAACACTAATTCATAGGGATACATGTAGTGCATATGTTTATCACAGAATTATTTACAATAGGCAGACTATGGAAGCAGTTAAGTGTCCACGGACAGATAAATGGATAAAGAAGATGTGGTGTGTATATACAACAGAATATTATTTAGCCATAAAAAGGATGAAATCTTGCCGTTTGCAATGACATGAATGGAACTAGAAAGTATAATGCTAAGCAAAATAAGTCAGTCAGAGAAAGATATATGCCATATGATTTCACCCATATGTGGAATTTAAGAAATAAAACAAGTAAAGTCAAAAAGAGACAGTGATAGAGGTACAAAACAGAAAACAGATTCTTAACCATAAAGAACAAACTGATGAAAGTTATCAGAGGGCAGGTGGGTAGGAGGATAGTGGAAATAGGGAATCAGGATTAAATAGTACACTTATCATCATTGAATGAAATAAAATAAAATGATTTTTATTTTTTAAAATGTTTATTTATTTTCAAGAGAGAGACAGAGCGTGAGAGGGGTAGGAACAGAGAGAGAGGGAGACACAGAATCTGAAGCAGGTTCCAGGCTCCCAGCTGTCAGCACAGAGCCCAATGCAGGACTCGAACTCACGAACTGTGAGATCATGACCTGAGCCAAAGTCAGACACTTAACCTACTGAGCCACCCAGGCACCCCTAAAATGATTTTTAAAAGACTGGATGAAGAGGATCTAGACTACACTTCACAGTACAATGATTGATTATCTAAAATAACACCAAAGTATATCAAATTAAAAGGAAAATTAAAATTAACGCTATAGCAACTCTCTGAAGTAGGTATCAATGTTTTTATTATGAGGCTAAATACCATCAGGAGACTCATCAAGGAAACATAGCTAGCAACGAAAAAGCTAAGGTTTATCTTTAACATATACCGCCACCATTAAATCATGAGCTCCTTGAAGAGGCTGTGATTTACACAGTAGTTTTCCCCAATGATCAACACAATAAAGAGAAGGAAATCAATGATATGTTATATTTATCTTTTTGCTTGTATATGTCTTACTATCATAGAATTGACACTATTACAATGATACATCATAAAATGGATATAACAAATTATGAAAATGACACTGTAGTTAATATGATACGTTAAAAACCATTTCAGCTCATTTTATAATTCATTGATATTTATTCAAGGAACACTGCAATTAACAGGGCTCACACTTTCAAGGAGCTCACAGTCTAATGGAAAATTCATAAACTAATAAATAGAGTACACACAATAATAGAGGAGCACAAAAGGAACGGAAGACATT
Organism: Cryptoprocta ferox; assembly: GCA_028646485.1. Lineage (NCBI taxonomy): Eukaryota > Metazoa > Chordata > Mammalia > Carnivora > Eupleridae > Cryptoprocta > Cryptoprocta ferox. The sequence continues at coordinate 82,787,133 of CM053566.1, forward strand.
CAGTGTGAGTTCAGGGAAGGTCTTATAGAGGAGTCTATACCTAAAGCAGAATTTGAAGTGTTCATACACATTGTTCAATCTGTCCAGGGAAAGAAAAGTGTTTCAGGCAAAGCAACAACATGGGTAAAATCAGATTCAAGAAAAACAACACAGTATGTTTGAATAGTTAAACTCAAAAGCTGGGGAAAGGAGGGAGTAACAAGAGTCCATGCCAGGTTCTGATAGGCAGCCTCTAAGAGGGCTCCCTAGTATCCCCCTTGCTGGTATTAATGCCTTTAAATCCTTTCCTCTTTATTGTGATTGGACCCAGTGGCTGTCTTCTAACAAGGAGAATATGTCAAGAGCAATGCGATGTCATTCTCTAGATAAGGACACAAAAATACTGTGATTTCCATCTTGCTTGCCTTTTCTCACTCTCCCTTAGAGTCTTAATTTACAGGAAAAAAAAAGCTGTGATTTTTGTGATTAGCCTTAATGAGGCCCAAGTGGCAAGAATCTAATGGTATCTAGTCAACAGCTTGGGAGGATTTACGCTCTGCTGAAACCCCAAAACCAGTTAAACCAAGATGACAACAGGCTGGTGGACAAATTGAGTGTAACTTAGTGAAAGACCCTGAGCCAGAGCCACCAGCTTAGCTGTGCCCTGGATTCTTGCCACAGAAACTATGAGAAGGTAAATGTCCAATTTTTTAATCTGTTAAACTTTGGTGTAATTGTTTTATGCAGTAAGAGATAACTATTACCATTGGATAGGGGCAGATGATAATGACTCCATACAGATCACACTGAAAACACTGAAACTGAACTAAAAACCAATGGGATATAATAAAGATTTCAGAAAGAGTGGCTGGATGAGTAATCTGAATTTCACAAAAATGACCTAAATGTAAATGATTATGGGTGTATGGTATTGGAGGCAGGGGTATCAGATAGAGAAGTCTAGTGGGAGAAGGATCAGTCTTAGCGAAGAGCACTGAAGTTGGAGGTTAGGAAAAGGAGCTCAGAAATAGGTAGGAGGCAGACACAACAGAACCTTGCAATAATCAATTCAAGGCAGGCAAGTGAAGCGGGAGCATCTACAATGATGTCATGGTTTTCCATTTAAATGATTGACTTGACGAAAGGGCCACCATCAGTCCCAAGAAATACCACCTAGGAGGAGTATGTGCATTGAATGGAGAAGGACAGAAACAAAGAGTGAGTTCCATTTCTGACATGTCAGACATGGAATGCTTAAGGCAGGCTGAGGTCTGGATTCGAGAATGAAAGAATCTAAGGGACCAAAAGTGAGGCCGGCCTTCACCTGAACACCAACATCTACCCACTGGATAGAAGAGAAGGACAGAGTGAAAGAGACAGAAAGGAGCCTCAGAAAGGTACAAAAGGGGTCAGAGAAGCCCAGCGTCTCAGAAATTGTGTAGGAAAGAGCACTACGCAAGACAGGAGGAAACTGCCAAATTCAGCAATAAAAATAGATGCTCGATGCCTGGCAATTGGATGTAGAGAAGTGGAAGCATCTGGCTACCAGAGCTATAGCATCTGGTAGACACGTTTTCACAACTGTTGTAGATACGCTTAAGATCGCTCTTCTGTCTTCAGTGACAGAGCCAGTGTTTTGAGGCCATTAACTCGTGTTCCCTTGTATATTCCAAGATGTGTGCTTCGAGAAGGCTTTGTGCCATGAGCACATGGACCATGCACTAAATCGTCCTTTTTCTATTATAGTGAGAGGAAACAAAAACCTTTCATAAACTGGCTTATCATGGAGGGCAGTCGATGAAATCTAATATTAGTTCTATCTTAAGACTAAGAGGAGGGACATCAACTTTACTCTGGAAAAACTAGGGAATAAGATTGTTATGACCTGTCTAATCGTGAAAACACTTAGAAGAAAGAGCCAAACACCCCAACATGTACTTCCTTGATATCTCCAACAGATATCCCTTCTCCGTTCTTCTAATTTATTAATGAGATAAAAATATCTTCCTACTTGTTAAGTTAAATAACTAAATTACAGCCACACTGGTTTCTACTAAGACCATTAATTGAAACAATTTCATTTGCAAAGTAGACCATTATTTTTCAAAGCAGAACATTCCCCACCCACCCCCCACTTTGCCATTTAGTAATACCGAGATAAGGATGATGATGTTTTCTTTAGATATTTTCATTTTCTCTATTGTCTGTTTTGTCTCTGTAGTTACGTGAAATACTAGGGCAAAGAGAAAGTTTGAAAACTCGTTCATGTGACCCAAGTAACAAGTTGCTATGTTCACCCTGGAGGTTGGAAGATGAGTTGAGTAAGACAGATGCTCGAGCATATGGGCCTTAAGGCACAACCACTCTTGGGACATCATTTCATGGGTATTTGGTGCACCAACTGGAAAGTTAGATGGTTTTCCGTGTACATTTATCCAAGCGAGTAGTGGGAGCGTTAAGTGCTCCAAAATCCATGAGGGTTTGCACTTGCCAAGTCCTGTGGTTCGTGACCATAAGTTGTGCTCTGATCATGCTGTTCATTATGTTCCCTACTTAATAAAAAATGGAAAACCTTCAGCTTTCCAGCATGATGAAAGCATATGATCAATGTGTTTTCTTTTTCAACTGAAGAGAAGATCTTTTACTTCTGAAATGCCAGATGGATACAAATGTAATTTTAACTAAAAACCCTGTGAGTGAACAGTTCTAAAGTGAGAATTCTGAAACACATGCTCATTCTTCAAACATTTTACAAAAGGAGGGATGCGATGGAAATATTTAACTAATGTCATTATTTTCTCACGCTATATTGGTGAAAGATATTCAGATTTGCATTTCTCCTTATTCAATGACACAGTTGCAACTCAAGGGAACAGGATTATGTACAGCATGCAGGCATTTTCAAATCCCCTATCATGCTGCTGTTTCCAGCTACTATTTATCCAGCTATGAAAATTATTTATCCCATCAGCCCAGGACCTTGAAAATAACTGAGCAAGAGATTTGCTAGATATCCATGGCCACCCTGAACTGAAGGTCTTTAATTACCTCTCAAGAGAGTGTTTTGTTTTGTTTTGGTTTGGTTTGGTTTCATATGTTCTGATACCTCGGTCAAGATTGTTTTTCTTCTTATCCCATTCAGTTGCATACCATAATCTTCTACACTTATTTCTCATTTTGAATGTATGGTTTAATTTTAAATTCATGTAGACTTTTCATATTTTTAAATGAATATCAGTAAGCAAGCCAAGAAAACAAAATAAAATGAAACTTTGGGTATCATTTGTAATTACCGTCCTGTCTACAGAATGGGACTAGACATTCCACTCTTTTTAATTAATCATATTTTTAATAAAAATCTAATTTTTTAGATAAGCTTTAGGTTCACGGCAAAATTCAGAGGAAGGTACAGAGATTTCCCATAAAAAATGTACAATCTCCCCCATTACCAACATCTCTTACCAAAGTGGTACATTTGTTACAATTGTCGGACCTACAATGATTCTTCATAATCACCCAAAGTTCATAGTTTACATTACGGTTCTCTCTTGGTACAAACATAAAAGGATAGGTATCCACTATCATAGTAACACAGAGAGTATTTTCACTGCCCGAAAAATATTCTGTGCTCCACCTATTTATCTTTCTCCCCTCCCCACTTCTCAATTCTTGGAAACCACTAATCTTTTTACTATAACCATAGTTTTGCCTTTTCCAAGTTGTCATATAGTTGAGTATGTAGCCTTTTAAGATTGGCTTCTTTTACTTCATAATACACATTTAAGGTTCTCTGTATCTATTCATTGGTTTGAGAGTTCACTTCTTTTTAGCAAATATTCCATTGTCTGGATGTACCAGTTTATCCATCCAATTTGTTTTCCTTCAATATTATGCTATTCTGGATCTTTTGCTTCTCCATATAAATCAGTTTGCCAACATTCACAAAATAATTTATTGGGATTTTGATTGAGACTGCACTAAATCTACAGATTAAGTTGAGAAGAACTGACATCTTGACATTATTGAGTCTTTTTTATCCATCAACATAAGATATATCTTCACTAATTTAATTCATTTTTCCATTTTATTCATCTTACTTTTATACTTTTTTTCATAGAGATCATCTGCATATTTTGTAGATTTATACTTAAATGTTTCACTTTTGTAGGTGCTAATGTAAATGGTATTGTGTTTTTAATTTCAAAATTGACTTGTCCATTGTTGGTGTATAGGGAAAAAATTGACTGCAATCTTGCTATAATCAATTACATGCCCTGGAAGCTTTTTGTGGATTCTTTCAGATTTTCCCCATAAACAGTGATGTCATCTGCAAACAAAAACAGTTTTATTTCTCCTTTCCCAGTCTGTAGGACTTTCATTTCTTTCTTTTATTTTTTTGTCTTATTTCTTCAGGAATTACTTTCAATACAATGTTAATAAGGAGTGATGAAGAAAGGATATCCTTCCTCATTCTTTATCTTAGTGAGGAAATTTTGAGTTCTCAGCACTAAGTATGATGTTAGCTGTAGGTTTTTTGTACATATTCTTTATCAAGTTGAAGAAGTTTTCCTCTGCTCCTGGTCTACTGAGAGTTTTTATTACAAATGAGTGTTGGATTTTGTCAAATGGTTTTTTTTTTTTTTTGCATCTATTAATATGATCATGTGATATTTTTAGGCTACTCATGGATTACATTAGCTGATTTTTAAAATGTTTGTTTATTTTTTTATTTATTTTTGATGGGGCAGGGGTAGAGAGAGAGCAAGAGAGAGAGAGAATCCCAAGCAGGCTCCACACTCAGCATAGAGCTCGACTTGGGGGTTGATCTCAGGACCATGAGATCATGACCTGAACTGAAATCAAGAGTTGGATGCTTAACCAACTGAGCCACCGAGGCACCCCTGGATTACAGTAATTGCTTTTGAATATTGAGCCTGGGCTGTCATGTGTATCTATTTTTATGCATGGTTGGGTTTGATTTGCTAATATTTTACTGAAGATTTTTGCATCTATGTATGTGAGATATTTGTCTACAGTTTTCTCAGGTGAAAGAGACAGTTGTGGAGTCAGAGATTTGAAGATAAGAGAGAACATTTCAGTCATCATTTTGGAGAACAGAAGAGAAAGTTCACTAAGAGATGTAGGAGAATTACTGGTGGTACCGAGAATCCAGCTCAAATCTGGTGTTCTTTCTTGCTCATTACTGGCATCAACCTATATTGCATATATGATTTTTAAAATTTTTTAATGTTTTATTTATTTTTGAGAGAGAGAGAGACAGACAGCCTGAGCAGGGGAGGGTCAGAGAGATAGAGAGAGACACAGAATCTGAAGACAGGCTCCAGGCTCTGAGCTAGCTGTCAGCACAGAGCCTGACACGGGGCTCAAACCCACGAACTGCAAGATCATGACCTGAGCTGAAGCCGGACACTCAACCAACTGAGCCACCCAGGCACCCCTATAATTTTTAAATAGTACTGAGAACCTGGGTGCAGTCATGAAGAAGGCATCTAACTGGATTGAAGTAGGTTTTAGTCTTAGGAAAAAGAGTATATTGAAGGACAATGGGACAAAAGGCTATAATATGGGTAGAAGAATAGTTGACATAAGGAGACCTCCAAGAAAAGGAATAATTTCAGCTGAAAGCAGAAATTTCAAGGCAGTAGAGTTTGCAAGGATCTTAAGGGGAGGTAAAGCCAGAAAAGAACCTTAAGCATCATTTCATAAGGTTTGGTGAGTGCAGAATTGTTATCAAGCACCACTGAGAAGCTTAGGGGAGATGAGGAAGCCAAAGACTGGCTATGACATTATTTTGGAGCTTGAAATCACCCAGACTTGGAATGGTGAAGTTGAGTGTGAAATGGGTACCCAAATCTTTAATTAATGAGTGAAAACGATGAAAAAGTTAATGGCCGAGAATAGCCCAGGGGTATGGCAATTCCACACTTGATCCTTGAAATTATGAATAGTTTACCTTACATGGAAAAGGGAACTGTGCACGTGTGGTTAGGGTTACTACTCAGAAGGCTTTAAGGATTTTCCAGGTGGACCCTAGTAATCACATGAGCACTTAAAGACAAAAGGAAGGGGTCTGAGAGATTCAAAGTTCAAGGGAGATTTAGCATACCATTGCTGGCTTTGATGAGGAAGGGGACTATATGTCAAGGAATGTAAGCAGCCTTTATGATTTGAGGTTTGCCCCCTCTAATAGCAAGTAAATGAGGAACTTATAACTATGTGAGAAAGGAACTCTATTCTATCAGCAGGCTGAATTATGCGGGAAACAGATCTCCCCCCAGACCCTTCAGATAAGTGCACAGACTGATGGACTCTTGAGTTTGGCCTTACGAAATCCTAGGCAGACTACCCCGTTGAGCTCAGACCACTGCTGATACTCTTGACCTACAAAATTATGAGATACTAAGTGGGTGTTATTTTAAGCTAATAAACTTGTGGCAATTGGATATGGTAGCAACAGAAAAGTAATTCATACCGAGTTGTAAGGATCATTACATCTTTTTATAAGATGATGGAAAAATAATTATATGGAATCAAAAGTAAACAGAAAAGGATAGTGACCTTTAGGATTATGGGGGATACAAGAGGTTTTGGAGTGGTAGAAGCAATTTATTATCTATGTGAAAAGAGAGGTTTCAGTTAAAGTGGCATATGGCAGGACCTTTTAGAAAGGATTAAGGATATGAAGATGGTGAGAAATTGGCCCGCTGGGGAGGTTCAGAAGCTGAGCAAGCAGAGGTAGAGACTCCACCCTGTGAGGGAAGGTCATTTATTTCATGTTTTGAGGGAAGGGCAGTGATGGGCAGTGTACACCTTGAGTAGGAAATGCTGTGATGCTACATAGTATCTTTAACAATGTAAACAACGTAAGAACCAGAGATTTCACGCTAGGTGAGGATAGTAGAGTTCATATGTGATGTAAACTTGATATAAAAAAAAGTTCACTTAAAAAAGCTAGCATTGATTTGGGTATTTCTTTATCCCCTTGGCCAAATACCATATTAATCTTACCCTTTTCAAAACTCAGAAGTTTTCCAAAGCGTCCCTCTTATTTATTGTTGCTCTGTATAAAATTTCTATTTTACTATTTTTTCTTTGTCAGTTGCCACCTTCAATCCATTTTAAGTATTCAAGGCACAATAAAGGCCTGAGTAATTTTAAATGAAATTGCAATTAATATTTTTTAATTTTATTTTTATTTTTAAATTTTAATTCGAGTATCGTTAACATACAGTGTGGTATGAACTGCAGGTGTACAGTATAGTGATTCAACAATTCTCTACATTCATGGTCATCATGATCAAAGTCCTCTTAATCCCCATCACCTACCTTCCCCCATCTCCAACCCACCTCCCCTCTGTTAACCGTCAGTTTGTTCTCCATAATTAAGAGTCTGTTCCTTGAAATTCATATTTATTCAAAACTTTAAGTTAAACCTTGAAATCGTCAAGCAAATATGCACTGTCAAGTCTAGTCACTAAATTCTTTTAAAGAAATATAATATACTCAGAATTGTGAGAAGAAAAGTATATCACAATATGTCTTAAGTGGCTACGTCATGAACTGGAATGGTATTAAAACGTGATTATGCAATAAATGGTCATTGTTTCAAGGAAGAAGTGCTAAAATTTAAATAAGGAAAGTGTCTCTCCCTGAGGATCATGTGTGGCTATTAGAGTCCATTGTAGGCATTTTACTAGCCCATAAAACAGTGGATGGATTTTGCATTTCAAAATTTCGTTTAGTGAGATTTACTGTTTCTTTTGTAAGGAGGTAGTTCGGCATTGGAAATATTCTTATTTCTATAAAACTGAACTTTCTTATTGATGGAGAAAAAGCATTTTATCAGTTAAGAGCTTTATATATTATAGTGAGTGAACACACACTAAAATTCAGATCAGAACTTTTAAAAATGTCCTTTATTTTTGAGCTGGAACTTAAATGACGTTGTTTGCTTAAAACTTTAGCATCTAATTTATCTTCAAAAGGGAGCTTTGGGAAGCAGGTCATGTTTAATATATGTATATAAATTAATGAGTCACAACCACGTGCATTAATGATCGTATTTCATCTCAAGCGGCTGCTATTTCTTCTAGTGATCAGTACCAGCAATTCTTAATTCGATTGGATTATGACCCAAAGTATAAAATAAATATCCATGAGTACTTATTGATACCTAAATGATTGGATACATTAATAAATGGTAGAGAATTCCTGTACCAAATAATTCAATATAATGTATAGGTTCTCCACCCTACAGAAAGGATAGACTAAATTTCTACTCGGTAAGTGCAGGCTGTGCACAGGGATTTCCTTCCAAAGAATCTACTACAATTTCTATAGAAAGGGTAGGAAGCGTATGTGTGTGGTGGGGGGAACTATACAGTAGATAAACCTGAAAAATCTCAGCCAGGTCATCAAGTCAATATTAACGATGATAAGGTATTTGATAGTATATAGCCTTGATATGATGTAATGAAAATAGCATTTTACCTCTGTGCTTTTCTTTCCAAAAACCCGTAATAGCAATCTACTTATGAGATAACCACCAGACTAATTCCAGTAGTGGGTCATCTCCCAATATATCTGACCAGTACTGCTATATACCTGACCTCAGAAGTGTCAAGGTCATCAGAAACAAAGAGTGTCTAAAAAACAGTCACACTTAAGAAAAAACTAAGGAGGCACACGACTAGCTGTAATGTTGCATCTGGATGGGATCATGGAACAGAAATACGACATTAGATAAACCTAAGAAAATCTGAATAAACTAAGGACTTTAGTTACTTTGTATTGATATTGCTTCATTAATTTTAATAAATGTATCATACTGATAAATGATGTCAATCAGGGATACTGTGCACTGAGTTACATGGAAACTCTGTACTGTCTTCTCAATTTTCCTGTAAATCTACAACTCTGCAATGTAAAGTTTATTATAAAAAACACAAATATGAGTAAGAGATGATCTCTGTTCTTGAGGAACTCAGTCAGAAGATGAGGTAAGCACCCTCGTAAGTTACAGTTTGAGTATGATAGGCTTTGTGATTAAAGGAAGCATGAGGCATTGAGCGTTCAGTGGAGGTGCACTCAACAGTGGTTGGCAAACCTAAGGAATCTTGGAGGAGGCAGTGATTCTGAACTGCCTGATTATTACAGGAATCAAGAAGTAAAGAGGAAGTAAAAAAAATGCAAGAAGCAATGATGTCTGAGCAGTTAATTCTCTTTATCACCAGCATCAAGAGGAAACCCGTCCCAAGTCTGATTGCAAGTTTCCTTTCCTGCTGCATGTCCTACTCCCTGACTCTGCTCTATCATTAACTCTCATGTCCTGTCAAATGTGGATACATTGATCTCCTGGGTGTTGGGCTGTCTTGGCCTCATCCACACATATCACCACTTTGGGGATGGTGAGCATTTTTTTGCCTCTTGAAAAGGCTATGCAACCTTTGAAACTGCCCTGTATCCTTACCGCTTGAAAATTCCCAAACTTTACTAACAGTTTATGACTTTCCTCCCTTCTTCAAACTCAAAGCATTTTTTACCATACTCTGAATCTAATTTGAATAATTCTACCTTTATGTTCCATTAAATTATTGCACAATAATTTTGGAATTGTTTATATTTATATTATATCTTTACTATATTTTTATATATAACATATATTTATATTATATATTATGAAAAATATATTTTTTCATCAGTTAGATTCCTCAATTCTCCAAATAATGGGCATGTCTTGGAAGCAGTGTTTTAGAATGATAAGATTCTTTGAACATCATCTTCCTATTATTTGATAGAGAGAAAAAATAGGAACTCATATTTACGGATTGTTAGTGTATCAGGAATTAAGGCATGTAAAATATGTCAACTTTTCAAATGTCCCCCAAATGCCTATGAGATAAATATCATTATCTCCATTTTCTGTGAAGTTAAAACTACTGGACCCCAGTGTGGCTGTAAAGCCCACCCGGACGTGTGGTCTGATCAGAATCCTGAGTGTGGAGTCAAAACAGCAACAACGCCCAGACCATTTCTTCTCTCGGCCGCTACCTCCGGGGTGCAGTCCAAGGCATTGAGGTCTGGAGAGGCAAACTCATTCCTCAACATTACACAGCTATGTACTGTCAGGGCCAGACTGCTTCTCAGGTCTAGACTGCTTTGCTAGGACACAGGACCTGAAGCAATTGTGAGCACCCCAGTTCACGAGTTTCCTCAACTGTGAAATGGGAATGAAAATACAACCTATCTTCTAAGGTTGTTGTAAGGAGTGAACGACAGAATGTTAGGGGAAGCGCTAAGAGCATTGCTCTGTGGCTACCACGGCTCCTATTGCCAAACCTAGCTGTCACAAGACTTCTTATTTCATTTTTTCCATCCCTTATGGCATAGAAAACATCTAATACTCATTTATTTGTTTTACAGTTTCTGGTTTCACTTCCATGACAATTCTCTCTGTACCCAGAATATGAAAAATGAAATGGTATTTGACTTCAGTTCAAGAGCTTGACAGTTGAGTCACGCTTTGAGAAAAAGAAGGTTGTCGTTTAGGCTGTCAAGAAAATAGGAGGATTGTCGCACAGCTTTGAGTGGGTAGTGATGGGGCAAACCTGGTTCCTGTAACCTTTCTCCCCCTGTTTCCAAACATCTTCATGCACTGAGAAAGGGGACACTGACCTTGAGAGTACACCGAGAGGAAATACTATTTCAAGTGAAGCAATAAAATGTGTAATATATGTTAGTAATTAGAGAAACTGCTTCGTTGTCTTCTCAGGTTTAATGGCTTCTCAAAGATTGTGAATAAGTTAAGGGAGTTTTTAATATTCCTCTGAAATATGAATCCATGTACAACCTTGTATTACATAATTAAAAATGTCTTTGATCTGAAGGTCTTAGATTTATCCTAGCAAATTAAGTGTTGAACGTCAGATCTCTGGGTTGTATTCATAATGCAAACAAGTAAAGGCAAGCAATGCCAACGTTGGGGGTGGTATGCAGCACGGAGAACTGTCAAATATCCTTACTGTCATCTGAGAAGGGAGGCTGATTGATACCATGAGAGTCACCTGAACTCTGTTCACATGAGAACGGGAGCGACAGCTTAGATGTCATGGTCAAAGTACACAACCAAAGACTCAATAGATCCATAATGCAGAAGATGGGGACTCAGCAAAGACATCGCTTTAGTTTGTCATTACATCATACAGACTTGAATTCACGACTCTCATGTTTTCCCAGCAAAAGATGTAACACTCTTCAAAATAGAGTAATACTACGTTGTAAAGAATACAGCCTAAATGCATGTACCTGCGAGATGACTGCCAGTGTCCAGCATTGCAGGCAGAACACTGACGCCTCAGGTCCCTGCACCAGCAATGCCCACAGTCACCAGGCTTCCCGCGTGCGGGTGACATGACACTTGTGAGGCTTCAGTACAGTCTCTGCCAGTGAAGACAGACAGCAGCTATTCAGACTTTTTACTCTATCCGTCTTTATATGAAGACTGAAACTCTATGGCAAAGATAATTATAAAATGCTTGATCTCCGTGACTCCTCTTTAACTCCGCAGATTATACACAGGTTCTAAATTACACAACTGTCTAGGAAGGCAGGACCTCACTTTAAGGTGTGTGAAGTCTGAGACAGGCCTGGCATCATTATCTTCTATCACTTTGCTGTGGATACTAAAGGGATATTACATGTGAAAATTTTTTGAAAATGAGGAATGTCATCAATATATTTGTGTTTTTATTCTTTAAGTGGGCCGTGCCTATGGGATGGTTTTATGAAAAGAAAGAGGATGTTATCAATAATATAAATGAATCAGATAGGGAAGGAAAGATTTGTTGGAAAGGCTAGCTTTTTATTTTTGATTAATAAAAAGATGCTGTTAATACTGAAAGGAAATATTATCATCACAGCACAAGTTTGCATATAGTTCATTTACTACAGTAAGATGTCACTTGTAATTTATACTGATGTGTAGTGCCAATGACATGTTCCAGTGTGAAGAGCTATGGTATTTAATGACTGAGTCTAAAAAGCAGGTTTGTACGGTTGGAGAAAAAAAAAAGCCATGGAGATGCCAGGGATCGAACCCGGGGCCTCACGCATGCAAAGCATATGCTCTACCACTGAGCTACATCCCCAGCTCCAGGAACAACCTGACATGGAGATGAATAGGTAGAGTTATTGCTTTTAGAAAGCTGGGCAGTTGATCTCTATCTAGGGGATGAAATAGCATTGGATTCCTATAGCCTGAAATTCCAGTCACAGAACGTCCCTAAGCATTCTTCATGGAACGTTTTTGCACCATTAATGTAGAATAGTTCTGATGCTTTATAGCTCAGCATCGTGCTAGCTTCCCAAGCCTTATTTATAGACATGAGGAAGCACCACCTTCCTTCAAAATTCACCTTATTTCTGTAGTCTAGTGCTCATCGATCCAAGAAAATATTTTAATTCTATTCCACAAAGTTCCTGGTCCTTCTATAGGGGAAGGGAAAATAACTTACCCCTCTACTCTGCTATAGAGTCTATGCCTGAGGACTTGAAAATTAGATCAACAAAATGTGGACTAACAAGAGAAAAACAGAGTTGATTAATTCCCTCCCACACTCCCTCCTACCCCCCTCCCTGCACCCTCCCACGCAGCAGGAAGAAACCCAGTGATGAGTAAGTAACCCAAAGGGGTGGTTAGTACCCAAGAAAAATCAATCAGTAGAGCAGTGACAGGACAAAGGAAGAGGAGATTAGTTTTACAGGTACAAACTGGGGAAAGAAAATGCGGGAGAAACCAATGGAAGATATGTGCTTTCTAGAAAGGTTTGAGAGTGGGGCACCTGGGTGGATCGGTCAGTTAAACATCTGACTTTGGCTCAGGTTATGATCTCAGGGTTCATCCGTTTGAGCCCTGCATCAGGCTCTGCACTGTGTGGAGCCTGCTTGGGATTTTCTCTCTCTGCTCCTCCCCCACTTGAGCTCTCTCTTGCTCTCTCTCTCTCTCTCTCTCTGTGTCTCTCTCACATGAAATAAATAAAGTGTCTTTTTTTAAAGGTCGGGTGTAGAATCTTCTCAGTGCAGTGCTGTACCCAGTGACAGGGTTAGAATTCCCTTCCTGGTACTGTGTGTGCTGGGGGCATCACGAATGTAATTTAGGGTAGGGTTCCAGGCAAACAGGGAGGGCGAAGAGTTCATCCTTCCTCTGCTTTTCCTCCATTGCCTTTATCTCAAAATAATCCTTGTGCCAGAGTGCTGTATTTCATGGTGGTATATTCTGAACCACTTTCATGTCCTTCCTGGGGGGTCTTGTTACAGAGAAGAAAAAAATGAAGAAGGGGTTTACTTGTCACCATAACAATCCTTCCCTCAGGACAGGAAATGGGCTTCCGGACCTAACGGTCCATCGCAGTGGCCAGAAGAAACAGCCTTGCTCTGGAAGCAGTGTGTTCTGGGAGACAGAAGTCCACAACGTGGAGAACTACCAGCACTTGATTTTCCCTGGCTATGATGATAAAGATGAAATAGCTGTTTGATAAATAACATTTCCACAATGAAAGCACAGAAAGAAATACCAGAAGTAAATGAAAGAGCAGTTCGTTGGATTCATCTCCTTGATTACCACAACCCATAATGCTGAATGCTGCATATCCCCTGATAGGATTATTAGCATAGGGCTCTCTAAATATTTGATGAGCTCATTGGAGCCTTACAGAAAATCTAATTTCCGGGTTATCACTAAGCAGATTCTGGCTCTGACACTGGTTCTCTTCACTAAGATGCAAACTTTAAAGCACACCCTTGCTCTATCGTAGCAAATATGGACATTCTTGGCCAAGAGAAGATCAGATGCTAAGAACAATAAACACATTTATGAGGCCACCCAATGATATAGGATACATTTATCTATATCAGTGAAACTAATAGGAGGCAAGGTCCAAAACAATACGGAATTACCAAGAGAAAAAAAACTCACCTCCTTTCTCTTTAGCTCTGTTTCCACTATAATGATAGTTTTAGAAAACCTTTATCCTAATATTGTTTTCTATCATTCTAGGCATTTAATTTCCAATGTATATGCTGATATTCCTTTTGAAAACTGCAAAGTATAGAATAATTTAAGTATTGATTAAAGTCCAAAATACATGTAATCCCTTGAGCAAGCAGTGGATTACACTTTCATTATAATCTCTAACTCTCTCACCTTAGGTGTAAACTGCTGCATCTATTCCAGAACTCAGTCCTACCATGTACTTTACTGTAAGATACTCTATACTAGGGACTCAGAGAACAGAGCAGTGCCTCGAACTTGTATCCCATGACTGTGTCCAGGAGAAGGCACACAGATACACAATAAACCTAAATGTAAATTATTTTTAATGCTTCAGAATATTTATATTCATTTGTCCTGAAAAGACTTCTTCTTAAACAACCTTTTCTAAAGTTTACTTATTAACTTATATTGATGATTGTGAGATCATGACCTGAGCCAAAATCAAGAGTTGGATGCTTAACTGACTGAGCCACCCACATGCCTCTATATTAGCTGGTATTCAACAGAACAATATATATATATATAGAGAGAGAGAGAGTTATATACATATATAGTTATATATGTTTTATATATATTATATATAGTTATATATATTTTGTATATATAGTTACATATATAGTTATACACTATAACTATATATATAAACTAATATTAAGTTTATTTATTATTTTGAGAAAGAGGGAGAAAGCGTGAGTGGAGGAAGGGCAGAGAGAGTGGGAGAGAGAGAACACCATGCAGGCCCTGACCTATCAGCACGGAGCCCGACGTGGGGCTCAATATCACAAATCAGGAGATCATGAGCTGAGCTGCAATCAACAGTTAGTTGCTCAACAAACTGAGCCACCCCCATGCCCCCTGAAAACACCTTTGAGCTTGAAACAAAATGTGCAAAATCAACCTTATAGAGGTTTGATATCTTCTTTTAATCCATAAACATAATATGCTTTCTGTAAAGTTATATCTCAGAGATTTATGCTAGTTTGGTTACGTATCTACTTAACCATCCAGAATCCCAGTACATGAAAATTTGCCCTTGAAAACATGCGTTTCACTAGATTTTTCTGCCGAAAGATTATGGAGCCATATGCCAAGTTGGATACTGAATTAAGCCGAGCGCTGTCCTTGCCACAACACACAAAAGACCATCGATGCAATACTTTTTGTTACAAGCACCAAAGAAGCAGGAGAGCGTACATGTGCACATTCTCTTTCTCCCTTGCCCTCTCCCACTCGTCTTCACACAAGTACTCAGACATCATTTGTGATATGAAAATTAGCTTTCAAGATTTCTTCACTTTCTTATCAGTGGGTTTGCAGTTTGAAAAGTGCTGAGGAGTTTAACAATTTAACTCTTGTTTCTGTTAAATGTTATTTTATAGAATAGTAAGATTTTATAGTTAGTATGCACGGATAAACTTTGATTGTGAAAGTGTATAGAGTTACTGCAAATATAGTTTGCAAAATATATTCAAACTTCATCCATGATGAGGACAGAGAAACTTGACAAACAGAACATGTGAGGATACTACACAAGCAAGAACTTTTTTATTAGTTATTTTACTTTTTCAAACACCATAATTAAGCCAAATATCTTTTAACATTAAGAATAATTAAAAGAACTTTTGTTCTCTCTCTCAAGAGTTCACAAAATCATAGAAAGGAAAACATATATGGTAAAAAAAAAAATGCATGTGCTGTGTGGCTCCTTTGAACAGCAGCTGATAAAGGGGCTCAGTCAATTAAGCATCTGACTCTTGATTTTGGCTCAAGTCATGATCTCACGATCTTGAGATTGAGCCCTGGATTGGGGTCCACACTGGGCCTGGAGCCTGCTTAAGATTTCCTCTCTGCCCCTCCCCCTTTTCCTCTCTCTCTCTCAAAAAAAAAATGTAATAAAAAAATTAAAAAATAAAAATGTATACCAGGCAATATGGACAAAAAAACCCCCCAAATAGTGGTGACTTTATCCTCCAGAAAAGGTTATTTTTTACACATACACGATGTCTTAAAACATACATGAGATAAAGAGAGGGTGAAAGTGGGAAGTCTCTGCCCCACAGTGTTCCTCAGGAACTCGTTTTGACAGTACCTTTAACTACCTTTATAGTCACTGACCCCATCAGCAGAAGAAAGCAGAACCTGCAGAAACATGTAGGGTGTTTCATTGTTGTGGCCTGGAAAAGTAAAGGTCAATTTCAATCACAGCTCTTTGGGAAGAATACAAGGGTCACAGAAGTGTAGTTTTCCATGTGTCCAGGAAGGAAAAGGAATATAAATATTAATTAACATCAGTAATATTACCACAAAGAGTACTGGAATAATGCAATATGAGACCATTGACCTTCACAGCAGTGTGTGAAAGGGTGGGTGGGGGACCCCACCGGGGACATAGGAAATGTTCAAGACTCCTAGCTGGTCAGTGGGCCAGTGGCATCTACCTCCTCCCTCAGCTGGTATCTGGCAACACTCTGATGTTACCTCAAGTAATGTACCCCCACAGGAAGTCTCAGTCCTAATCCCCAGATCTGTAAATTTGCTACTTTGCATGGCAAAAGGGATTCTGTAGATGTGATTAAATCAAGGATATTGAGACAGGGAGATTATCTGGGAGGATACAGGTGGGTCCAAAGTAATCACAAGGGTCCTTCTGAGGGAAAGAGAGTAGGATAAGGAGTTCTGACAACAGAAGCAAGGGTCAAAGCGATGTGATGTCTGGCTTTGGAGATGAACGGAGGGGCCGGAAGCCAGGGGATGCGTGTGCCTCTAGAAACTGGAAAAGGCAAAGAAATGGATTTTCCCTTAGAACTTCCGGAAGGAACTAACCCAGCTGACCCTCAATTTTAACAATATTTTAAAAAAGTTTTTAGGTGTTTAAAATAACCAAATATTTGCTTCTAATCATCATTTTTGGTTGGACATTAAACACATGTTTAGTAGGCTTTTATGAAATCTTACCAAATCTTGAGGCTCCATATCAAGCACCATCTTTTCCACAAGCCCTTCTCAAGAGACTTGAACAAATCTTGGAAAAGATTAATGGTATATCTTCAGGTAGTTTGTAAATTATTTCCTTACACACTTTATATTTAATCTTTCTTTTTTTAATGAAACAAATAAAAATGTCTTAATTAATTTAATATATGAATCGTATTCTCTCTTGATAGATAGAGAGAGAGACAGACAGACAGACATTTTTTTAAGTAGCTACTTTACAAAATTAATTGCTTTAGAATAACTGTTCCAGTTTGGGGATTGGAAGGTTCCAAAGGAGAGCTTTAACATTCTTTTCAAATTTCTTATTCAGTTCAGAGAATCAGAAAAAAAAACAGTGCAAACATAAAATATCAAATAATGGCATCAAGACTATTGACTTCCACAAATATAAAATCATAAATGTATGCTGTTTTAAGCCACAAAATTTCTGACGATTCATTATAGCAACAGTGATAAATGACTATATCTTGCCTCCTTTATTGGACACACAGGGCTTGGGCTACAGGTTCTCTATCAGTGTCTGGGGATGTGCTGTGACGGACTCCGAGTGACGTGCAAAATGGAAAACCACGCACCAAGAAGTCTCTCCTTGAGTCTATTCTCCCATTCATGCGATCTGGCCTCTTTTGTATCTAGTCACCCGTTTCCCTCTGTTATGCAGTGAATTGTGTTCCCTGACGTTCAGAACTTAAAGTTCCAAACTCCAGTACCTCAAGATTTGACCTTATTTGGAAACAGAATCATTGCAGATATAATTGGTTAAGATGAGGTCACAACTAGAGTCGGCAGGGCGGGGGGGGGGGGGCTCTAATCCAATATGGCCAGTGTCCTTATAAAAGGGAAGTCTGGACACAGGCACACTCATAAGATTTTGATGTGAACATAAGACTTGAAGGCACGGTGATGAGTCTACAAGCCAAGGATGGCAGGCAAGCCACCAGAAGCCAGGAGAGAGTCATGGCAGATTCTCCATTAAAAACCTCAGAAGGAATCCACCCGATGCAACCTTGATCTTGATTTCTAGTCTCCACAATGGCCAGAAAATAAATTATTATTTAAACTGCCTTGTTTGTAGTACTTTGTTCTGGCAGCCCTTGAGAACCAAATTGCCCTCCACCATGACTCAGCCTTCTCTCCCCAGCGATTTCTCATAATTCTTGGGTCAGCTTTCAGAGCCCATTAACTCTGTTTCTTTTTGCAGCCTCCCCAGGGCTGCGTTAATGGGGAGTAACCCTCGGATCGCATTTTCTTCTCATCTCAGCAGAAACTGCCTGTTTATATTTTTAGCACGTACAACTTCTCAGAGAGTAAATATACATTTACTTACTAGTTTTTAGCATTTAACACAACTTTTTTTTAGAATTGATCTCATTTATTATCAGTGAAGTTTTCCTTTTATACTCTTTTGCTGTGGTTAATAATTCATCCCCGCATTAGAAATAGTTATGTCCTCTCTCACTTGTTCTCTCTTATTTTTTTTTTTAATTTTTATTAATCAGGGTAAAGTCAGCTAATTCTGTCTCCGGTGTCAGTCAATGTGGAATGTCCCTGAAAGTTACATCAGTTTCTGTTTCACTGTGTCCCTGTTATAATATACGATTGTATGAGAACATCAGCATAGAACTAAAATCTTTCTTCCTTGGGTATTTCTAGTCTTAACAAGGACATTGGCAAAAGACATAATATAACAAGAAGTCAAAAGGATTTAAGTGTGGCAAAGAATACTTTTCACATAGGCAGGTTGGATGTCATAAAAATAATTTGTGTTCATTTTATGTTATGAATGAAAAAAATGTTATGACTAAGTAGAATAGACAGAAGAATCTAAATAAATTCATCCCAGACAGTTTCTTTTAGGGGTAGCCATTTTATCATTGTGAATTGCATGAACTTACTTTAGTTGGAATTAACACTGTCAAAATCAAATTCATTTTCCATTTCTTGTTTGCAGGAGAGAGCTCTTACAACCATAAATTTGCTTACAATATGCGTGCTATGATATCCTACGATTTTTGGTGATTAGGTGTTCTAAATAATGAATTCTTTGTCTCTAGTCAACATTTGTAGCTGAATTTTGTCACATTGTGTGTGACATCCAAATCTTACAATTTCATTCTAATCTTACAATTCCTTTAGGGTCCATATTAATGACCAATTCCTCCAGGGTCCTTATTAATGATCAATTCCTTCATAAGTTTATCTCAAACAACACTGGCAGATGTTAAAAATAGTAAGGATATTTATTTACATAGTTTAAAATTTATTTTAAAACATATAATTTTTTACCTATTTTTCTGAAATATTATGTATTGTTTGAATGCAAAATCTTTCAGTACACAGATCAGGACTTCTGTTTTGTTTCTTTCTTAGAATTCCTTGCATAGGGATAGGCACGTGGTGGAACATAAATGTAAATGTCCTAATTAAGTTACCACGTCATTCTTACCTTATGTACATATTTAAAAATGCTACTTCACAAAATGGAATGGCTTTAGAAAACTTGTTTTGTTTTTAACAATGTAAAATCCTAAAGGAAAGTTATATTCCATTTCAAATTTCATATTCAGTTGCAGGCCATCAGAAAATCTTATGAACATAAACTTTATCATAGTAGCAAGACTACAGAGATGGTTTTCTATAATTTTCATATATTTACATTTCTTAAAATATAAACTCTAAAAAAACACTTCTGTGTGAAAACAGACATTTGTTAGTCCATCAAAAACCACTTATTGGACATATACAGTAGAGGAAAGAATGCTAATACATCATTTTAATCGTATCAAGAATAATTTTCTTGACATATGCTCCCCCACGAGAATAAATAGCATCCCTCTTCTGTAGTTAGACAGCCTTGCTACATGGGATTTATGCTGTGGTTTCCTTGAGGTCCGAGTGCTCAGGTTTTGGTTTTGGTTTTGTTTTTTCTGAGAACATCATTTTTCCCTCTTACCCTGAAATAACATCTCAGATTCTGATTGATGGGATGGCAGAAATAATCAAACGATGACATTTTCAGCATCAAATTAAGCCGTAATTCTCTAAGTTCACAGATAATTCTGCAGAACTGTTTTTATACAAACACAGTAATTTTCTGCTTATGTAAGTATAAGAAGGCAAAAATGAGATGAATGTGAAAAGTATTATTAGTATCACATGAGTCACATATCATCAAAATGTCGCTAACAAAAACAAATGCAGAGATATGTCAAGTGAAAGAGATTGTCACCTGCCAATCATCAACCATCAGCCATTGGTAGAAGTAGAGGGGAAAGCAGAGTTTTGGAAAAAGCTACTATTATCTCTAAAAAGCAATTTTGTACTTCAGAGTGACTACAATAGGGGTTGATTGTGTTAATTTTATCATCTAGCATGATTGATGACAGATCTATAGCATTGTCAAAACCTCGGCAAGCAAAATAGTCAAACGTTTTTGACTATTGACATAATGCAAAATAGAACAAAGCAAAAACAAAGGCCAGAGACATCGGGCTGCTGCCTTGAGCCTTCCTGTTCAGGTAGAAACAGGAAAAGCCGTGATTTCTACCTCATTTCAGTTGTCCCCAGGAAACATTTGACAACAGACTGTAAAATGAGGTAAATGCATCAGGAGTGTGCTAAGGGCACTACAAGGGGGCAGCAGGAGGAGAGAACAGGTGGGAGAAGCATCAGATTTAAAAATTTGGGAACCGGTTCTAGTTTCTGGTCTTCACCCAAAGTGTCCCAAGCCAGATGGTAATAACTTGCATCATTGAATCATTCCCGATAGCCAGGATAGGGAGACAGCCTAAATGTCCGTCGATGATGAATTCTGGAAGGGAAAAAATAGTTTCAAGCAGAGAGGGAGGCAACTATACGAGACTCTTAAACACAGAGAACAAGCTGAGGGCTGATAGTGGGGGTGGGGGGGCGAAGGAGAGGGGGAAATGGGTGATGGGCATTGAGGAGGGCACTTGTTGGGATGAGCACTGGGTGTGGTATGTAAGTGGTGAATCATTGGAATCTACCCCCGAAGCCAAGAGCACACTGTATACACTGTATGTTAGCCAGCTTGACAATAAATTATATTTAAAAAATGAAAGAAAATGTGGTACCTATAATGAAATATTACTCAGCCATATAAAAGAAGGAAATCCTACCATTTGTGACAGTTTTGATGAATCTGAAGGATATTATGCCAAGTGAATAAATTAGACATAGAAAGACAAGTACTGTATGATCTTACACTTATGTGGAATCTAAAAATGTAGAACCTAGAGAAACAGAGAGTATAGTGTGGGCTAGAGGGTGGGGGAAAAAGAGATATTGGTCAAAGGGGAGAGACTTCCAGTTATCCAATGAGTAAGTTCTGGGGATCTAATGTACAACATGGTGATTTAGTTAATCATATGTATTGTATACTCAAAATTTACTCAAAGAGGAGATCTTCAGGTTCTCACCATCAAAGAAGGCATCTCTGTGAGGTTATGGACGTCTAATGAGCTTGACTGTGGTAATCATTTCACAGTGGGTACGTATATTAAAGCCTCCTGTTGTGCACCATAAATCAATACAATTTTATCTGTCAATCATACCCCAATAAAACTGGGGGGAAAGGCACCATTGGGTAAATCATTTAACGTGTTATGTCTTTTGGCCTAGAAGTTAGAAGAGTCAGAAGTATTTTGAAAATATGTATCCTGTTATTATCACCATTCTTCGTGGCTGTGGGAGATAGAGCAATTTAAAAAATGAAATGTGAGCCTACACGTAAAGAAGGAGCATATTCTCAATAGAATGACGCTGCTTGTAGAAATCTCAGAACCAGCCCTATGCAGTGATATGGCTAACGGCAGCTGACTGAAAGATCTATCTAGAAGTGCTATTTTTGGAGTCGAACTTAGACTTGGGTCATAGTGTTCCCTGATCATTACCCTTGGTGTGTCACCTAGAGCCATCCTTAAACCATCCTTCCTGGTTTCCTCCGATGTAAAATGTGAATAACAATGATAAATATTTTGTAGAGCTTTTGAGAAAACGTGGAGATAATTTATTAAGATTTTTAGTATCGTACATGACAAAGTAAATAATTCCTAAATTAGCTATTATTATCATGATTCTTTAATTGGAATATGTTCCTTGGGATTTTGTTCTACGTAACTGTTTCCCATAAGACTTTCTGAGATTCTGAAAATGTTCTATTTCTACACAGTCCAATATAATAGCCACTGAATCCATGGAAATATTGAACACATGAAACATGACCAGTGTGACTGATGAACTGAAGTTTTTATTTTTATTAATTTAAAATGTTATGTATGTATGTATGTATGTATGTATTTTGAGAAAGTGAGTGCAAGCAGGGGAGGGGCAGAGAGAGAGGAAGAGAAAGAATTTCAAGCAGGCTTCACACTGTTAGCTCCAACCCCCACACGGGGCTCGATCTCACAAACCCTGGGATCATGACCTGAACCAAAATCATGAGTCTGACATGTAACTGCCTGAGCTGCCCAGGCACCTCTTTATTAACTTTAAATTGAAATAGCCACATGTGGCTTCTGGCTACTGTATCAGACCCCGGCAGTCTGGAGTCTGTCCTCATTCAACACTGCCTACCTGGGCGATGCCACCTATGTCTGCAGCCTGGGCGTGGTCACCTGCACCCAGGCATCCCCCAGTCTCCATCTCACCACGACACCGTATCTAATATTTATGGGACACTTTTTAAGCGCCAGGCATTTCCAAGAGCTTGACATGCACTATCTCATTCCAGCCACGCAGCACCCTTGTGACTTTAATACAATCATTCTAGCTCTGTTACAGATGAGAAAAACAGGAGCGAGTGGATTCACGTTTGAATGAGAAGTTAAAGAAAATAACCTTCATAGCTAATGCAGGGATCTGGGCATATGTGCCCAAGTTAAATGCTTTGCCTAAACACATGGCTATTTCTGACAAAGCGGGCACCAGAATGCAGGCAGTTTCCTGTTTTTTATCTGGTTCCAATTTCCAGTCTGCTACTGGGTGGAATGGAGGCCTGCTCTGTCAGCACAAGTATGAAAACCTCCACCGAGAAACTAGAGATCCGAACAAAGCTTACTTAGGAAATAGGGGGGATGGGGGTAGAAAGGATGCTAAAAAATGAAACCAAGTCTGTTAGGGAAAGTGCTAGTAAAGGAAATTCTGTGTGACCTATTCCGAGTTTATAAAGGGTATCTCTCTCTCTCTCTCCCTCTCTATCTCTCTCTCTTTATGATACGCACACACACAGAGACACATTTTAAAGTTATAACAAAATGGGACTTTTCGATGTGAACTTTAAGGGAATTGGGTTAGATATGAGACTTTTCTAGATTGTCTAAATGCCCATCGAAACTTTGAAGACTCTTTTAGCTCTCTGTTTGTACGAGATGCCAGAGTTTAATTTGACTTTCATTTGAATAGCGTGCAGAACCTGTTTGAGAAGTCAAAGAAACTCAAAGACACCAGAGAGAGAGAGAGAGCGCG
The DNA here is from genome assembly GCA_028646485.1 of Cryptoprocta ferox. Taxonomy (NCBI): domain Eukaryota; kingdom Metazoa; phylum Chordata; class Mammalia; order Carnivora; family Eupleridae; genus Cryptoprocta; species Cryptoprocta ferox. The sequence continues at coordinate 82,810,663 of CM053566.1, forward strand.
CAACAGGATATTTATGCTTGCTTTTGTTCAATTTTAGAGAATCAAATATCTCTGGAAGCTACTAGAAAGGACGTGTAAAAGGTCATTTCTCAGCCAGTATAACAAGACTATATTTAATCTTAAAAACCTCAGAGAATATAATTTTCTTCTAAGAGCTTATGCCTCTTTTTTCTATCCCCAGAACACTAGTATGTGCATTGGTAATAGGTTAAATGTAATAAAAATAATTAGACATTTTACAAGTGATTTGACACAGTGTCATAATCACCCGACATGCACAAGGAAGCAATTCAAATTGGCCAGATGTACCAACAGGTAAACACCGGCTTTCTTTTCTAGCAAACTATGAATTGGTTTAAAATTTTCTTCAAATGTCAACAAATCTCTTAACTACTATTTAATTTAAAAATATTCTATGGTTAGCATTGTAAACCTCAAGGTAGAAATGATAATTGTGTCTAGAAATATTTCTTCAGAATAAGAGAAAATATTCATATTCTGGCAAGGAAACCAATGCCTGTAACTACAGAAAAATAAGTTTTCTGTTATTTGTGCAAATATACAAACTTGTTTATAGGGCCTCCACACCTTTAAAATATCTCATCACATTTTATATTTTCACAAATATATTAGCCAAAATGAGCAGTAATCTTTTTTATAAGGTTTATTTATTTATTTTTGAAAAAGCAAGCATGAGCATGGGAGGGGCAAAGAGAGAGGGTGTGAGAGAATCCCAAGCAGGCTCAGCGCTGTCAGCGTAAAACCCGATACCCAGCTTTGATCTCATGAACCGAGAGGTCATGACCTGAGCCAGAATTAGGAGTCAGCTCTTTGACCAATTGAGCCACCAGGCGCCCTGAGCAGTAATCTTTTTACCTTTGAATAAGGTGTGGCTCTATTTTACAGACTGCAAAAGCTAGTGAGCATCACTTCACAGCCTGGACTGAATCCTGAGATGAAGCTGGAAATGGGGGTGCAAAGCTACCGGGTTCGGACTCACTGTATTTGGGAGCACTCCTAATACACTCAGCATGTGTCGTGTGCAGAATTTGAAAGACACACAGAATGAGACCATCCTGGTGCCTCTGCCTTCATGTTGCTACTTCCCTAAACCCCTTTCTGTAAAGTAAGCACGCCAACAGACCCTATAATATTCTCTTTCAGGATGCCCTTTGACCACAACCATCGATTTGGGGAAGCTGACCCTCCAGATGCTCATGACAAACTAGCCACATCTCTATCACTACCTTTACCATATAATTACAATAAAATAATCTCTTCATACGCCTGCATCTTTGACCATTAGAGATTGTTAATAGTAGAAGGCGAATGTCATTCATCTTCCAATCTCAGGTACCTAAATGCTAATTTGACACTTAGTAACTGCTTAATTAAATTCTTCTGGGAAAAACAAGTAGATGAAACAACGAATGCAGGAATGAACATGAATTTGACTGTCATGTAACATGTAACTTCGTCTTTGTGTGAAAGAATTAGAAACCCAAATACTTCATAATCTCTCTTCTACTGAGAGTTTTAGACCCTTCCAGCATTCAAAGACAATTTAGAAATTTAAGTGCATTTATGTTTTCAACATTGCTTTTAGGAAATCTCTATTAGTCCATTACTATTGATTTTTATTCCTCTACTGAGTCTCCGTTACCCCATCAAAGAGGGCCATGGCCAGGCCTTCTCAAGCCATAATCAACCAAATCATCATTATCACTCAGAAGAGTGTGTGTGTTGGAGACACAACCACAGCGCTGCCTGAGAAAATGGAGCTGAACCAGGTACCGGGGCTGAGATCCGGTGTGTGATGGGGTGAGGTGGTGATGATGGGACCGATTGAAGATCCGCAGCAGGAAAAGGGAATAAAAGACAAGGAAAACTGCTTTCTGCCTGAAGAGCAGCGACAATGGATGAAACCCATTGAAATGGATGAAACCCACCTCTTCTTTCCATTTTTCCTTCTATACTTGGCTCATGATGCGTGAGATGCTGATGGAGAACGCTCAAGAACTCTCCACCTTACAGCCTACTGCTGAGCCAGGGATTACAAGGTCGTGAATGAACTCAGTTCTAAGACTACTTAGACTGACGTCCCACCACAGAATACATTTCTGCTAAATTCAAGAGCTCCAAATTAAAGAACAATGTTTATGGGATAAAAACTGCAGAAGACACTCTCGATTGATGGGGAATGACTTTCTAAGCATCAGTCAGTGCAAGAATTCTTAAAAGATAAATAGACTTGACTGGTTTTTAAACTCTTGAATATCAAAAATGATCCAAATATTGTAAAAGGAAACAGACATTGGAGACATGGAGTTTGTACAAGTATAATCGACAAATTCTTGCAAGAGACGTTATAAGATCAATAAAGAAATCCATCATGCACTCATTAGTCTTTCCAGCGTATGATGCAGAAGTCCCGCTCGATCTTCCCCGTCCTTCAGCTGCTCCAGGGTGACGCATAACCCGGTTCTTTCCACCTCCATCCTCAGGGAGCTCTGCCAGGTGCCGCTGTATGGCAGCCACATCCCCTCCGCCAATCTGAGGTCCCTGTTCCTTCCTGGGACAGGTGCCTAGTACCTCTGGCTGACTCATTTTTCTTGAAGACTTATTAGTTCATTAATTCCTCTCCAAATACATCACCGCCATGGATGACATTTTTTTACAATTCCTCAGATTACAATTTATTTTAAATTCCAGGCACTTGAATATTTTCGACAGTGCGGTGCGTGCCACGGTGTGTATGCGGATTCCTATGCAAAACTGAGGCCTTCATTCTTCCACTGCTCAGGAGTTTGGCTGCTGCTGATTCGTGTCTGGTTTCTTCTCTGGAATTTGCCCTTGGCCCGTCGGAGCTGTCATACATCCTTGGGTGAGGGCAGACCACAACCAACGGCTGTCCCAAATGGGTGTAGGAGGGCCTGAACTCTGTGCCTCAATTAGGGACATCCCTCAAGAGCCATTTCAGTGCGTGACTGACTCCTGTCCGTCGGTCAGACGGAAGTCGCAGCAGTGGGGAGTTCTGCAGGACAGAGTGTTGTGTTCTGTCTGGACACTGGTTGGGTCTCATTAGTGATCCTGAGGGGCCTTACACACCGTCTCAGGTTTTCCCCCCACCACTCTATCCAAAGGAATGCATGTTGTTTCCTTTATGGTACCTAAACTTCCAGAAGCACCTGGTTTATGTTCTCATTCACTCCTTGCTGTCTTCTTCTGCTAGCTCTCCTTTTTGCAGGGATTATGTCTCCCTGTTTCCTACCCTGCTCCCTGCCCCTCCCTGGCAGCATGGAAGTTAATGCATGACTGTACCTTCGAGAAAGGGCTTCCGCTTTCCCTGTGGGGAAGTGCAGAGAGCAGACACCTCAGGCAAGGGTCCTGGGATCTGTCTTTTCTGGAAGCTCTTAACCAGTGACTGAGCAAGGTGGTGACCCCAGGAAGGGCCATTTCTGCCCAATGCAGGACACCCCCAGCAACTGGCCTGTGCCCTAGGGCTCCTTGCTGGGATGGCCAAGGCTTCAGCTCAGGCTCCTGGGGCCGGGGGGGGGGTCCCTCCCTGGCCAATCCTGTCCCCCTCCCCCACCCCCGTTTCCCCTCACAGGCATGTTAGATGTTAGATCAGCATCCTAATCTGAAGGTTTTGCTACTATTGCCTCCTCCCATGTTTATTGCTCTCAGGCCTCCTTCCTGAGCTCCAGCAAACCCACAAGCTGCTTGCATTCCCCACTCATCTCAGCCTCTGTCCCCTGGAGGACATTACAGGCAAAACCGGGCACAACGAGGTACAAATAATAAGAATCCATGGCATCTGTGGCTTGAATAAATTAGAACCACTAAAACCACAGTCATAAAAATGCAAAGAAGGAAAAGAAAATTCACGAAAGAAACCCTGTTCAAAGTTACCAGGAATCAAAATAATGTGACTTTGAGACAACCAAATTATCAAAATTGCGAAAAAGTTCTCCTGCTGCTTTCCCAGCATGGAGGAGGGAGCTAAGCTCTCACACATTTAGCTGTTATTCCCAGAAATACAGTTGTGCTTTTCACACCACACAGTCTGATGTCATCCAAACGGCGTGGGAATTGGAGACTCAGATATGCAGTTGATAAGAATCTCACAAAAGACCTTGAAAGGGACTCAGCTCCCTCTGGGTTCTCAGTCTCCCTCTCTCTGTGTCTTTGTGTCTGTCTTTCCATCAGTCTCTCACTGAATCTCTCTCTACTACTCTCTCAATTTTTTTAGGGTACTATGCATTTAATCCTGAAATTTAAAAAGTAAAACAAAACAAGGGGCACCTGCGTGGCTCAGTAGGTTGAACGTCTGACTCTTGACTTCCACTCAGGTCATGATCTCATGACCTGAAATCTTGTGAGTTCCAGTCCCAGGTCAGATTCTGTACATATAGAACATAACCTGCTTGGGATTCTCTCTCTCTCTCTCTCTCTCTCTCTCTCTCTACCCCTCCCCTGCTCGCTCTCTAGTTTTCTTGCGCTCTGTCTCTCTCAAAATAAAAAAATAAACTTAAAACAAACCAAAACAAAGGAACAAAAGACTTTGATGACTGGACTAAAAAAAAAAAAAAGAACTATTTAAATTTACATTTCTTTCAGTGTTTAAGCCTAAACCCTTCCAATTCATTTAAATTGCATCCATAATTTGAAAGTTCTCAAAAGAGTCTATGTAGCCAAATTTTCTATGTAGGTAACTCTGAAGGAAATGTGCCCAAAGAGCTTCCCCTGTGTGAAGAATATTCACTTCAAAGACCCGAAGCAGTTAATGAGTCTTTCTGAGAATCCTTGTAGATTCGGTGGTATAAAAAAAAAAAAAAAAAAAAAAAAAAAAAAGGAAAGGGAAAAAAAAAAGAAAAAATCTGACTTTAAAATAAGAAGACTTTAATTTAGAAAACTCAGATCTATTATTTAAATAATCATAAGACTCTCCGAGCCTTGTGTTTCCCCATTTTAAAATAAGTCTGAGAAAAAGAATATCCACCTCACGGAAAGGTTATGTGCTCAAGCAAGACAATCTGATAGAATGGGAAGGTAAATGTAGTAAAAGATGATACATTAGAGATTTCCCACTTAATTTAAAAGTCGCTGCTTCAAAAAAATATTGTAGAATAAGTTTCAAGGTTTCCTGTTTTCTTTAATTTTTAATCATTTATGATTAACTAATTCAGGGATCATGTAACAAAATATAAGGGTGGGTGCCCTGCAAAATTCAAGAAAGCCCCCTGATTTTTCTTTTAATTTTTTTCAGGTATTATGGAGGTTGTCCTGCAGTTTAAAAACAAAACAAGACAAAGAAACAGTCAACTTGATAAGGAGACTGAAAAGAAAGAAAATGTTTAACTTGAAATGTCTAAAATATTTTCAGTATGAGAAACTATTGCTATCTTTTAAGGCAAAAAGAAAAAGGATTAGGCAATCTTTCCTGGATATTTTTTAAAACACTTCCAAACAAATCATTTTTGAGGGCAAACTTATGAGGTCGTTGACTTCTGTTGTTAATATATGATATATCTCATTTATTATAAATGTGTATACTGTATATGCAGATTAGTATACATACTAGGCCATTTAAAAACATTAAGGTGATTTATAAGATTACTGTCTGATACTTCTGTATGGACACTTACAAAAATTGGGACTTTTTAGTTTTAGATGCTTATAAAATTAAATACAGATTTGGAATTAACTTTCATAAAATATTGCCGATCATGATTATAATTTCATTTAGATCAATTGCTTGTCAGACATGGAAACAGAGTGATAGACTATAAAATTTATCTCATTTAAATTTATATTAACTTCACGGTACTTTCTACTCATGCACTGTGGTGTGTGTGTGTATGTGTGTGTGTTGGCAGACGTGGGAGGTGCCTTTCATGAGGATATTTTCGTCTTCTTCAGCTTAGGCTGCTATAACGAAATACTGAAGACTGTGTGCCATTTATTCTCACCATTCTGAAGGCTGGGCAATCCAAGATCAAGGTGCTAGCGGATCAGATTCAGTGTCTGGGGAGGGTCCCCTTCCTGGTCTGCGCTCACTGGGCAGAGAGGGATCCTGGTTCAAGCGTTCTGAGAGCGCTGAAACTGACCCCCCTTGTGAGGGCCCCACCCGCGTGACCTAAGCATCTTCCAGAAGGCTCCATCTCCAAATACCATCACATGGAGAGGGTAAGGCTTCACTATGTGAATTTTAGGAGACACAGTTCAGTCCATAGCAATATATTTATTTACTCTTTGAAAACATCCCTCAGCTAAGTAAATGCTGATTCTGTCTAAATATATGGTTTATAATTCCCACGTAAGGGTCAAGTTACATGAGATATTACCATGACATATATTCAAAATGGGAAATTTCTTAACTTAAAAGCTATTAAGGATCATATTAATAAAGTTTATAACAGGTTGAACATTGGGACCAGGAATGTGTCTGTTACTTGAATATAAAATATACATAAAATATGGTTTTGTGCTCAGTATTTTTCGAAAAAGAAATAGGTGCTTACTTTTTTTTAGAAAGTGATAGGTCCCTTGTGCATTTTCTTTACTTAATTATACATTTTATTTTAGCCAAAATCTGTGCTATGCTGGTATTGTCCAGAAAAAGAATGATTTTCTGTTGAACTGTTTTAGGTCTGTAGTAATTTATCATACTTTCCCTGAACAGTCCTGAGTGCTTTGAATTTTTTTACTTTCTTAATGTTTAAAATGAAAAATGATTTCAAAGATGATTCCCCGTGCAAAGAAAAATCATTTTCCTTTCTCGGTTTAGCCTCTTTCATTTAACATAATACACTCAAGGTCTGTCTGTGTGTTTGCAAATGGCGAGATCTCATCTTTTTTATGGCTGTGTATTATTCCATTGTGTCTCTCTGTCTCTCTCTCTTTGTGTGTGTGTGTGTGTGTGTGTGTGTGTGTGTGCATGTGTGTGTGAAGACCACCTTCTCTTATCCATTCTTCTATCGATGACACTTGGGCTGCCATATCTTGGCTATTGTGAATAACGCTGCGGTAAACATAAGGGGTGCAGATATATTTTCAGATTAGTATGTTACTTTTCTTTGGGTAAATACCCAGCATTGCAATTATTAGATCATGTGGTAATTTTATTGTTATTTTTTAAGGAACCTCCATACTTCTGTCCACAGTGGCTGTACCAATTTATATTCCGTCCAAAAATGCACGAGTGTTCCTTTTTTTCTGCATTCTTGCCAACACTTGCTATTTCTTATGTTTTTTATTTTAGCTATTCTGACAGATATAAAATGATATCTAATTGTGATTTTGATTTGCATTTCCCTGATAATGAGTAATGCCATGCATCTTTTCATGTGTCTGTTGACTGCCTCCATAGGGTTTTTTTTCCTATATTTATTTTTAGAAAAATGTCTTTTGACCATTTTTTAGTAAGATTGTGGGGGGGTTTTGGTTGAGTTGTGTAAGTTCTTTAGATAGTCAGATATTAACCACTTATCAGATATATCATTTGCAAATATCTTCTCCCAGCCAATAGGTTGCCTTCATAAAATTAGACAGATGAAGACAAATAACATATGATTCTACTCATAAATGGAATAAAAAAATTAATAAACAAACAAAAAGTAGAATCAGGACTATAAATATAGAGGGGCACCTGGGTGGCTCAGTCAGTTGAGTGCCCAACTTCAGCTCAGGTCATGATCTCATAGTTGGTGAGTGTGAGCCCTACCTTGGGCTCTGTGCTGACAGTTCAGAGCCTGGAGCCTGCTTCAGACACTGTGGCTCCCCCTCTCGCTGCCCTTTGCCTGCTCACGCTCTGTCTCTCTCTGTCTCTCAAAAATGAATAAATGTTAAGAAATGCTAAAAAAAAATTAGAACTATAAATGTAGAGAACAAACTTATGGTTGCCAGAGGGGAGGATGGTGTGGGGATGGGCAAAATGGATGAAAAGGAAAGGGAGATACAGACTTCCAGTTATGGAATGAGTAAGTCATGGGAATTAAAAGCAGAGAATAAGGAATACAGTCAATGATATCGTGGTAGAGATGTAATGGGACAGATGGTTGCTACACTTGTGGTGAACAGTAGCGTCTTAGATAAACTTGTCAAATCACTAAGTTGTCCACCTGAAGCTAATATAACATTGGGTGTCAACTATAGTCAAATAACAATAAATCTAAAAACATACAGAAAACTAAAGAAAAACTTTTCAAAATCATTTTCCAAGGCCTTTCAAACATTTAGTGAAATTCCTCCTATACATACTCCTACTTTTTTCTTTTTTATAATTCGGTTTTAAATTTGCATCAAAGTAATATACGTACATAATTCTAAAAGTCAAATAATACTATGCCTTACCAAAAAAAATAGTAGTAGTTTCTCATACCCTTCTGCCCTTCTGTATTACTGATTCAAAAAAGCATTTACAGAAAATGCTTATTTGACAGAAAGTATTATATGGCACTCTCTAGAGTTTTACATTTTTCCTCCTTTGTCAAGACACTTGTTTGACATTCTCAATAATATTCCCATGAAGTCAGTCTTATTTTTAATATCAGTGCTATCGTCATATATAATGTTTAGAATCTCAATGTTGACTCTCAATGTTACCTTAGTTTCAGGTGGACAACTTAGTGATTTGACCAGTGTATCCATGATGCCCTGTTCACCACAAGTGTGGCTGCCATTTGGCGCCTTACATTGCTGTCACAATGTCACTTACTGTATTTCCTATGCTGCGCCCCTTATTCCTATGACTTATCATTCCATCACTGAAGACCTGTATCTCCTTCCTTCTTTACCCATTTTTCCCACCTTCCAACCTCCTCCCCTCTGGCAACCATCAGTTTGTTCTCTGTATGTATAGGTCTGATTCTGCTTTTTAATTATAAATTCCTAATTAAAGGGACATATTCTAAGACTAGTTTCTTTAAATAAATGTGAATTTTTGATAAGGGACTCTGTTAGTTAGACTCAAAAACTCAAATAATGTTATCTATGCCTTTTAAGAATGTTGTTAATCCATAAAATATATGTCTACCTAATAATTTTATTTCTTTGTTTATCTGGGAATTACAAAGCAAAGTGTACATGGTCAAATCTGCAATTTAATGATTTTGAAATCACTATTATATAAGATGTTTGAAGGAGGCATTCTAAATAAAAATTCCACCACTGAAGTTGAAGAAAAGCCTAAACATAACACCTAAATAGTTTATGAACAAGGTCTGCCAAACGTTCAAAGAACAGATAATTCCCATCTTATACAAAGTATTCAAGAGCAAACAATGGAAAAATACCCAAATCATTTCCTGAAGCTTAAATAACCATGGTATTGTGCCAGAAAATGATAGCAAAAGGAAGAAAACTACAATTCAGTATTAGTAATAAGCGTAGATGTACAATCATACATATTTTACCAAAATGCATAAAAAATACTAAAATAAAAAACATTCCATGATCAACTAGGATTTAGCTCTGCAATCCAAGATAGTTCAAGTCAGACAACCTGTTATTGTAATTTTCTACATTGGTAACAGTAAAAACCATGATAATTTGAGGTACAGAAACAAAACAAGCAAAACATTAAAAAATATTTAATTTATATCACATCTAAGAAGTATTATTTAAGAAATATGACAAAATAACAAATTTTAAAATTGAATGAAAGAATAAAAGTTTGTGAATATTTGAATAAAGAGCAAAAGATGAATTTATGTATTTCCAAATACTGAAAGACATGTATACTTAAATCTGAATGAATTCAATACTAATTAAATTGTTGTGGTGTTGATATGGGAATAAACAATAGGAAAGAAAACAGGCTAGAAACAGAGTTACATGAATATGTTGGAATTTGGTTTATGATTCTAATCATTAAAATTGCATTTGACAGAAAACCCAGCTAACACAGAGTAAATGAATTATGGTTAATATGTCAGCACTGAAAACAGGGGCTTAGTGATGCCACCAGAGACGAGGCTCTTGTACTTCTGTTCCAGTGTTAGTCCTTGTTCGTCTTTGTCACGCATGGCTTCGAGATGTCTGCACCTTCAAACTCACAACCATATTTTAACAGAAAGATCTTGGCAGAGCAAAAGCCAGAGGGGACACGCTAGTTTGATCCGTAGCTAAACCTTTTGTGGAAACCCCCTTTCAGTCACTTCTGCAAACATCTCCTTGGCAAGAACTGAATCATTTGACCATCTAGCAGCAGAGGAATCAAGGTAAGTGAGTGTATCAGCCTTCCAACATCTACAGAAAATGAAGCAAAGTGCAAAGGAGATTGTCGTCAGCTTTTGCGTGGCCAGTCCACTGGCAAAGTTTGGCATTCAAATTAATAGGGAATACGAAAATTGTGGTATTTACAGAATTGTCTACTCATATTTAAATATATAAGGTTAGAGTCACCCATCAGTCCATTGAAGAACATTCCAGGGGCGCCTGGGTGGCTCAGTCGGGTTAAGCGTCTGACTTTGGCTCAGGTCATGATCTCACGGTTCTGTGGGTTTGAGCCCTGCATCGGGCTCTGTGCTGACAACTCCGAGCCTGGAGCCTGCTTTGGCATCTGTGTCTCCCTCTCTCTCTCTGTCCCTCCCCTGATCACACTGTCTCTCTCTGTCTCTCAAAAATAAATAAATGTTAAAAAAAAAAAAAAAGTTTAAGAACATTCCAGATGGAAGGCACCTGGGTGGCTCAGTCAGTTAAGCCTTGGACTCCTGATTTCAGCTCAGGTCATGATCTTATGGTGTGTGGAATGAAGCCCAATATCACTGACAGCAAGGGGCCTGCTTGGGATTCTCTCCCTCTCTCTCTGCCGCTCTCCCACTGTCCCTCTCTCTCAAAAATAAATAAATAAACTGAAAAAAAAAAACCTTAGAGAAAATGCATGTTTAAAAAAAACACAAACATTCCAAATGGATTTAAAGGATCACAAAACAAAAATATGAAAATATAGGGGGAAAATAAGTTGAGGCGAAACAGATTGAAAACAAAACACAAACATAAAATCCACAAAAGAAAAAAAGTTTATTGTTTCAAATCTTAAAATTGCATATAAAAATATTATAAATAAATTTAAAAGTAAAAATGACAGGTTGGGAGAAATTATTTATGCATAAATATCAAAGAATTCATATGCAAAATACTTTCCAAGCCCTGTAGATCTTTATGCAAAAGCAATGAAGTAAAAGAAATAGGCAAAAGAATTGAATACTTGATTCACTAACACATGGCTAAGAAACCTAGAAAAAGATGCTCAATCTCAGTAATAATCAGTAAAATGCAAAGTAAACAAAGGGACGTAATTTTTCTCAACTTCCAGATGGGAAACATTAAGAAGCTTAAAATTAAAATTTGTTGCGAAGATGTGGCAAATGCTGATAGATTTTTCAAATGTTGCATATCTTTTAGTGGGAAGTTTTTTTCTAGACTATTAATAGTTTCTCAAAACCAAACATCCTTCACATACCATGCAAAGATCTGAAAATTACAACATTTTATATTCATTTAGGAAAAAAATACTTGCACAGATACAAAAGATGTTCACAATAATGTACATTGCATGATTGTGTGAGGCAGAAAAGTTTGTGAATTACCTGAATCTCTACCGAGAGAGGAGGAGACATCTCTAAAGTATATGAGACTCTATACATAGAAATAGGAAAGATCTCTACAAACATTATTCATTAAGTGAAAATAAGCAAGAAGCAATACAATATCATTTCTATTTGAAAATTAACATATGACACATTATATAGGTAGATAGATGATTGATAGGCAGCTACAGAAATATATGTCATTCTGTCTACATGTATTTGAAAAGATTTGCAAGGTTATAATTCAGTATGTTGATGGTGGTTCTTTCCCAGCCAAAGATTGAGACGGTGGTAGATGACTGAGGCTCATTTTCTCCATCATTGAACGATCTCTCAATCATTGAAGTTTTTTCAATGAACATATCCACTTCCATAAAGGAGCAGGTTAGAAGACATATAAAAGAGGCTGGCATGAACACGAAATAATTTTTTTAATGTTTATTTACTTTTGAGAGGGGTGGGGAGAGAGAGAACACGAGTGAGCAGGGGAGGGGCAGAGAGAGAGGGAGACACAGATCCGAAGCAGGCTCCAGGCTCTGAGCTGTCAACACAGAGCCTGATGCGGGGCTTGAACTCACTAACCATGAAATCATGACCTGGGCCAAAGTCAGACGCTCAACTAACTGAGCCACCCAGGTGCTCCAAACACAAAATAATTTTTAAGTGAGCATTTCTCCTGGCACTTTAGTTGTGACAGAGAGAAAGATGAATACCATTTACGATTTACATTTCCACATTTGGAGATCGTCACCACTGCAGAGCTATGATACTAAAGTCCCAACATATGCACAAAGAGGCAAAAATACATCAGATACTAAACAAAATGACTTCACTCTTAACACCAGGCTACCTCAACCCAGAATGGCAAAAAGATTTCTACTCATGTAAAAGAAACCAAAACTTCTCTTATTTTCACTTACAAATGTTAATATGCTATGAGAATCAAAAAAACACAAAGGCCAACAACGTGGATCATGGACCTACAGAATCAAGGCAGTTCTAGAAATGAGGTCACCATACAAATCTGTTGTAACATATGTTTTACCCAACTGGCCTGGAGGCACCAAACTCATAGTATTAACCAAGCGCAACTTCATTTGGTGTATCCCAATGCATCTAGGCCGATGAGAAACAAGGAAAGAAAATCATGTGCTAAGATTTCCTAGAATTGTTAAAAGGGTGAAACTCCACTTGGCATTGCGAATGCAGGACTAGCAGAGAAAATGCACAAGTGCCAGCACTGACTGAAAGAGAAATGTCATTAGTGTACATTAAGTGCCATCAGTGTACAATTCTGTGAGCAGAATTTGGTAGCACTTCCTGAATTACTCTAACTTGATGTTAGATAAGTTAAATTTTCAAACTTATCTACAACATAAGCAAAACTAGAGCATACATTCAAGTAATTAAAACTGCTTGGAGCTTCAGAAGAGGTTATAAATTATGGAAAATTTGAAGACCAGTGATGTCAAAAAATGTTGAAATGATATGTTCCCCAGGTCAAAATTGGACCAGTCCGCAGCCCCTTCTAGAAATACCTTGTTCCTGTTGAGCTCACATTGCTTAGCTCTTGTTTGGCATTTGGTAGCATTTTGTTGATTGACCAGAGTGTAAAGACTGGCTTTGTTTCTGCCATTTTTTAGCTGTAATTGAGGCAAATAAGTTAGTGTTCAGAGAGAAGAAAAACCACAAAGTTGTAAACCTAGGGAAAGATGTATGGCAGTAGACTGGCACACAGGAATTTCCCAGGAGCTCCTACAGTTCTGTCAAGGTGGACCAGGGTTTAATGTGAAACTTAGCAACGTTAGGGCAACTTCCGCTCTGGCTGAGCCATCATTCTCAAAAGTTAACTTTCTCCTCCAGCCGAGTCCTGCTGTATAGTCTGCTCTGTCATTCTGTAGAAAATGTTACTTTTCCAGTATGTTTTGTTCAGTCATCTTGGGATTGCCATAGCATTCCTAAATGCCTTAGGACACCTTCCAAATGTGACAAGACATTAGAACTCTTCATAATGGTTCACATAAGATGATTATTTAGGTTTTTTAAATTTTTAAATGTCTATCTTTGAGAGAGAGACAGAGAGAGAAAGCAAGGGGCAGAGAGAGAAAGAGGGAGACACAGAATCCAAAGCAGGCTCCAGGCTTGGAGCTGTCAGCACAGACCCCGACCCAGGGCTCAAACTCAGGAGTGTGAGATAGTGTCCTTAGCTGAAGTCGGGTGCTCAACCGACTGAGCCACCCAGGCACCCCAATAATTATTTGCTTTTTAGGATTTTTAAATCTGTGTGCAGCTTAATCACCTGTAGATGTTTAAGGAATCATCAAGCAACATGTCCATGATGTAGTCTCAAGTGTAACTAAAACATTTTCTGTAGAGCCAAACATTTGTTCTTTAAGGCAGGAGTTGGCATTATAGGCTGCATGCACACTGTAACTAGTCCTATTTCCAACTTTGGTGTTTATATCTCCCACTATGGCATTTGGCACCATTTCCCTCAGAGATTATTCCCTGGTTCTACCAGTAGGCTGCAAGGCCAAAGCCCCCATCTCAACATTTGTTCATACTGAGTTCATATTGGTTTTGTTTTTCCTTCAGTCTCTCTTGTAAAACTTTTTTTAATGTTTTTTATTTCTGAGAGACAAAGTGAGTGAGTGGGGGGGGGGCAGAGGATCCAAAGTGGGCTCTGCAATGACAGCAGCAAGAACAATGTGGGGCTCAAACTCACAAACCGTGCGATCATGACCTGAGCCAAAGCTGGATGCTCAATTTACCGAGCCTCCCAGGTACCCCTCTCTTGTAGAACTTTTTAACTGCCCAAGGTTAAGGTAATAGAAGAATGCTGGAAAAAGACAGTCATTCTTTTGGAATTATAATCTATGAAGTCAATGCTAGTTGGAAAATAAACCCACCCTTCTTTCCTTCCTTCCTTCCTTCTTTCCTTCTCTCCTTCCTTCCTTCCTTCCTTCCATCCTTCCTTCCTTCCTTCCTTCCCTCCTTCCCATTCATATGAGGCTCAGATGTCATTCATAATGGACCTCCTGAATGATATAATGGTCATCACTCTCAATGAACATGATATTGATCATCTTCAATACTTTCTTTGCATATTTCATTTCAAACTGTTTGGACAAAGGTACCTCTTTTTCAAAAGTTGGTGGCTTAAGTAGCTTATATAAGCTGGAATGTTTATTATTGTGTTTTTTAAATAATATGACAGATATGATAAGGACAAATCCACAAATGAGGAAGAACAATGACTTCTTAGTCAAAAGAACAAATCAATGAACATACAACTAGACATAGCTTTTACTTTCTCTTAGGGTAATTTTAGCAATGAAGGTAATAATAAAAGTGGGATTTGTTGATACAAAAGTGAAACTACTACTTTTCTTAAATGGAGTTTGGCAGGAATTTAATCAAAATTATACAACACTGTTATATTGTACTTGAAAGAAAAAATAGTCTGAGAAGATATTTATTAGTCAAACTCATGATCAGGAGAAAAATGAGAACCAAAGAGGGTAGACTCATGAAATAGGCACATTGTCAACACAATCTGCTTCTTAACTAATTAGCAAATGAGTCCAAAGTAGAATGTCAGCTTCAACTGAGCCTCTTATGGCTAATTTATCTTGGACTTCCTGCATAATTAATCAAATTCATATTACGGGGAAAAATAGAATATTAATCTACATAGAAAAATAATTTGGTGCATTTTTTCCTATTTTACATTGTTCCACAGTGTTGAAAGTAAAGATTCTGTAAGTTGATAAAACAATTAGCTGGCATGAGTAACATGTGATGATACTGTGGCATATCGTATATTCCTGTCGCACATCGTATATTCCTGTCGCACATGAGAGAGGGACTCAGAGGTGGAGGTGCAGATCTTCCTCTGTTACAGACATTGAACAGGACATTTTGGCAAATATATTCATGGGCATGGAGCCTTACCACACATTTTATGTGTCAAGTTAAGTTATTGAATACACTTGGGGGACTACAAAACTCATTTCGTTTCTGCTCAAATTGCATCCAACATCCAAATCACACTTTATTGTAAGTCACTAAAATATTAAAAATAGGAAATGAAATTGATGTTAGTGATCTACGTGACCAGTAAATTCACAGCATGGAAGGACAGTCAGAGAAATAATATCTCTTCTCTCAAAACAAGAAACAATAACATTCCATCTTTCTTCTGGTTTATGTGTTAACTCTCTGTGACTATATCTACATTAACAAAACATATGGCAGGAATTAATCTATAGAGAAAAAAAGAAAAAGGAAGAACAAATGTTCCTTCTACCTTTGCTTTTCTCTGATTCTCTGAGACTTCCTCTGGAGTCGTTTTTACTTTCATGTAAGCATTCCACAATCCTTCATTGAATCCCTGCCATTGAGGAAATCTTGAATAGATTCTGAGTAAACAAACCTTTTGGGAGTGTGGCATTTCTTTATGCAGGTCTAATCAAGCCATCTGAGTCCATCCTGCGATATCTCTGAGCACCTCTTAAAATTGTATATATAGCAACTGGACATTGCGTATATAAACTGTTCTGGGAACCTTTAAGGCTTCGAATAACATTCATAAAAATATCACCAGGTGAGCTGATTGGGTATGAAAATCAATAACTTCTGGTTTCACTCTTTTTGACCCAGAGTAGTCCCTAGTTCTTATGCAGCAACACACCTTGGGGCGTGCGGGATTACAGTAACAGAGCACATGATCCACAAAGGTGTTTTGGAAATCATTCATTTGCATGTGGGAGAAAAGCCAAAGAAAAACTCACAGAAAAACTAAAGGTCATTTTGTCTTTCCATAACTGGAAAGGTGGCAATGTTTTCAAGTGCAATTTGGTCCAGTACTCAGACACCCTCAAAATTCATGTCATGACTTGGTTTTCTTGCACATAGTTCACCCTGGGGATTTAAATGGCGCTCACTGCCCCAGGCTCTTCCTGAAGGGCGCATGCTCTTTGAAGCCTCACAGTGATCTTACTGACAAGACCATTGTAGAAGTAATTGCAGTCCAATGAAAATGGGATGTTCTGCTTGTTTTGAGTCAGAATGGTCCCAAATGACATGAACAGATGTGAGGAGGGTTGGTCACTGAAGGAAATTTGGGGTCATGTCACCAGAAAAGATGGGAAGTAGGTTTTGGGTAGCAATAAAAATATGACTCTATCAAAAAGGGATACATGTTAGTTCTTTTACTAGAATACATCATACTCTGTCATATAGTTGTCAGGTTTTATGTCCTTTCTACTAGTTACATGATCTGTTAGAATGTGATCTGTTTTAGGGGAGAGATCATGTCTCACTTTATCTCTCTTCTTTGAGCATGGTGCTTGACGGTGAGTGAGAGGGAAATGGTTATTAAATGATTAGACGGATGAGGGAAAGAATTAATGAACAAGAATAACATGGACAGAGCTTAGACAAGGGATGCTGTGATAAAATAGGGAATCATGGGAGGATTGAAGCTGCATTTAGGAAAATAGTACATCCGGTAGGGCTTTGCTTAGCACAACCCATGTTCCTTCACACACGTCCAGCCAAAGGCAGCATACACCCTTAAGGTTCTCAGGCCAACCTCTACTTTCTCTCGAACAATGGCTCCAGTGTTTTAGGAAAATACAAATGAAAATGGAAATTGTTTAGTCACAGAATATTTGTAGAGTTGATTGACCTTATGACCAACTCTGCGACACTGAATTCAGTTAAATACTGGGCTAAATCTCTCTGAGAGGTATAGGATGTCACAAAAAGTAATAAAATCTAAAGTTCTTCTAATTTCCCCAATAATTCTCCCATCTTAACACTTTCCCTTATCTCTGAATAAAAGCATACCTATGAGGGTGTGTTAGAGATGGAGGGAGTGGGAGCTAATGAGAAACAAAGAAAACTACTTTCTTCTCAATCTTCACCTTGTTCCCTTAGGTAATTCTATTTTCATGTCTCTGATGACCTCCTTCTCATTTGTTATATCCCAGCTTAGCCATTTCCAAACTTGTTGGCAGCTGATGACAGCCCCCTGAAATCCTACACGATCCCACTCATGTAGGTAGGTACCATATTGAGAGGAAGACATCTTCTTCCTTTCTCACATCTAGAACCTTGTTATAACTTTGTTGATGGGAATTTTGTATCCTGGATCTAATTAAAAAAAAAAAAAGGCAAAAGAAAAATGGCTATTCTAAACAATTAGCTGGGAATTAAAAGGAAAAAGAAAAACTATTTTAGAACTTTCTAAAACGTCTTTCTTTTTATGAGTAAATTGGTTTTGAGCAATTTTTCCAGAGTTTTTAGAATTTTTTGTAATTATTTTCAGTCCTATGTGTAATTACTTATACCAAAACTCTGTGTTCAAGCTTAGCAATAACTCTTAACACCCAGCAACTCAGTTACGATGTTTAAGTTTTAGACATGTACCATGAACTTTATCATAGATTACCTCCTTCTTTGATGGATATAAATATAATCATATGTTCCCATCTCTAATAAGGAACTATGCACAATTTTCCTTTATATTGTATCCCAACCCCAGCGTTTTGCCCTATGTACTAGCACCCAAACTGATCATGAGAAGGGGCTCTGAGACCTCTTTTAAATTGCCATTGCTGGCCAAGAACTTTCCATAGCCAGGTTAGGAAGTCAGAGATCTTTGTAGCTTATAAATTGCTAGTATTTCACCTGTATTTTTTTGTGTTAAAATATCTAAGATTGTCATATTTCTGAAATTTGGTTTCAGAATTATGATTTTGGAAAATAGTACTGAGAATAGAAACATATAAATAACCAACTAATAATTGATTTGACAAAATAGCTTTGTTTACAATTCAAGGATCAACTCTCAATTTCATACTTCAAATTAGGCAAGTTTCTAAAATTACTGTGATTTCTAGATAGATCATTTATTCAGGTTTATGACAACCTTTGTAATCATTTTTCCTTCAGAGCATTGTCATCAAATTGCTTTGCTGACATGGCATTTTCCAAAGTCATCACTAATGCTAAATGTTCTCACCTGCCCCACTGTTTGAAAGTCAATGTGTGTACATTATTTTTAACAATATCCATCACCCATTTTTGAATAAAATTGAGCTGACAATATCATTGATGGCAAAAGAGAGAACACTTAAGCAGATGAGGAGGGTTCTACTGTCATATAATGTCAATAATCTGTAATTTATTTTTCACTGTACTGGCTTAGCAGAGAAAACTGAAAGATACTGTAACCTCTCATTTGCTATGTCTAGCATAATACCCAATAAATAACGATATTCAATAAACATCCACAGGATATATAAAAAAAGATTTCAATGAAAGAAACATGTGTAGTTTATAATCTTCATGCCATCCTTACTCTATGGCTATGACAAGAAACTCACACAATGTTATTTTTCAACCCTTAGTTTGCATCTAGAAATTCTGAAGCTTGCTTGACTGAAGTGCATTTTCCACAAGAACTCCAGGGGATGTACTTTGAGAAACAATGACCTGTAAACAAAATTATATGGTTAGACATATAGACATTATATTCTAGACATTTAGAAGTCTAGAAATATTCAACTGAATGTCACATGTGATACAATAAAGGTGGATTGCATTTTATCAAGATTCTAGCTCATTCATTCTAAAAATAAACATTGACACCCATTGTAGATTACTGGTGCACTGTGTCAGGTTCCTACCTTTAATGACCCTTTTTATAAAAAATAAACCTACTAGTATAAAATGACCACTGCAGAGGAGAACCAAATGGAGCTTTTTAGAGGTTGAATAACAATTATACATGGAGTAATCTAAGAAGAGGATTTAGTGTTATTCTGACTTAATACCCAGCCTCTCTCTTAACCAAGAAATCAGTGAGACTATATGCCAGACAAAACCAAAAGAGAAGTCTTTGAGCTGAGCTGTTTTAAGACATCCTCCTCTTTATAACAGTACGATCCCTTTTCAGTGACTGATGCTATTTGTGTTATGCACCATCTGTATTGAATTGATCTTTTTCACATATCAGGACTGTTGGCATGAATTGCACAAAATTCTGAGTTTCTCCATTATTATTCAAATTTCATACTTTTAAGTTCAAAGTCTCTCTGACCTGGGTTTCTAGTGTTCTACTTTCCCATTTGCACAGATATGGTCAATTTTCTTCTTTAATGTCTTCTTGGTTTTGTTATAGCATGCACTGGCAACATGCCAATGCTTCTAATTCAGTCATTCCATTCAGTTGCAGCATCTCCAAATGTTCTCTCTTCCTGAGGTCGACAATAACAACAGAAATGGTTATGGAGTACGCGAGCTAGGGTGGGAAGGAACAACTAATAGGTTGAGTACGATTTAGACAGGTCCTTCTCATGTAGAAAGAAAGAAATTTGAGGCATCTCCTGAGTCAAATATCATCATTCTTACTTCCTGTATATAGCACCTTTTAGTTTTATCATTTTACCATGTTATGCTCCAGATTTACAAAAATAATTTTCCATTAAAAGTAAAAGGTTTAAAAGGCTCTAATGAGAAAACAGTGTCCCTGGTTGAATTTATGTTCATCAAAAAGCCAAAGCTTGAAGTGATGTATAAGCTTATTATAAGTAATATTTTATTAGAACATTAAAAGAAAGAACAACATGAGGGTGACCTCTTTTGACAACATCTGGTGTGTGTGGGTAGTTGGACTTATGCCAGGAGGCTATAGAAAGGTTGAGGTTTTAAAGAAATTATTAAAAATGAAAAAAGAAAAACAAGGTTTGCTTTCTTTTAAGCCTATCTGTATCTTGAGCGTTATGATCACTGGAATGTATACAATATTTTAAGTAAATGTTTGTATTTATCATTTAGATACTAAATACTCTTCTGAATGGGATATTAGCAATGAAGAAAATGTTTGGAGTGACCAAAGTCTGATATCTTCATTTTATGGTTAGAGAAAAGCAAAAACCCAAAGATTAAGTTGCCTAAATAATATCACACCTGGGACATCTGTCCCACATTTTTTTTAGCTTCAGGAATGGTGTTCTTTCCCCCCTATTTGATTTCTATAATCACAGATCCAAATACATGGTTTGATTTTTGTCTTTGAGTAAAAATAAAAATGATAAAAAATAATCAATTTTTTGATCTTATATCTATCATCTCCATGATGAGAGTTATCCAGGTATTAATTATTTCTACTTGGAAGTTCAAAGCCACAGATTTTTGTATATTAGTATATATCATTGGACCTCACTGAAGAAATAAGAGGCGACATTGCATACAGTAGAGGACAGTTACCTGCATTCCAGCAAATGGGGACAAGTTAACTCACTCCTGTTCAGTAATGGAACTCTGAAGAATCCCTTCAAAGATGTCCTCTTCTCCCACACTGGTACCATCCTCCCACATAGAATCAGAGCTTGCCTGTTACCTGGGTGAATGAATCAAATGTGGAAGAAGGAACATGACACCAGTTCCAAGCTCTCCCTAATGTGGACTGATGGTCCATGTTCCATCGCTCCTGGAATGTGGGAGTTATGGGAGCATGAATCACCGTGTAAGAAGCTTAGCTACTCTGCTAGGCAGGCCATGGCAGTGACCACAGAAGGGTCCACTGCAGCCATGGCAATGACCACAGAGAGGTCCACTGCAGTTTTCCACTGAAGAGTCATCACATCAAAACCCTTTGCTCTTAATAATCCCAGTGAAAGGCTGAGCACCATGTTTCACAAACTGGAGACACGCAAGTAAGGAAAAGAGGGAATGGAGGCATTCGATACGCTTTTAAAGGAGTGTATTTAACAACTTCCATGAGAACCAGAAGGAATAGTGCACATAAAACAAGATACCGGGTTACCAAGCATGAATGCAAGAAGCAGAGGTTAAGAATTATAAAAGAAAACTAAAAAGAAAAAATGATTAAATTCTTATGAATAAAAATATTTCTTAAGCAAAAGAGACCACAGTATACATTGAATACAAAACTGAGCGCAACTGAAACATGAACTACTAACTGGAAGATTTCATTGGGAATACAACTAAGAGATGAAAAGAGCACACACAAGAGATGAAAATTTTTTAAAAGCAAGTTCAGGCTCTGGAAGCTATATCTGCTAACTCTAACATATACCTAAGAGAAGGCTGGAGAGGCAATTTTTGAAGAGATAATGGCTCAGTTTCTCAGAATAGAAAGTCACAAATCTTCATTTTGGCAAAATCATCAGGCATACTTGCCAAATTAAAGTGACAGTAAAAATAACAGCAGATACAATGAATCTAAAGAAGGAGATAGAGAATATATTTACATCAACTAGAGAGAAAAAGCAGGTTGACCAGCAAGAAATTGGAGTGAGATAGGTATCAGAATTCTTGTCAGCAACACCAGAATTGAAGATGTCTGTGTTTAACTATCCGTCTGTATCTTCCATCTATCTATCTATATCTGTCGTCTATCTATCATCTATATCTCTCAATATCTATCTATCATCTATATCTATCAATATCTATCATCTATCTATTATCTATCTATCTATCTATGATCTGTGTGCCCATCTATAAACTTATGTATCAAAATATATTTAGAAAAAAAAGCCAAATTAAGTTTCTATACAAAACTATATTGGGAAGCAAAAGATGAAATATCCAGGAAGGCTAGAACATAAGACTTTTCCCTTATTTGGAAAGAGGTTGGAGAAGATAGTTTGTTTTCCACTTGCAATAAAAATTCAAATTTGAAATATGTAGTAAATATTTGAGTGACCACAAAAATAATAGTAGAATGTATAATTTCCAAACTACTTAAAAAATTAATGGCAAGAGCTAAAAAAACTAAAAACATAGAAGCATCAATCCATCTGGTTTAAAAAAGAGAAAAAATAGAAACTAACAGGACGCATGACAAATAGAAAAGAGAAATATATAAGATGACAAAAATAAATTCAAATACATTTAAAATGAGAATAAGTAAAATAGATACCCCCCAATAAAGATATCTAACAAATAAGCTAAATAAAAACAACAAATACAATATCAATAAGTGAAACAAATAAAATGTGTAAGGTATCTCCAAGTGACAGAAACTAAATAGTACCAAAACATTAGAAAATGGAGATCCAAATCGATACATGAAAAATACACAAAACAGCTGTTAGAACAGACTATTTAAAGAGTGGAGAAAATTCCAATGCAATTTTATATACATGCATACATATAGAGATTATAGAAAGGAAGGAAGGGAGGTAGGAAGGAGAGAAGGAAGGAAGGAAGGAAGGAAGGAAGGAAGGAAGGAAGGAAGAAAGGAAAGAAGAGAAGGACAGAGAAAGAGACAGAGGGAGGGAGAGGGGAAGGGGGAGATGGAGAGGGAGAGGGAGAAGGAGAAAGAAAGAAAGAAAGAAAGAAAGAAAGAAAGAAAGAAAGAAAGAAAGAAAGAAAGAAAAAAGAAAAAAGAAAAAAGAAAAAAGAAATTAGATATGTATTATTATTTTAATCCAAAGTGAAGTATCTGTATAAGGTTCTCAAATCCAAATCCATGATACTTCACAAACTAATGATGTGTGGAAAAACAGACTCTTCCACCTCCTTCCTCTCACCTCTACCGCCTCCAGGGAAATGGATGGGGCTCTTCAGTTGTTTCAGTGAAATTAAACATTCACTCAGTGGTGTTTGAAATCCCAGGTGTATTAAGACTCCAGATACTCATTATTTTCTTGCCATGGAAACACTGGCCCCTCAAGAGTCATTTCACTGAGGTTCAGGGGCAACTAATAACAAGAAATGAAAATAACAAATTCAAAGTATGCCATTTCTAGGGGACAGACCAGATATAACACCAGGTAGCATGGACTCCCCAGATCAGAATGTGCACATCACAGAAACCACAAGTGGTGAGAGTACTTACGCCAGACAATTGGCAACCGCCAGCTATAGGAGCTTTCTGGGACAGGCGGTGGGGGGGGGGGGGGGAATCCAGTTGTTAAACATTTCAGCACACTTATAGGCCACAAATTGTTGTTTCATTTTATTGGAAAATATAGATATATTTATAAAAATTTTAATGTTTATTTATTCTTGAGAGAGAGAGGGAGAGAATGAGAGAGAGAGAAACAGAGAGAGAGAGAGAGAGAGAGAAAGAGAATGAATGGGGGAGGGGCAGAGAGAGAGGGAGACACAGAATCTGAAGCAGGCTCCAGACTCTGAGCTGTCAGCACAGAGCCCGATGTGGGGCTCAGACCCACAAACTGTGAGATCACGACCTGAGCTGAAGTTGGACGCTTAACCAAATCAGCCACCCAGGTGCCCCAAATGTAAATATTTTTTTTTAAATTGATTATTATATATAAGTATACAGATTTAATTAATTAATGTATATCAAGTCATTTAAGTGTTGATAATTTGTCTACCTTTTTAAATTAAATTCAAAGCTTCTAATAATTTAAATTTAAATAGTTAGTTTTAATGCTAATGAAGAGAAAGAATGGGGAACAACTGTACTTCAGAATCCCATTCTTAACAGAGCATCACTTAAAGGCACTATGCCAAGAAGGACTGATGTATATATTTACACATAACTAGTCTTTTTAGTGGGACTGTAAATTTCAAAATAATTGGTCAAGACTCAGTCTTTCCTGATGAGTTTTTTTTTTCTCTCCCAAATAATACCATCCTCTTCTCAGTGCCTTGCTTGGTTTTCTTAGGCTTCTGTGGCTGAACTTTGGGCAAATGTTTCCTCTTTTTGTTAATACTTCCTAATAATAGATATGTCCGTAGCCTGGGAACTGTTTTTTCTTTTGAAAGTAACTCTGTATATGTCTCCTCTGATATCATTGTCGTGACTGAACACTCAGAAGGAAATATGGTTTGCCTCACATCAAACTGCACAGAAGAACCTAGACTTTTCCCTTGTTAGGAAGGCAACCATTATAACCCAGTCATTCACATTAGTTTTGTGTCTCCAAAGTAAATTTTGGTCTTTGACAAATGCATTATTTCATTTGCCCAAAAATGTAGTACCACACAGAACAGTTTCACTGTCCTAAAATTCCCTAGCTCTCAGCTCTTCCCCCACCCATCCCTTCTGTTCCACCACATTCCCCCCAACCCTCTGGAAACTGCTGTTTTTTTTTACTGTCTCTAGAGTTTTGTCGTTTCCACAAAATCATATAATTGGAATCATGCAGTAGGAAGCCTTTTCAAACTACCTTTTTTTCAGAAATTAATATATGTTAACATTCCTCTTTGTTTTTTCTGCCTGCTTGATATATCAATTATTGAAGAGATTGCTGAAATCTCCAACAATGTCACGGATTTTCTATTTTCTATTTATCCTTTCAGTTATCTCTACTTTTGCCTTGCATACTTTGGCACTCTACTATTAGGTCCATTCATATTAAGGAATATTTTTTCTTCTTGATGTTTTGACCCCTTGGTCATTCTGTAATGCCTTTCTTCATCCCTAATATTTTCCTTGTTCTGAAATCTGCATTGTTGGAAATTAATATAGCACTTAGCTTTCTTCTAATTAATTGTGGCATACTGTTTCTTTCCCTATTCCTTTACTTTTAATCTGTTTGTGTCTTTATATGTGAAGTGACTTTCTTGTAGACAACATGGAGTTCAATATTTTTCTTAACCATTCTGACAATCTCAGCCATTTATTTGGTGTGTTTAAGTCATTTATGTTTAAAGTGATTATTGAGGGGCACCTGGGTGGCTCAGTCGGTTAAGTGTCCAACTCTTGGTCTTGGCTCAGGTAATGATCTCACATTTCGTGGGGTCAAGCCCCATGTCTGCGCTGACAATGCAGAGACTACTTTTGGAATTCTCTCTCTCTCTCTCTCTCTCTCTCTCTCTCTCTCTCTCTCTCTCCCCCCTCTATCTCTTTGCCCTCCCCTGCTTGTGCCCTCTCTCTCTCAAAACAAATAAACATTTTTTAAAAATCTCAAGTGACTATAAATATAGTCGGATTAGTATCTACTATGCTTGTAAATGTTCTCTAGTTCTTGCAATTGTTCTTTATTTCTTTTTTCTCCTCTTGTTTTCCCTTCCCTGGTCCTGCTTGAGCATTTCATTTGATTTCATTTTCTTTCTTCTCATATGTATAAATTATACTTCTTTTTAAGAAAAATATTTACCATTTGCGCTAGAGTGAGCCAGGTAATCAAAACTAATCTAAATCAACTTTTAAATAATTTATAAATAGCACTGATATAATGGGATATAATGGAATAATTCCAATTCTTCCTCCCATATCTTACAACACTGCTCTTATTCATTCCACTTGTGCACATAGTGTAAGCACCCAATACATCATCACTAGTACTACTCTGAGCAGTTATTGATTAGATTCATTAAGAACCAGAAAATAAAATTTTCATTTTACCTTAATTTATCCTTTCTCCAATACTATTCCTTTATGTAGGCACAGTTTCTGACCTATATCACCTTCCTTCAACCAGAAGAACTTTTAATGTTTCCTAGAGAACATTTTTGCTGGTGATGAATTCCTTCAGCTAAGTTTGAGAAAGTATTGTTCCTTCCTTCTGAAGGATAATTTCACTGGTTATAGAATCTAGGTTGATATTTGTATTTTTTGAACACTTTAAATATTTTGTTATCCTCTCTTTTGGCTTACATGGTTACTGACAAGAAGTACAGTTTGATTTTAACCCTGTTCTTCTACATTCTGTCATGGCAGCCCACGTGGCCATTAAAGTCTCTACTGTTTTGTTGTTGCCATTCTTCTTTTGGTGGACTTCTTCTACTTATGACAAGTAAGATATTTTGCTCAGGTCCTGGCCCAGAAAATCTCCTCAGGTGAGAAAACGGTCCGTGGCATCCACTCACCTAAGAATGACTGCTTATCCTTTAGAATTTAAATTCATCTAATCCTTGATCACACCTCTCTCGTATCTTTAAAAGCTATAACTTTTATAATTTTTTTCATTTTGTTGAAGCAGTGATGACTTTCTGCTACCTGCTACCTACTATATCTCATTTAGAGTTGGCAGGATATATATATAAATAAATATATATATATATATATATATATATATATATTTATCTCTCTCTCTCTCTCTCTCTCTCTCTCTGTCTCTCTCTCTTCCCCCCTTTGCCCTCCCCTGCTTGTGCTCTCTCTCTCTCAAAATAAATAAATAAACATTTTTAAAAAATCTCATATATATTTATACATTTAATAAATAGAATATAAAATAATTCAAAAGGCTATGTGTAGATGACCTTTAGTAATAATATCACTAACTCTATGCATTCAACTTGGCTCAGGAGGCCTAATTGACATACGTGATTTAGAGTATACAGTCTGCAATAATGGGCCAGAAGGGCTATGACTTTTAGTGATTTTGCAAAAATGTGTTTGTAGCATGTGAAAGAGGAAGCATCTGCTTTTCCTCCCTGAGTGCCTGGCAGTGTGCTTCCCTATCTGAGCACATTACTCCTGCTATTTAATGTAAAGAAAGTCGATTACAAAGAATGACAAATGGCTGGTTTTGGTGATGGTCTTCCTATCCTCAAACACACAACTTTTAATTAGACTATTTTAAATTTTTCTTAGTAATACCGTTAATACATAATAGCATCCGGGCCTGATTAGTGGAAATATGCCCATCATTTAGGGAGGAGTTGTAATTATGCTCTGGCCTCATAGCTATCATTTAGAAAATTGCAAACACGGTTCATTAAAGGGCACTTTCATCAAGTGACTTACCTTCCATCCAAGGGGTTATTCACAGCAAAGACAGGTCTCTGATGTAAGTTTACAAAGGAAACCAAAATAGCCTATTATCATACAGTCAGGCTACTGTTAATACCACATTCACTAGACGTGATTCAGAGAATACTAAGTCTCTACAATGAAAAATTACTTATTGTTTATCCAAATACCATTCAAGTGTGTTTTCAGGTACATATGATTTTACTTATTTTATTATCATACTTTTTTTTTAATGTTTACTTATTTTTGAGAGAGGGAAGGAGGAAGGGCAGAGAGAGGGACCAGAGGAGTCAAAGTGGGCTCCATGCTGACAGCAGCAAGCCCAATGTGGAGGTTGAACTCACAAAATGTGAGATCATGACCTTAGGTGAAGACAGACTCTCAACTGACTAAGCCACCCAGGCACCCCATACCTGTTTTTTTTTAAGCAGCATTACTTTAAATCATTTATCATTTGTTATTAATGTTTTCAAGCATCTTACAAATTGTGGAAATATAAATGTATATATCCACATACGTACATATACATACATACATCTATATATTTGTCATTCAAAAAGACTCACAAGAGAAAACACAATGACTTGGTAAATTGGGAAAGTATCATCCGAGGTGAAAGAGGAAGTGACAGATAGTAAACAAACATAAGACAGGAGGAAGAGAATATGTCAGGACCTTGTAAATGGTAATGGAATAAATGCTATTAAAATGAATTTATTTTAAGAACCACACTAAAATATATTTTACAAAGTAGAATATGTAGGCATGAGCACTTACTTGTTGAAACAAAAAGGAGATAAATTGCGGAAGTGCAAGATGAATATTAGTTCAGGATTGAAAACACTATGAAGGCAAATGATATTTTAAAAAGCAAAGTACTAACAATTCAAAGAAAACTTGAAAAAGTAAAATTGTACTGGGATATTTCAATATATCTCAATACACTGGATAAGACACAAAAAAGTACAGAATAGATGAAGTAAACCATCCCTAGTGAGTATATAGAGAATTTTCATCGAAAAACTAAGAATATAACACAAATGGAACAATTAGAACAATAAGAAAAATATTTATATATTTACACACCCCCAGGTAAACCCCACACTAAACCATAAAAACAATATTGGCTATATGCTATATCTTATAACTTTATGCACATAGAAATTAATAACAAATTGTGACAATATAGAAAGATGTATGTAAAAGAATGTTCATGACAACATTTTCCACTGACCTGGAAACAAATAAATCTTAATTAAGAACTGTTTGAATAGACTAAGCAATAGCCAGATCATGAAAAAGATAAAAATATCCAGCTATAGAAAATAATAAATGAGATGATACTAACCAATTTGAAAAAATTGCCTCAATTTGTTGTTGAGTTGAAAATTATACTGCAGGGGCACCTAGGTGGCTCCGTCTGTTAAGCATCTGACTCTTGATTTTGACTCACGTCATGATCTCACAGTTCATGGGATGGAGCCCTATGTTGGGATCTGCACTGGCAGTGTGGAGCCTGCTTGGGATTCTCTCTCTTCTCTCTCTCTGTCCCTCCTCTGCTCTCTAAACCAATCAATCAATCAACATTTAAAAACAATTAAACTGAGAATGTCCCCAAATTTTATCTATGTGGTAGCAAGTTACAGGATTTCCTTCCTCTTTAAGGCTGAATAATACTCCATTTATGTATATATCAGATTGTGTTTATCCATTCATCTGTCGATAAACACTTTGGTTACTTCCACAGCTTGGCGATTGTGAATGATGCTGCAGTGAACATTGGTGTGCAAATGTCTCTTCAAGATTATGTTTTCAATTATTTTTGACATATACCCAGAGGTGGAGTTGCTAAATCATATGGTAATACTATTTTTGATTTTCTGAGGAAATACCATATTGTTTTTCATTTCAATGATATGATTTTACATTCCCACCAACAGTGCGCAAATGTTCCAAGTTATCCATATCCTCACCCATGCTTTTTTTTCCAAATAGTAGCCACTCTAATAGTGTGAGATGATATCTCGTTGTAGTTTTCATTCGCATTTCCTTAATAGTTAGTGATGTTGGGCATCTTTTTATATTATCATTGGCCATTGTATATCATCTATAGAAAAATGTCTATTGAAGTCTTTTGCCCATTTTTGAGTAAGGTATTGGGGATTTTTGTTGTGGAATTGTAATTCTTCATATATTTGGAATATTGACTCCTAATCAGATATGTGATTTTCAAATAATTCCTCCCATTCTGTAGGTTGCCTTTTCATTCTGTTGAGTGTGTCCTTTTATACGCAGAAGTTTCTAAGCGATGTCCCATTCATCTATTTTTGCTTTTGTGCCTGTGCTTTTGATGTCCTATCCAAGAAATCATTACTAAGCCAATGTCATGAAGCTTTTCCCTATGTTTTCTTCTAAGAGTTTCATGGATTTAGGTCTTAGGGTTAGGTCTTTGATTTAGTTAACTTTTATATGGTGTAAATCTTGGGTACAACCTTACTGTTTTGCATGAGGATATCCCATTTTCCCGAGGCCATTTGTTGAAAAGACTGTTCTTTCCCATTGAATGGACTTGGCATCCGTATTAAAGATCATTTGACCATACAAGTAAGGGCTGACTTGTAAGCTTTCTGTATGCTTCCATTACATGAGCTATCTAAAGTAGACAAATTTATAGAATCAGGAAGTGGAAGAGTGGTTGCCAGGGGCTATAAGAAGGAGGTTATAAGGAGTTATTGTTTAATGAGCATAGAGTTTTAATTTTGCAAGGTGAAAAATTTTGTGGAGATCTGTTGCATAACACTGTGAATACACTTAACACTACTGAGCTGAACACCTAAAAATGCTTAGGGTGGTAAATTTTGTAATGTACTTTTGCCAAAATTTGAAATAAAAACAAAACAAATAACAAAAAATAAAAATAAAGTGCAGAAAAGTATAATATGATGCAGAGAAGTGCATATAGTATGATTTTTATCTTATAAAAAAGGAACTAACATTTGGTGTGCGTGCATGCATATATGTGCACTACATATGTGGTAAACTGGAAGTAATGAGAGAGAGTGTTAGAGACAGAAAGAGAGAAAGAGAGACAAATAGGAGAGAGAGAGAATATGACAATGAGCCTGGATTTAAGTATGGGATGGTCTACACCTAGTTGTTAACACAAGGAAACATATACAAGCACTGCACCATTTTAAATGGAGTTTGGAAATCATTTAAACTCATTAATGAGGAACAATTAATAAAAATGTGTGTATATTGGAATAAAGGAATTAGATCTGTAATATAACAACATAATATATCTCAACAATGTATTGATTAGTGAAGAAGCAAATTATCAAATAAGAACAATGAATGTAGCATAATACTATTTAGATCATCTGAATGACTATTCTCTATTCATATTTTATTAGATACTGTTATCGTCCTGATTTCACTTGTGTTTAAAAATTCTTTGGATCATCTTGTAAGGAAAAGAGAACTGTACAATGATTGATTGAAGCCAACTGAAAGTCAAGTAATGTCATGGCATGGGGTTCAGATGCCTATTTCTCTCAAGTTCATGGAGAGATAAGGAGCAGAATTCAGTCATCACACAGAGAATATGGCAGTCTGCCCGGATTCCTTTTTTGAAGTGAAAATTTATTTCAGCATCTCTTATATTAAATACATTTTTTAATTTAATTTTTTGGTTTTACTTTTTTTGCAAATGTATTCTGTTTTATAATTGTATAACTGTAAGGAGTTTATTCTCTTTTTATATTAACACATTTAATTAATATGGCAGTCCAAAAATGTTGCTACATGGACATCAATGGCGCTGTTTCCCTTAAAATGGGCACGTAGATTATTTAATAACAACACAAGAAGAACCAAATTTATTACACTTGAAAATTAACTTGAAAGCAGCCAGTGAATTAAATGCTTAATTATCTCATTTAAACTCACCACGTATCTACATTTTTCCGTTGGGAGAGCCGAGGCTCAGATAGATTGCATTGGATGGGATCGAACTTTGGGAGTTGGAATTGTGTGCTCCCAAAGCTTACTGTTTTTAATTTAGTGAATTACTAAAATGATGAAAATTGGGCTTTTCTAATATCTTCTTACACACATCTCTCAAAGAGTAGAAAACTTCTACCAAACACAGCTAAGGAGGCAGAGGAGGTGGAGGAGGGGAAGAGAATGTGGTTGTTGATTGTGGTTGCTGGCCCTTGGGGCTAGTTAAATGAGCCTAGAGAAAAGAATGGTGTAGCATCTGTTTCCACTACTACCAAGCCTCTGTCTGTGATATTTACAATGAGGCTGGACATTATATTATATTCTATATTGGAAGACAGAAGAAAAAGAGGGAGCCCCATTTCTTTGCTTTCCATGTTGTTGTGAAGAATTGCGCACTTGTTAGTATTTCAGGGCAAAATGCTGTAAATGCTATAATTGAAGAGAAAATCACATGGAACTGTAGAAAAGGAAGAACCAAGGCCCACTGAGGAAATTAGAGAAAGCTTTTCACAAGGAATTATGATTGAGATTGCTTTCAAGAATAGCGCTTTCCAGGAGCTGGGAAGTGAGGAGAATGAGATCTCTCCCTCTCCCTCTCCCTCTCCCTCTCCCTCTCCCTCTCCCTCTCTCGCTTTTGGCTTGGTACATAGCTATTTTGATATTATCTTCTCCACATTTATTTCTTACTACTCAAGTAATGCCCATGTCTAACAATAGCATCACACCTTATTCCCCACATGAATGCATTTTGTTACCAAAACTGGAAACTATCAAGTGCTCAATAAACAACTGCAAAATCTTAGCAACATATATATTACTTTCACAGGATATCATTTGAAACTTGAAAAGATAGTAAAATCATTTGCACTTGATGAAGGTGGAATATACTTACTTTATTATTGTACAATCTCCTTGGATGATGGAGTGTCTAGTACCAAGCAAAGCATTTCTTATTTCTACTTATAAAAAATACCCTGACTTGTTATCCTTTGTCACCTTCCTTCTGATGCCTTTATCTACTTCCTAGCAAAACTATACCTCTCAACTCTTAACAAAGCAATGGGGTCCCATATTTTAAGAGAGGATTATGGTTTTATGGCTCTGGAATCTTCCCTGCTTTAGTGTGCTACTTACTTTTAGTTTAAATCCCTAACAGTGCTGGCTTTGATCAGTGACATTTGAAGGATTGGTGAAGCGTTTAGTTAAAAGAAATTGTTTGCTTTATCAAGTGTTTAAGGACTTCTAATGTCAACATTTTCAGGGATACTAAAAATACTCCAACACAGAGTCAGCATTTGGGTTTATCATTCTAATACAAGTCATGGCTATTAAATTATATGACTTCAATTTTGGGGAACAAATCAACTTGCGTGTACAAATGAGTCTTATTCACCTCAAAGGAGTGACATCGAGAAGACACATACTTAATCACGATATCACTACACTAAACCTTTTCTTAATCGTTTTTGTTTTGCTTTTGGAATTACTCAACTGAACCCTCAGTAATATTCACCAATCTCTTTAATTATCTTGAGTTGACTCTCTCTCTCTCTTATTCACAGTAGCTGTTCTGAACTCTTTCCATTTTCTTCTGCCTCCCCTAAGGCACTTCACTAGTTTACTTTCAAATAACCTTGCTTCCTATTTTATTAAAATATAATCTTCACATGTAATTTCTTTTACTGTCTCTCTGCTTCACTAATATATGCTCTAGTAATTCTTAACCTGTTGAATCATGAACCACACTGAGACTCTAATAAAAACTACTTTAGAAAAGTTTTGTATATAATGTCAACCTGTAATGTTAAAACCAGCTTCTCTGGGGTCTCCTTTGTCATGCCCTCCTTCTGTGCTATCTGGAAGAATTATATGCTGTTTGGAATTTTAAAGCCAAATCTCTCTGTGCCATTGAACTCAATCCTTCACACTTGAAAATCAAGATATCCATACTAAACTCATGATCTTCACACACAAACACACCCCCTTCTGATCCTGCCTTTATCTTGATTACCAAGTTTTTGATGCCCCTTGAAATGATGTGCCTCACTCATCACCCAAGTTCTTGCCCTGTCTTCTACATCTCATTCTCAACTACAGTAGTACAGCATCTACCAATGGACCCAAGGAGGCAACTTTGGAGCCATCCAAACTCCTCCTTTTCTTCCATCTTAAATATTCAATGAATTACCAAGCCTGTTCAACATCATCCAAGCCCCTTGCCCTTTGTAGTCCTCATGGTCACTCTTTCCCTAAGGTTCTCACCATTTCTCCTGTGGGCTTTGCTCAGAGCTCAGTAATTGCTCTCCATGTTTCCACTGGAGTTACGTCTCGAAATGTATAATTTACTGGAGCACAACTTAGCTTCACATACCCTAGTGCATCTCCATCACCAGGACAAAATCTGAATGACCTGGCTTATTCACCCGTTTATTAAGCCATTCAAGGTCTGACCCTGGCCAATTTTTCAGTACACTTTTATATAAACTTTTCTCACTTTTTAGTTATGATATAATTTACATATAAGTCTTATGGATATGAGTCTTTGCAAATAATAGACTCATATAACCATCCCAATGAAGAAACAGAACATCCTTATCATTCCAGAAAGTTCCCTTATGTGTCTTTCTAGTTAATTCTTATCTCATCAGCCAGCATCCCCACACCCTCACTCCAAGACAACTGTCCTTGATTTCTGTTACTGTAGATTAGACTTGTTATTTCTAGAACTTCATATATATGTGTCTAGCTTTTGTCCCTGACAAAGTACCAGGAAAAAAGAGACCAGCGGAGATTCAGTGGAGTGATCAACATCTGATCCCCAGCTGGGCACAAGTAGGTTCCAGCAGCCACAGCAGTAGTGGGTAAGAACCACTCCATCTAGGTCAGTGGTGGCTCGAACCACCAGCAGTGTCAACATCGGCAGGACCTGGGCAGGGATCTGTAACTACTGGCTACACAGTCAGTGACATGGCGGTCCATCTGCTAGCACCCTCATCACCAGCTAGAAAATATCCCCAGGCCCTCCACGCAATACCAAAAAAATGAAGCAGGGCCAGCATATCCTTGAGCTTCCCCTAGCATTAGAAAGCAAACCAGAATCAACCTTCTTGAGCCCACCCAATGCACCTGCAGAAATTGAAATGGGAGCCTCAGGGGCACCAGAAAAATGATGCTTAACAGAATAGTATTTCAAGGCCTTTGAAAAACTAAATCGATGGTGGATTTGAACCCTAAAAAGTATACCAAGACCTACAAGCCAACTCTGAATAGAGTGACTGGCAGCTAAAATAGCAGATTTAAACAGATTACAAGTCTCCTAACATTGCACCCAGAAAGCCCAGAATAGCATACCCAGATATGATATCATATGATATGATATCATATCTAGGAAAAGCACAACATGAACAAGAAAAGACAACTCATGCCAACATCAGAAAGACGTCAGATGTTAGAGTCACTGACAAGGGTTTTCAAATAGTCATCACTAAAATGCTTCAACCAACAATCATGAATTCTCTTAAAACAAATGAAGAAATGGAAAAACCTCCACAGGAAATCAAAGTCACAATAAAGGTCCAAAGTTCTGACCTAACAGCCTCTGTATGTAAAGGTGTCCTCTCATAAATCTGGCGGTGAGAGCCCTGTGACAGGGGAGCCAAGGCCACGGCCTTCAGAATTGCATCTTTGTTATGACACATGGCTGTAGCAGTGTTAGGGGAACCACTGGGCAGGGCAGGCTGTCTCATCAGTGAGAGAGGCATCTTGCCAGCTGTCAGGTGTCTTTCCAGGTAAGAGGTTGGGACTTCTCAGTCCCCATTGTGTGGACAGTGACCTATTCATGAGGGTGGCTGAGATCTTGGGGGAAATGGGATGGCCTCAAGTCCTGTGCTGTCCTCTTTCAACAATGAAAATTCTTCAACTTTTTTCACATCATGACCCACTGGAGATGAGAACGTCAGGTCTGAGGGTCTCAATTTACCCCTTGGTGAGACAAAGTGTTTGCACCTGGGCTGAGTAACATACAAAAATTGCACTCAAAATGGAAAAAGCCTTCAAGAGTGGGGGAAGTCCTGAAGTCCAAATGGCTGAGGGCCAGTGAGATACCAGACAAGTGTCATTGCCAAAGGCTCTAATCAGATTTCAAATTGATCATGGCCACTTAGAGCTCCGCGTGAAATCTTAGGAAGATAGAGCTCACTGTGAAGTCAGATCTGGCTTCATTTAGATGTCCGAGCTTTGTGACATTGTTTTTCCAAGTCTCTAAGTGTTCTCTTAAAATATGTGAGAATATGCTACCCTTATACTAATTACTTCATGAGGATATTTTAACTCTATATATTTGTCAAACTCCTGATATGTTACTAGCTTTATAATAAGCCATAATATATGTAAATATATTTTCTTAAAGATCTGCCAACATAACTAAGAGGTATTAGTTAAATTATTGATTATCACTAATTCTAGTTAATTAAAGCATTTAACTTGAAATTAGTATTTTCTAAAATCCTGGAATTGCTTTCTTTACCATGTTTCTAATTATTAAAGATGAGATTATCTCAGTTATTATAAGAGTAACTATAAGCAACCCATTTTCTACTGCTTGCTCTATTCTCTGCATTTTGTTCAGAATATAATTTTTCCTGTTTTCAGCATTTCCCAGTCCTAACCAAGACAAAGGTGGGGGGTGGCGTGGGGAATAGCCTTTATGTTTTTAATTGCATCTCACTTAGTTGTAGCAGTGACTACATATTTAGTCATATTATGACTAAAGTCAGAAATATGAGTCTAACAAAACTGAATCAGAAGTCTAAAATGTCTAATGGGGCACCTGGGTGGGTCAGTTAAGCGTCTGACTCTTGATTTTGGCTCATGTCGTGATCTCATGGGGTTTGTGAGACTGAGTCTTGAGTCGGGCTCTGTGCTTACAGCACAGAGCTTGCTTGGGATTCTCTTTCCCTCTTTCTCTCCCCTACAATGTTCTCATGCACGCATGCCCTCTCTCTCTCTCAAAATAAATAAATAAACTTAAAATTAATAAATAAACAAAATGTCTAACAACAAAAAGTTTCATTATTATTTTTTAATCCTCTCACTTCCCTGTGTAAAATTCTGCTTGAAAAATCTGTTTATAAAAACATTTTGGGACTTTTTTCTTAAATATGAAAACAGATTTTATTTTTATATTTTAGTGGGCTTAGTCAAGATTGAATTTCCCTACTTTAAGTAAGAAACACATCAAAAAATTATTTTAACTGGGCGTTTTAAAATTTAGTTAGAGTGCATTTTTCTTTTGAATTCCCCTATCTAGATGCCATGTTTAAAAACCTAATTGAACACCTAAGAAGTTCTTTCAGTTACTTAAAACCACCAGCCTGAAAGTACAACTTGAACTGAAATCTAAGCGACCATATTAGGGTTTAAAATAAAATGTGTACTCTCCTTGTTATGCAACTAAAGGTCAGCACCATGAGTATTTATGAAACCTCGGCTGCACGAAAGTAAAAATACAATCAGGCTAAGTGGTTTCAAAAGCTCTAAAAGCAAACTGAATCTTCAGTTTCTTGCTGGCGTTTACTGGGATTGCACATTCTGTGATGTAATTAAGAGCTATTCTAGAGATATGAAGAAAATTATAGAGATAACATTAAAGAAACTTCACTAAAATATTAAGCTCTTCATCATTTACATCTGCAATGAACCAAAGTATCTCAGAATTGGAGTGGAACATAATGATCTTTTAATCCATTGGTTCTCGAGGCTCACTGTGTGCCTCTGAATCCCTTCAGTGATGAGAAAACACATATTGTTGGACCTCACTCTTGGAGTTTCTTCAACAGTAGGGCTGTGTTGGGGCCCAAAAGCTGCATTTCTAATAAGTTCCCAAGTGATGTTGTGGCTAGCTGGTCCAGGAACACACTTTGGTAATGATCATTTTGAGAATTAAGTGTGAAGACACCTATTAGTTCTAAGATAAACTCCAGGCTCATAGTAAGCCGTCAATAAACGCTACCTAGCTAATAGTAGTGGTCAAAGCAAAAGCAGAAGAAAAGAAATCAAAACAGCAGCACAGGAGAAGAGCATGCATCCCTTGCCTTGGAACTGAAGGAAAAGTAGAGCCCCTCCTCTGTACACCTTTCCTCTGAGCAAGTTGGTTTTGTCACTAGCATTTTCTACAATAAGAGAAATTACTTCTTACTTTGTGTCCTATGGCTCCCTATTCTCCCCTAACCATCCATAAGAAGGGTTATGGACTAGGAGAAAAGAGAAGATTTGAGTTTCTAATATCTCAATGATTTCCATTTTTTTTGAAAGAGAGAGAGAGAGAATCTTAAACAGGCTACACACTCAGTGCAGAGCCTGACACAAGGCTTGATCCCTTGATCCCATGACCATAGGATCATGACCTGAGCTGAAATCAAGAATCGGTCGCTCAAACTACTGAGCCACCCAGGTGTCCCTCAATGACTTTTTTATTTAATACTTACTAAAAGTAAAGCGGGAGAATGAGAAAAATGGGAGAGAGAAGTTGGAAGGCCATATATTTTAGTTCAATATCATATAACAGGCAGAGTGTTGGGTGACAGGATCCAGGAAATGACTGTAGCATGAGTTACAGGAAGGCATGGGCTATGTTTTCTTAACCCGTCACTACCTAGCAGAATTAATTTATAGAATGAAAGAATTAGGCAACCAAACTTGATTGAAATTGGTAAACACTGAATTCTACAAGGTTAGATGGAAGAATATCTGTGTGCTGATTCAGAACACTATAGTGAGCAAGCACAACATCACTGTTACATGAAGAGAAGTGACCAGAAATGTGGAGAAGTCCCCAAAAGATAGGCTAAATAAATGGATGTGCAGCCAGATGGTTCACATTCACATTAGTGAACGGAAAGACTAGATGAGCCACGGTTTAAGACGAAACATACAATTAAATCAATAAGTACATTTGTAAAGTCTCATATTAGAACTAAGAAGACAATGTTGTGAGACAGAGTACCACCATCACCACCACCATCCAATGCACTGAACACTTGCATCCTCCACCATTCCCTACAAATTCCCCTTTTAGATTTTGTGTTCTACCAGGGACATAGTGAAGAATAAGGACTTTTTGGCTGGGACAGGAAAATATTTTCAAACCCAGTAAATTTCTCACTAGTCACACAGGGAAAGTAACATGAGAAGTAGGATAATGATAATAAATGAGATAGGTGTTATCTACAATCCAATATAAAGATTAAAATTAAAAGCACAATTAAGCATCCCATGTTGCTATGGACTGAATATTTGTATCTCCCAAAAATTCATATGCCCAAGACTAACTCCCGATGTGATGATATTAGGTGAGGTGTTTGAGAAGTGATTAGGTCATGAGGGAATCCGTGTCCTTTTAAAAGAGACCCCAGAGAGCTCCCTTGCTCCTCCTGCCATTTGAGAACATATGGAGAAGAGGGGATGTATGAACCTAGAATCAGGCTCTCAGCAGACACCAGAGCTGCTGGCTCCTTGATCTTAGACTTCTAGCCTCCAGAACTGTGAGAAATTTCTGTCGTTTATAAGCCATTCAGTCTTTGGACTAAAGCAAGCATACACTTAGAGGTAAAATTCTTCAGCATTCTTTAATTCTTTAGCATTTTAAATTTGTTTACCTAAAACATAAAGTTGACAGGGCACAGTGTTGTAAATCAATGCACATCAATATTTATTGAGTAAATGCTTCACAGAAGATTTTTTTCTCATTGAGCTTATCAAGCATTAAAATGTATCACATCATAAAAATGAAATAAATTGCTCTAATCTAAAATGTAGCTCTTAAATTTTCCTACCAGCTATTTGAAAAGCTAAACTATCTGCTTTGGGGGTGTATGAAGCCAGAATTTTAGGAGTCATCTAATGAACTCAACTTGAATTTGTAAAGAAAATTTGTTTACTCTCTTTTAAAATTTTTATTTCATTGATTGCTACTTATAGACTAATAAAATATCACTGTTTTTCTTTGTTAATGTATTTCATTCTGATGCAGGGAGGTCCTCTGTTAGGAAAATCTCAATCTCTTCTTGAGATGGTTGATCAAAGAGGTAATTAGGTTAAATTCAGATGTGTTTTGAGTGATAAGTAATCAAAAATGACATGAGAAATTAGGCTAAAATTAACACAGAGAAAACATATAAAATACAAATTGCTGGAAGTCCTCTTTTAATTTTAATGATATTTCTTTGAAACGGTTCAACTCCTATAAATTCATGCAAGACCAGAAGAAAAATATGACATATACTGAATTACAGTTGAACCTAATTCAAAAAAGGAGTCATTAAACTCTACTTATTTTTTAAAATCTGTTATTAGTTTATTTATTTTTTGGGAGAGAGATACAGAGACAGAGAGAGACAGAGAGACAGAGAGCAGGGGAGGGGCAGAGAGAGAGAGAGGGAAGGAGGGAATCCCAATCAGGCCCCATGCTGTCAGCACAGAGCCGGAAGTGGGGCTCGAACTCACAAGACACGAGACCATGACCTGAGCCGAAATCAAGAGTCAGATGCTCAACCGACCAAGCCACCTAGGCACCCCTAGGAATCATTAAACTCTAAATATTAAACAAAGCAATGACAAAATGATAGACATTATTGGAGGAGGTGGAGGAGGAGGAGGATGAAGATGAGGAGGAGGAGGAGGAAGAAGAAGAGAAAGAGGAAGAAGAAAATCCATACTTCTAAGCCTTTGAAATTGTTTTCACAACCAGTGTGTCTTTTGATATTCATAGTGTATCCTGAGTAGAGATAAGATACAGATAAGGTAAGGGACAGATAACAGTTTCCCATTTTAAAGATCGAATACATGACTGATTGATTCAGTGATTGATACCAGCATTGACAATGTTATTTATTGCCAGAGAGAGGATTAAACACTCTTCTCATTGTATAATATGCCTAGCACTTGTTTATCTTTGTGACAATGTGGTGTAATATTGAGCTCTTATGGCTCAAACTGTGCTTTCCATGAAACACACACCCAAGTATGAGTTTGATTCCATACTGAGTGCTCATCTGCCAGGCTTTATACAGGTCCCAAGGAAGCCAAGATAAGGAGGAAAATTAGAGATCCCCTTTCATTTGGTTTCCATTCTACTAAGGTGACAGGCATCAAACAAGTCAATATTCCAATATGTGTGTGTTTTACTTGAGGATATTTATTTATTTTGAGAGACAGAGAGAGAGAAAGCATGAGCAGAGGACGAGCAGAGACAGAGGGAGAGAGAGAATCCCAAGCAGGCTCCAACACTGTCAGCACAGAGCCCAACGCAGGGCTCAATCCCACAAATTACGAGATCATGACGTGAGCCAAAATCCAGATTGGATGCTTAATCAACTGAGCCATCCAGGCCCCCTGGGTTTAATCTACTTGGTTTAGTATATGCGCATATTTATAAATAAAGCATATATAATTCTAGATCTGTCTTTTGCTAGCAGTGTGCCTGAGCCAAGCCTCTAAACCTCTTTGTCTTAATATGTTCACCTGTATTATAGAGTTAATAAAAATGTCCACAACTGTTGTAAAGATTAAGTGGAAACATCTATTACATCATTATACACTAGCCTGATTCCTACCAATTTTCAACAAATATTGTTACCACTCCATGAAAATGGTTATTATTACTCTATGTATAAATATAAAATACCATTCTTTCATAAATAAGATGAATTTAAAGTAATATATGCACAATTGTTACAGGCAAAAATACACATTTATTCAAGTGCAGTTACAGTTTTACATAAATTTCTCATTGGACTGTGTTTTTTAAATCCTGAAGAGTCTTGAAGAATCACCAACAAGCCATTAAATTATACTTAGATTAATTTAAGAAGTGAGGTAAATTTATCTGATACATATAATCGGTTCTCATTCAAGTCATTATGAACGCCAAATGAGTGAGCACCAAACCATCACTCCCAACGGAAACGTAGGGCTAGGTTCCTGCGAGCTTCTGCTCACATTTTCTCTATAGATCAATATATAAACTTGTTTTACATATGTTTCTGTTTAAAGACAGTTTTTTCGTAGGTGTTATTGATTTACTAAAGCCAGCTAGGGACACTAAACATCACTTCTGCAGAACATTTGGGTGCCATTTTCAGTGCATATCACCAACCAAAAGCACAAAATCGGGAAAAAGTAACACTAAATAAATGAAGAGCAGAACACGTGTTTGCAGTGTAAGAGCTAAAACAGGAAGGTAGGCTGTAGCTCTGTGCACTTGCCACCGCAAATGTGTGTATTTGGTGACTCAAAGTTTTTACCACTCAGCACATGCCACAGAATGATCACAAAGCACCACCACTATTGATTGGGGGCCTACAAATAAATTTTCTCAAGGAAGTGATTTCACAAATACAGAGTCTGTGAAATGAGGATCCATGGTCCTTCGTTGTCATCATTTTTTTTTCCTCTAGGTAAAACTTGGAGAAATTTAGGAAGGGTTTGGATAACCCCCAGTTGCTCTAAGTGACTGGAGATTTCTTGTTCCCAGAGGGACCATATAAAACTTCAATGCTAACAGAAATAGAGTGTGCACTTAAAAAACAGTTTTCATTGTATTTGAACTATGATTCCTTAAACTGGGGTTGATGGCCATAATCACCTGGTTAGCTTTTTAAAAATGTATGTTACGAGTCCCACAGTCATTCTGCCTGTAAATCTTTAAGGATAATGGGAAAAGAAAAATTTTATTTTAAAAAACACAGGCAGATTTGGGGTTTGGGAGG
Organism: Cryptoprocta ferox; assembly: GCA_028646485.1. NCBI lineage: Eukaryota > Metazoa > Chordata > Mammalia > Carnivora > Eupleridae > Cryptoprocta > Cryptoprocta ferox. The sequence continues at coordinate 82,852,734 of CM053566.1, forward strand.
GGGCATAATTACAAAAGCGTCTCAATAGCTCATAAAGCATTGTGGTCCTCAATAAATGCATCAGTTATAATCATGTGTGACCAAACAATGTGTCCTTGGTCATTTTAAATTGTTCAATACTGAATAACAAATCTGAGCCTGTTAGTGCAGTCTGGCATGATGGCCCATGTTAGGTTGTTTTACGTTATTATTTAGAGGTAAAAGAATCCTACAGCAGTTCATTCATCTTTAACAAAAAGGAAAACATTTTAATACAGGGAGCAAAACAGAAGTACTGTTTCTTGAGACTTGATACTTCCATTTGATCAATTTATGCATTATTGGCTATATGCATATTTCTGAATTTCTCTCTGTGGCATATACATATGTTAGCTTAAAAGAATAAGCTTTATTTCAAACTCCATAATGTTGGGGCACGTGGATGACTCAGTTGGGCACCTGACTCTTGATTTCAGATCAAGTCATGATATTGGTCATGGGATCTAGCCTCACCTCAGGCTCTGCACTGAGCGGGAGGCCTGATTGGGATTCTCTTCTCTCCCTCTCTCTCTCTCTCTCTCTCTCTTTCTCTCTCTCTCTCTCTCTCTGCCCCTCCCCTGTTCTCTCTTCCTCTCATTCTCTCTCAAAATAAATAAATAAACATTAAAAATTTAGAAAAATAAAACTCTATACTGTTATATCCTGAGTAGTATCTCCTATTTTCTCATTTTACTCTGTAAGCAATTTTTTCTTTTTTTCTCTTCCTTCCCTCTTTCTTTTCTTTCTTCCTTTCTTTTTCTAACTATTAGATACATTTTTTGTAGCAAAATGAATTCTTCTGGCATAATATAAAAATTAAGATGTGTGTATGCATGTGTGAGCTAACATATGAGCTTCTGTTCATAACACAAGCAAATAAATAATCCTACCTTAAAATTTAGCACTGATATGCTTGTTAAATTTGCTATTAAAGCATTTTATTAATTTTTTACCTACTAGGAAAAATCTTAGAATTGTAGGTCAGGTTGTCTTCAGATGAGTGATTTATAGTCAAACTAAAATATCTCTGTGATTATATTCTTTCTGTGTATCAGCATTTAATAAGAGCACTCTCAGTAAAACTTGCCTCCCAATGCAGTCTGACTCATTTGGCCTCTGTATGTAGCTTAAAGTAAAATCTACTGTGTTCACCGGCACCTTGTCCCTGGAGAAGATGATAGATAACATTCTTCCAGAACATCATATTATGGCCCCCATGCTTTTGTAAATGTCTCACAGCTGATAGAAAGCAGCATCAAGCATCAATGAAACATTAGCACTATAACGATTCTCTAAGGTGGTGGTTTTAGCATTCATTTTTGTCCATGAAATCTGCCCTTTGTTGATATAAAAGGATGTCTATCTTGGAAACCCAGCTTGCATTCAAATGACAGTGTAAAAACAATTAAGCACTGGGCTCTATCATTCTGCCACCCGCTTCTCCTGCGTGGCTAAAATATTGAACATCTTGAACCGCATGGTGCCTGGAGATGTGCCATGTGGCTTGGATACAGTCAGCAAATCTGGGACTTGCCAATGAGCATATCCTCTGCATTCTGTCTGAGCAATTCTGATCCCTCCTAGGGAAGGTTACTCTTGCTTAGGACACAATAATCCATAAACCATAACTTTAAGAATTGAGATTTGTTCGGCGGCTCAAAATAAGTGTCACATTTGAATGACACATAGTGCCTGTTTTCAAAGGGCAAGACACGAAAACGGAAATGCGTAAATAACAAAAACGTGACCATAATGGGGCGGTTAGAAGCAGCAGCACTGGCCGTTCCTAGAATCTGCTGGTGACTGGCCTCGTGCCCGGCTCATGGGGGAGAACTTTACTGTTTTCCCCATTTAATCATCACAGAGGCCCCTTGTGATAGATACCATTATCCCTGTTTTTATTAAAAGACAGAAGCAACATTAGATGTATGCACAAAGAACAATGACAGCAGTGAGCACCAAAGAAAGATTGACTGATAGGAAAAAGGAATTTGTCACCAGAAACACTCTCATAAAAATTTCCACTGACCATTTTTTAAATGTTTTATTTTTTTAATGTTTTATTTATTTTTGAGAGACAGAGCATGAGCGAGGGAGCAACAGAGAGAGAGAGAAGGAGACAGAAGATCCTAAGTGAGCTATGCGCTAAGAGTAGCAACCCTGTTGTGGGGCTCAGACTCATGAGACTGTGAGATCATGACCCGAGCCAAAGTCAGACACTCAATGCACGGAGCCACCTAGGCGCCCCTCCACTGGCCATTCCTAGAGTGCTTCTACTATATGATCATAGATTTGTGCCCCTGTAGGTTATCACTATTTCTATAGACTTAAAAACTGAGGTGCATTGAAGTTAGTGGTTACCCCAAATGTATAAAATCTAGAAGACAGAATTCAAACCCTGATATTCTGAGATAGAAACTCTGCTTTTTCCTTAGACCCTGGCCTCTCCCAAGGCACCACTTTATAAATCCTCAATCTGTAAAGTTTTTTTAAAAGCTTGATTTTGCTAAATGAGTGATTATTACTGACTCAGAAAAATTGGCTTGCTTGGTCAGCTTCCCCGAAGCATGACCTTGGAGACAAAGGGAAGAATCCTTCCATGACATCATCCTTGAAAATCCTCCCCCGAGCTGTTTCAAACACTAAACTCAAAGGTTACTCACCCCCTAGCTTTCCTTCTCTCTACCTGTACAGAAGTGTGGTTTCAATGAATGGAAGAAGGTGTTTACTCTTGAGTATAGGAATATTTGGATCAAATCGTAACAATGAATCAAGTGGCTATAAAGTTTATAATGGTTAAGTGTGACACATAATGAATGAAGAAGACAAAGAGAGGGAGAGAAGGAGGGAAGGAAGAGAGTACTGACCTAAATGAATTTAACTCAAAGTAGTAACTACTACCAGTATTTCTTAGAAAGGAAAAGAAAAAAGAAGAGAAAAAGAGAAGAAATCTCTTTCAGGAAGGAAATACTTCAAACTCTGGAAATTTCCTAGAGGAAGTGTCTCTTTCAAATTCCAAATGAGACTAAAAAGTATGCTTCAAAGGAAGAAAAAGGCTTTTGCTTGAATTATTATCTATGTTATTCATATTTGTGTGTTTACTCCATTATTAGAAGCTACAGTTTCTGAATAAAATACCTGTTTCCAGTAACCTTTTATTTATACTCTCTGTATTCATTAGTTCCTTGCTTTCTGTAATTGAAAATGCGCTCCCAACCATCTGTCAACACGATTCACACCCTAACCTCTTTGGCAGGCCCTTACTGACTTCTACACAGGATTTGTATGTGGGCCAGACGCTATCAGAGTTTCAAATGAGAAACACCATCGGAAATGTTATAAGGACATCATTATCAGTAGCCATTATTTAAATATGAAATATGTTGAGAATATGTTTGCAAAGAGCTCCATCATGTAAGATCTTTCCTTAGATGATTAGTGACCTGAGAAAGCAATCAAATGTTGTGATCATTAAAACCCTGTTAAAAGAAAAATAGAGAAAAACTCTGCTCTTAACAGTTGTCTGAGATAAGAAGATCAGATTATAATATGTGATGTTTACAGTGAGGATGTGTATTTGTGTATGTAGGAATGTGTGCATGTATGCATGCGTGTATATTGCACACTAAGAGAATGACCAGAAGACCCCACCAACATGGCGTCTAAATGTGCTCAAGAATATACTTGATCTGTTAAGTGGAACGGGGTTAAAATAACATCCACCTTCTCCAAGACAACAAATGTTTTGGTATGAAACAATTCATCGTGATATCACCATTATAAAAGCTTAAAAAGCAGTATTCATTTTTTCTCTGCTCTATCACCTGAGGCGCAGCCTCATTACGAGGGTCAGCCAATAGTATGCTGTCATTCAGGACTTCATATAGTGTGGATATTTATAAATATTTCGTGTGCCTTAGAAAAATACACAGGTTTTCCATAGATGTTTGCTAACTTTATTGTTTCAAACACCGTGTCCCCATTGAATGCTTCTCTCCATTGGTTTCCTCGGTTTGAAGGAGTGTTAATATCTCCAGTCATGATTTAGGAGTGGTTTATTTTTCCCTTGTTGTTCTATAAATTTTTACTTGATCCATTTTGAGACTATATGATTAGAAGAACACACTATTAAAACTGCTTTATATTTCTGGTGAAGATGAATCCTTTTTCATTATGTAGTGACATATTTTTTATGTCCAGTAATTTTTTTGCCCTAAAGTCAATTTTATCAGATAGGAATCTATCTACACTAGCTTTCTCGCTTGGCATTTACTTGGCATGTCTGGTTTCACTGTTTTACTTTCAGCCTCTCTGTATCCTTGTGTTTTAGAGAAATCACTTATAAATAATTTATAGTAAGATTTTTAAAGCTAGTATATACTTATTATATGTATCTTGTTTCTCTCCTCCCTTGCCTTCTTTTACATCTTCTTAAAAAGTTATTATATTTGTACTTATTCACTTTCTTGTTTGAAAGTTATACATTCTCATTTCTATTACATAAACTATAGACTGCTGTTTGACTTCTCAAAATTTAATATTAATCAATACCTGTACACTCCCCCAGGACAATAGGAGAAACTGAGAACGCTAATTCCATTTTTCTCCTTCTAACATAGATATTACTCGTGCTTGTATATTTTTAAGTTTCTTTCTTTAATTAGAGAGAGAACACACAAGCAGGGGATGAGTAGAGAGAGAGGGAGAGAGAGAATCTGAAGCAGGCTCCACACTGTTGGTGTGAAACCCCACACAGGGCTTGAACTCATGAACCAGAAGACCACGCATGACCTGAGACGAAGCCAAGAGTCAGATGCTTAACGGACTGAGCCCCCCAGACACCCCTGTGGTGTGTATTTTAATTCATTATTTGTTAAATACCACAAAATGTTTTTTCATGCAGTTAAATTAACTTAGAGTTACCCATCTGTTTGCCACCTTCTTCTTAATTTTTTGTTTTTTCATCCAGAGATAGTACCAAATCAAATTTTTTCAGTCTAAAGTAGATCCTTTCATATTGACTTCAGAGCAAAGCTCCCATATTCCTTGGACTTCCATGAAAATAATATCAAATATATTCTTGTCTGTATGTCCCCCTTCTCACTTCCTTTTTCTTTATTTTGCCTTTTCCTTTGCTCCCTGGGAAATTCCTTTTGATGTAGCTTATATCTCATAAATTCTTTTTTCAACCATGTCTAATAAGTTTTGAAATTCCTATAAGGAGTTTTCATTAGAGGTTTACATTACTTCTTAGAATTTAATTTGAAATGTATTTAATCTGCATTATCCCCTTCTATAATTTTCATTTATATATATTTGAACTCACTTTTAACTTCTCTTAACACACTCTTTATAAATCTATTTCTTTATTTTTGCTTATTTTTATTCAAGGGTTGCTTATGTGCATATTTTTGACTCTGTGTTGGACAAAATCACAGAGGATATATTTGTAGAAATAACGTAAGGCTCACAATGAAGGTATAGTACTTGGTATTTTGAGTTTGCTACTATTGGTTCCCTGGGGATATTATTTCAGGACAACCACAAGCTGTGTTCAAGATTTGACTTTTTCCAAGACTTTCCAAAGCACACAAAATAATGCTCAAAAACCTGTAAAAGGGTGTGGTTTAATCCAGTTTGCCCTTACCCAAAGCATCTACCTCTGGGTGTCAGATGGAAGAGGGGTGCTATTTATCAGCTTTTCTTCTTGGATCTGACCTGAGCTTTTACTCAACATCTCCAATCAATAAAGCCACCAAAACCTTCCACTCACAGGCCAATCTCCCACAGCAAAGTTGCTTTGAGTTCTCATTTTACTCTATGGCTCTTCATCTTATTCACATTTTCTTGGTGCTTCCTCCCTGTCTTATCAGCTTATAGGAATTTTGAGAAGGTTGATACATTTCATCTAGAGTTATACATGTTCTCACTTTTCTCAGCTCACCATTGGCTGAAGCACATGTTGACTATATTTCTAACACATGACTTTCTAAGGTCATTTTCATGGTTGGTCCAACTTTAACAAATCATTGTTGCGAGATGATCTGAAAATAAACATGACCAGGTTCACCTTCAGGTATTCTGGTTCTGAAGGTCTGTAGTCAAGACTGGGCACGTGTAATTTTTTAAAGACATCCCCAGGTGATTCTGACATGAGCTCCTTGATCCCCAGCCCCCACCACTAAATTGGCAACTTGAGAACGCTTAACACAAAGTACACATTCTTCACAAAGGACTTCAATGTCTCCAAATATAATGTGCTTGATGAAATAACCATACCCTTAATCTAAAGCAGTCACTCACAGCTATAAATACAAATAATGGGACTTTCGACATAGGTGGCTCATAGTTTGAAAATGCCCAGGGAGGATTACAATGTCCACCCAACCCAATCTTGCTTCCGATGTAAACATCATTCATACCTTTCTGTTGCTGTGGACTGCTTTTTGCAGGTAGGCTGCACTTTCAGAGCCAACAACACAATGATAATGCTATGTCCTGTCTGTAAAGACGACTGGCTGCCTCGGCTTTTCAGTATTCTTAAAGTATCATATTTATAATTCAGTCCCTTTTTATTTCAAATGGCGATATGTTCAAAAAGAAGACAGAAAGGAGATCTTTAGCCAATCTCATGTCTCACTTGAACACAACCTCACAAAATAAATGGAAAATGTATGCAGTTTCTATTACTCTCTCCTCTGGACTGTTATAAGCTGGGGTGAGGGGCCCACATATCACACAGTGATTTCACAAAAGAGACACTGAGACCCCGAGCTCACATTTAACTAAAGCACGGACATTTATAACAGATCTATAATCATCTGTTACCCACAGAGAATCACAGCAAACTGAGCCAAAGACAATGAAAGGAAATGATCTTCAGAACATCTTGTCCCTTCACTTTTTCCTCACTCACACAACCACTTCAAGAGAAGAGCACTGACTCATTTTGGATGAGCCACACCCTGAAAGACCCTGAGTTTACTCCAAGTCTCTTTTAGGAAAGCAAGCTGAAGAGGGAGAAGCATATTATATCCCAAAGAAGCAGTGGCCGAATGATGAGTCGAAAATTACATTTCTATCCTCTCCTAAAACTTCTCAGCACCTCATATTGTGCTGCATCATCTTTGATAAAGTGTCCCCACTCTGAGGAGAGAGCTCACCAATCTTCTTTTCAGCAGTCAGCACCTACAAACTAGGACATCGATTTGGCTGCAGAATGACACCTCAATAGTCATCAAATTCACCTGGTCTGTTAAGAACAATACATTATTTATGATAATATTGATAATGGCTCCAAATGTACCACACTTTTCAGACATATGGCAAGACCAAGAGTTTTATACCATTTTCTTTTTGAGAAGTCAACGTGGTAAGATGCATTTCATATGACACAATTCTCAAAGTTATGAAATGTATTCTTTCAACTCAGGGGTATGATCTTTAAGAACATCTACAGATATATTTCAAGTTTATGTAGCCCTGATACAGGCAAAAACAAAAACCACAAACAGGTGTACTCAAAGTAGCAGGAGATTAGAAAGATGGTTTTACCAAAACTCTACTACATAATTCATTTAAATAGCAAATTATACTAGCATAATTAACATTGGAAAGAATGGTGACAAAGACATGGCTTTCTGGGAAAGACAGACTGAGGTGATTGTAAGCTGATTAATGGGACTTGTAGGAATTTCATTGGTATCAGTGGAAACGTGGATCAAAGTGGATGGTCAACCTGACAATAAATGGTGTTTCAGTGTATTCACTGTTCAGAGAAATTAAGGAGATACTTACAGTTTAAACAGCCCCAAAGGAGTCTAAAGACTGCCACCCAAATTATGCCCTAGTTGTTGCTGTCTTCCCCCTGGGTGGGAGGACTTTCTAGTTAAGCTGGCCATTAGTCTCAGGTTCACCACACTGTAATGACTAATACTGAATTCTTTTCTTGAGTCGGCAGGATATTCCAATTTCTTTCAGGCAACACCCACAGACATATAGACTTATATGGACCATAAAATGAAGGAAATGCAAGGCGTCTGTGGGCAGACACTGAGAAAGCCATTATTAGAACTTTGGCTGATTTGACTGTAGAAAGACAGGTTGGGATACATAACACCTTTTAAGAAAGAATGACAATACATGTGCCATTCTGCAATTATTTCAAACCCTAATACTTAATGTGACAATATTAGGAGGTAGAGCCTTTTGGAGGTGATTAGGTGAAAAAAGAAGAGCCATCATGAATGGGATTCATGCCCTTATAAAAGCGACCCCAGAGAGGTCTCTTGCTCCTTCTGCCATATGAGTTTATGTGGAAAAGATGGCTGTCTATGAACCAGAAAACATCATATCAAGAGAATAAGAAAATAAGCCATAGATTGGAAGAAAGTATTTATAAAAGACACATCGTACTAAGAACTGTTATCCAAAGTATACAAAGAACTCTTAAAACTCAACAATAAGAAGATAAACAGCCACGCGAAAAAATGAGGCGAAAGTTAACAGCTCACCAAGGAAGATAGACAGATGGCAAATAGCATATGAAGAGATGCTTCACATAATATGCCATGAGGGAAATGCAGATTAAAACAGCAATGAGATACCACTACGCACCTACTAGAATGTTCAAAATCCAGAACACTGACAACATCAAATGCTGGTGAGGATGTGCAGCAACAGAACCTCTCTTTCTTTAATGGGAGGGGGTGCAAAATGGTGCAGCCACTTTGGAAAGCAGTCTGATGCTTTCTTACAAAACTAAACATACTCTTAGATGACCTAACAGTCATGCTTCTTGGTATTTACCTAAGTAGTTGAAGATGTACATCCATGTAAAAACCTGCACATAGATGTTTATAGCAGCTTTATTCATAATTACTAAAGTATAGAAGAATAAAGATAGTCATCAGTAGGTCAATGGATAAACTATCATACATACTGACAATGGAATATTATTCAGTGCTAAAAAGAAATGCACTATTAAGCCATTAGACACATGGAAGAATCTTTAAATGAATATTCATAAGTGAAAGAAGCCGCTTTGTAAAGGCTACATAATGTACCGTTTCAGCCATATCACATTCTTGAAAAGGCAAAACTATGGAGACAGTAAAAAGAACAGAGTTGTCCCAGGATTGGGTATCAGGGAAGGATGAATAGGCAGAGAACAGGGGATTTCTAGGGTGGAACAAGCACTCTTTATGTAATCAGGATGTTTACCATGTCATTACACATTTTGTCCAAACCCATAGAATATACAACGCCGAAAGTGAACCCTAAGGTAAGCTATAGATTTGAGGTGATTCTAATGTGTCATTGTAGGTTCAATCCATTATAGCAAATATCCCACCTGGTGAGTGATGTTGACCATGGGGGAGACTGTGCATGTGTTGGGATAGGAAATATATGGGAAGTCTCTATACCTTCCTCTCAATTTCTATGTAAACCCTGAAACTGCTCTAAAAAAAGAAAGCCTTGAAAAATGCAGTCTTGACATAATTTTGCCCTATTACTCTCTAACATTCCACAACTAATTTCCTATAACCCTAAATGAGGTCAACGTAAGGCAAGAAACACTGTGTGACGCTCCTCCTAATGTACCAACAGAGAGTAAAAGTCAATATGTGCTTCACGTCTCAGAGCTGTCCTGGTGCTGACAAGTTTAGCTCTGTGGGGTGATTTCTTCATCTTCTTCCTTGCCCAACAATGGTTGCCTTTTCCAAGTGAATACCCCCACGGAATTTGAGCAGACCTACAAGGGTATGAACTTCTTAATTTAAGGAATAAAATTAACTCTGCTGTACATGGAGTGATACTCACCCACGTCACTAGTGTGTTTATGGATTAAATGAAACATAGGTAAAGGTGCATTAGAAGCTACAGGGGGACAAACAAATATGAAACGTGATGTCAATTTCTTGGTTACATTTACTATTTCTGGGCTGGTAAATAAAGCTATTCACACCAAAAGAAAGGTTGAGGACATATTCTTGAGTTTTGATCTATCTAGGTTTTTAACATGAATAAGGCCCTCAGGGATATGAGCCTGTTGTTGAAAATTACCCATCATGTATCCATTTGCCCTCACATTCAGTAGAAAGAAAAACATTACAAGCGTGATGAAAAATGTATATAATCAAATGTCCTTTTTACTAAATATTTGATCAAGCGTGGTGAAACTGTCAGAAGTCATGGGTGGCAAACATATCCATTCACCAGGGCTGTAGGAAGAGGCGTTGAATTTGGCACCGTGGCAGGATGAAACACACAGCTTCAAGAAAATGTGCCACTGCCGCTCATGATGTTTACACGGAAGCTCATATCTTGCTATACTTGTCACCAGTTACTTGGTTCTTCTTATTGTTGAAAAGGGAAAGATAGAATTCCTGCTTCAGTTTAGGAAAAGTAATCATAGAAAGATAGAATTCCCAATGTACCTACGGCAGTTGCCTCAGGGCAATACAACATTTTGCCACTGATGTCACATACCCAACACAAGGGTGAATGTAGGGTAAGAACTGGTTGGACTCACACCTGAGAAGACGAGAATTTGGTGTGCCTCAGGTAAGGTGGCCAGATATGGCAAATATAAGTATGTGGCATCTAATTTATTAGAATTGCAGGTTAGGGCACCTGCGTGTCTCAGTAGGTTAAGCATCCTGACTTCAGCTCAAGTCATGATCTCACGGTTCCATGAGTTCGAGCCCCGCATTGGGCTTTGTGCTGACAGCTCAGAGCCTGGAGCCTGCTTCGGATTCTGTGTCTCCCCCTCTCTCTGCCCCTGCCCCACTCATGCTCTGCCTCTCTCAAAAAGTAAGTAAACATTTAAAAAAAAGAATTGCAGGTTAATGTTTTGCAGAAATATGTTGAAATATTGTGAGGATAGCCCATCCGATGTTTGGGTGATAGTTCTACCAAAAAATTATTCATATGTAATTCTGAAATTTAAAGTTACCTGGGCTTCCTCTGTTTTATCTTAGCAGTTCTGGGAAGAAACAGATAGACCATTGAATGAGGAACATTTGTAACATTGGATCAAATGATCACAAGAGAACAGAGGCAAAATCATACATAAAATTAAGTATACATTGACACATATGAGCACAGAGTATTTTCTAGTTTTAGGAAAGCACATTGCAGTCAAACATTTAATGTTTATATTCCGTGTTCCACACTACACAGATAATACAGACCACTTACATAAGCTGTCTTAGTCTGTTATGTCTTTAATGTGGGAATAATAATAATAATAATAATAATTTATAGACAAAATAACGTTTTGTCTTTGTTGTTACCATAAAACTATCCAAAGAAAATTCATATGATGCAAATTATTGTTACACTTCATTTCATTTTGGTGAGGACTGGAGTGCCCTAGTGTTTCCAAAATATATTTCTCTGTTGTTAAATTATATTTAAATATGTACCATTAGAACATTTATTGGCTGTAACAGCTTTCTTTAGTCCCTTTGAAAATGGTAGGGAACCCGACAACTCTTGAAGTTGTCTACATCTTAATGGAAGAAAAGCCCAGAAGGCGTTTCAGTCTATACTGGAAGAAGTCATAATTGTACTGAAATCTTAGGCAAAAGGGGGAGCAGAGACAAGTGAGACATGAGAAAGACAAGCTTGCATTATTTTTCATTCTACCTGGTCCAGTCCTTCTGTGACTATTGAGCTGTGTATAGGTAGCAAAAAGACTTTATAGCATAATTTTATTCTGTAAGAGACCTAAAATAACCCATTTTTAATATTTATTTATTTTTGCGAAAGAGAGAGAGAGAGAAAACAAGTAGGGGAGGGGCAGAGAGAGGGAGACACAGAATTCAAAGCAGGCTCCAGGCTCCCAGCTGTCAGCACAGAGCCTGATGCGGGGCTCGAACTCACAAGCTATAAGATCATAACTTAAGCCAAAGTCAGATGCTTAACTGACTGAGTCACCCAGGCACCCTTAAAATAACCCATTTGAAGCCAGAAATATAACAAGAGATTCACTTCAGTCTGGCCCAAGCAAGGGCCATGTTAGAGGACCTATCCTGTGATCATTACGTCAATCTAGAGCAGTCTCAGATTTCATTCCGTCTTCCCAGAACTTTACATGATCCTGGGGCTGGGCATCTAGCAGAGTTTTCAGGATTTGTTCCACATAAGCCTGCTGGGAAGCTCTCATGGACAAAATTTGGGAAAAGAAAATATTTTACAAAATGAAGGCGTGGGTTATAAGATGGATCACCTTTAATACTCTTTCTGAGAGGTAAATACAATATTGTGATTCCTTCTTTTTTAACATTTTCAGTTTCTGAAGTGTGTGTGTGTGTGTGTGTGTGTGTGTGTGTGTGTTAATGGAATTCTTGAAGACAGAGGTCCCAAGTACATACCAGAGTCACATCTGAAAGTTACATTCCTGCAACATCAAAGGATCCCACTCAGACAGCCAAAGCAGCCAGAACTAGAGAAGAAATGAAAAGCTGGGGCATTTTAATTTTGTTTTCTTGAAGCCTGAAGAACCGAGCATAAGAACCTAAAATGTGGTGTTTTACAGTTAAGATAATGAACATAATTTTTACTTCTTACTCTTTAAAATGTATGAATTTTTAAAATGTTTTTTAGCTAATATTCATCTACATATGAATTTGGAGAAAACATATTAAAATATGTATTTTCAGTGTATGCGTTTTCTTGTTTGGGATGTTTTAATATGGACATCATTATTGTTAAAGAGTGTGGAAATTAATTACCACAAATATGATTGAGGGTAGAAAGAAAAGTTAAACAGAAATAGTTATTTGGTCACAAAGACATTTCTTAGTTTTTCATCATTGATAGTCAATGTTAACATCCTCTGACAGGCACTAGGGTAAAGTATTAGAGCATATTTTGAATTGCAAACAAATATATTAGGACTTTTATTAAAGAAAATGAATAGACATTTTACCAAAGATGTACAGATAGTCAACAGGTATATTAAAAAGTTCTCAACATCACCAATCATCTAGAAAATGCAAATAAAAAAAAACCAAAGTGAGATATCATCTCATGCCTATTAGAATGGCTATTCCCATAAAGACAAAGGGTAATAAGAATATGGAGAAAGAAACCATTGTGCACTGTTGGTAGAAATGTAAATTGGCACAGCCATTACAGAAAGAGTACAGGGAGTTGTCAAAAAATTAAAAATAGAACTACCATATGATCCAGAAATCCTACTTCTGGATATATACCCAAAGGAAATGAAATCAAGATCTTGATGAGATATCTGCACTCTCTTGTTCACTGCAGCATTATTCACCATGGAATATATATGGAGACAACCTAAAAGCCCATAGATAGATGGCTGGATAAAGAATATGTATATATAATGGAATATTATTCATCCTTAGAAAAAAGAAGGAAATCCTGCCATTGGTAACATAGATCAACCTGGAGGACATGAGCCAAGTGATAAGTCAGAGAGATAAATGATGCACAATCTCACTTGTATGTGGACCTAAAATAGTCAGATTCATGGAGGTAGAGAGTTGAATGGTGGTTGCCAGGAGCAGGGGGGTGGGGGAAATAGGGACAGGTTGGTTAAGGGGTACAACATTTCAGTTATGCAACATAAATGAATTCTGGAGAGAGAAAATCTACCAGGGCAACAAGTTGACAATAATGTATTGTATACTTGAAATTTGCTAAGTGGGTAGATCTGAAGTGTTCTCACCCTGACGGAAGGAGGGAAGGAAGGAAGGAAGGAAGGAAGGAAGGAAGGAAGGAAGGAGGGAAGGAAAGAGAGGAAGGAGAAAGGAGGGAGAAAATAAAAGTTGCGTGAAGTGATTAATATGTTAATTAGCTTAATGATGGTTATTACTTCAGAATGCACACATATTTCAAAACATTATGTTCTACATGTTAAATCTATATAATTTTTATTTGTCAATTACATTTACATAAAGCTGGAAAAAATAAATGTATTGAGTTTTGAAGTGCAATTTGAATTTAAATAAATTCAATAACATTAAATGTTAGGATGACAGCACTGTATCATAAATATATTACTAAGTATGAAGCTATATTTTGTTATGTTGGTGTATATATATTTATTATGTTATGTTATGTTATGTTATATTAAATATACTCTGTTGTCATCTTATCTATTCTAATTAGACTGTAGAACCACAGAGGACAAGACATTTCATGCACTCCTGTGTTCACAGTGAGATACTTATGAGTTATTTAATCTTTGGATAATTATTCCTTTGACTTTTGAAGTAACTGCTTAGGTAAATTTTTAGCAACGTGCAGCTTTTCATTTTACTGGCAAACAATTATGAATTCCAGCTGGGACTTCCCCTTTAAAATAAATTGTGTCTACAAAATAACTTGAATGCATATTATATGAGGTAGAAAATACTTAGCATCATATTTATGGAAAAATACCTGTGGCATACATCCAATTAGTCATTCTTTTACGAAAAAAAAAGATGTTCTTTATGTCTTAAAAACAACAAGCTAATAAAAGATGAATATTCTTTACTAAGAAGCATGATTTTTAAAATCTCATATAAACAAGGGATGTCACTTCCTACAGTGAGAGAGTCGGCATAGAAATTGAAGGATTTTGTCCCTTTCCATGAGAAATAAATAATACTTTTCATTCAGAGCATCAGGTTCAATATTTGAACTTTCTGCAAATGAAAATTTGTAACAAGACTGGAAAGTGGGTACCTTTTGATAAACAACAATTCCTGTTGAATTTCTGCCTGCTTCCCATTTTTAAAGAAGAGCAGTATTGTCTTCTTTTCCCCTTTTCCGTCCCATTGTGACCCATTTATTACTAGATTATTTCTGAGATATTCAATTTCTCCCCCATTTTTATCAGCTTATCACAGCCTTGGTTAGTAGGATTAAATAAAAACTATTTCTCTTTTATTTTTTCTTATGCCCTCAGAAAAGTGTTCCGCTTTAGTAGATTACATGCCAACTGACAACTCATGTCATGTCATTGGGAAGGATTGAACTATACCATGGTAGAATTTTGCAATAGACTTCACAGCAAAAAAAAATCCAGTCAGAAGTATAGTACAGTGACCTCTTGACTGCTTCCTTTTCTTAAAAATTTTTTTCAAGAAATTTTTGTTGCTGTTTTTAATTTGAGAAGATTATTTACATGTGATATGCCACATTTCAATGAAATCAACCATTGGCTTTCTGTTGAGCTAGGATTTCGTGCGCCCAGCTACAACTCCCTTGAGGAACGGCATCTGAAAATAGGACATAAGAGAGTAGAATTAACGTTTACTCATGATGGCAATGCTGGCTCAGGTGTCTGGGCTGAGGGTGTGATCGAGAAATGCAGTTTTATACAAATATGCATCAAACTCAGAATTAATTAAGGTTTTTCAGCACCTTACACATTGTCACACAATAGAGAGTATCTATGAATGATGAATGGGTAATTTAAAAAATATGACAAAATATTAACACCCTTAAGTTTTGCATGGAAAATTCGGGGCGTCATATTATTAATACCTTCACTGAATGAACTTGTGTTGAATTCCAACTGTGTACAAGGCACTGCTTTGGGTGTTCAGACAAATCACTGTCCTTGCCAGCAAGGAGTTTATATGATCTTAAGTTACACACCTGGCTTCCGAAACTGTGGGCCCCACACTCACCTATTTCCCGCACAATAACTTCCAATTTAGCGGTTTTGGTGTAGGTTAGCAAAACTGCTAACAAATGAGATTAAATGACTTTACTGCGAGTGGCTTGGAATTGCCAATGTTTCTTCCACTTTCTACTGTAGGCCCTGCTAATTGGGCATTACTAATGTAAAGGTCAGAGGATGTATTTGATTTGATTAGAATGAAATTAACAGTTTTGAGTAGGAACAACCATTCCTTCCTGCTATGGGCCCGCTCGCTGCTAGCTAATTTTGTAAAGAGGGGAAAAGGGAAGAATGAATTAGCCAGCCTTGCACTCCCTGTGGGAACCTGTCACTAATGCCATAAAGCATCATAATTTATGTAAACTTCCTCTTATCCCCAGATTATACTTAGAACATGTACTTACCACAAGATTAAAGTTATCATATTTTTTCCCAATAAAACCAAGTTAAAACCTGAAAAGAATAGTTCTTTAAAAGAGAAAATATATTAATAAAGCTGCTCTTCAACAGAAATGGGAAACGATGGTTATGTTTATTTACATAGCTGTTTAGGTTGTGTTTTAATAGTTGGTAATTATTATGCTTTCATCTTTTTATTCATAATAATGTCACCTTAATTCTGAACCTCATAAATCCTAATGTATAGTTTAATGAAGTGTGAAATGCATTTTTTATCTTTTAGATGGTTAAGAAAAGACGAAACGGGCATATAAAACAGATAAAGATATTTAAAGGTCAAAAATAAGAAGACATAAATTTTAATATAATAATGTATCTATCTTCCTCAGCTAACTAGGTCGAAATTTATTTCTGCTGTGAGACACTAATCTTAGGAGTAAATATTTTAAGCTCTGACCTGGGTGATTTATTGCCACATTGTTCGGTTACAGCTTTGGTGGGTCTGTGGATGAAACATGCAACAGAGAGCGAACAGAGAGCCAATAAATTTGGTTAAAAGTTTGGGATGTATGGACAACTTTATTTGTTTTTTTTTTAAGTAAAGGTATTTTAGTTTTAAGAAGGATGTTGTCTATGTCACTCATTTATCTTAACGTTTTTCATTTATTCTAATTAGCATAGCACACAAAATTCTCATTCTAAAGTTTGTTACCTCCATTCTTAAGATCCATGGATGTGCCAAAGGTTGGAAAATGACAGAGTTTGACAATATTTACCTGATGTTTGGCTCCTTAAAATACAAAGCCTTGAGATGCTCTTTCTGCTAAAGATATATAAACATAGGAGAAGCATCCCTCCTACCCTGATGATAAGAAATCTTAACTGTTCTTGGTCCTACCAGAAAGTTGAGGTAGAGCAAGCAAGTAGCCTGGAATTCAAGAGAAGACAGATCCCCATGAAGACAGACAGGATCAATGAACTGGATCCTGCAAAGGTCAGTGCTTGGTAGGAAGTGGTGGTCACCACATGAGAGGGAAAGAATGCACCTACATTTTGGATAAATTGCTATAGGCTGAGTGTGGGCTTGAGTAACACCTTCAGAAACATGGAAACTCCAGACCCCTGGGGAGTCCCATCTGCTGTCAGACCCCATGGACCCTCAGGGGAATCACTGTGGGTGGGGGAGCCAAATGGAAAGATGCAGGAATTGGCCTCACTGTGGGAAAGGCACATGGCTGCTTTTCCTGACTATTCTTTTCCCTCTTAGGAAGCAAAAGACTCAAGTTGCTGAGGGAGGAAGAGCAAATCCTAGTGTTCCAAGTTTAACAGCAGGAGGGAATAAAACCCCACCAACTTCCTATGCTGCTCTTCTATCAGAGAATGAGAGAAAGGCTCTTGACCAGATATCACAAGTAAAATGGGCTGGCTGGAGGAAGAACATGTTTCTCTACCCCTGGGGAGAAGCAGGAAAGGATCTTGAACCTTCATGGCTGGAGTAAGGGGAAAAAACAATCAAAACTTCTACTCTCAGGAGGATCAGAAACACTCTAGTGCCCACGGTTCCACACCAGGGCAGTGAGGGGAGGGACTGCCCTGCACGGAAACCCACAGAGGTAGCCCAAGGGGAGCAGAGGCTGTAGTGCTGAGGGAGCTGGCAGCTGAGATGCCTGGGCCTCCTGGCCTGAGGGTGGATCCTGCAACAGGGACTCCCCAGAAGTCCTCAGATGGGAGGTGGGTAGGAACATGGAGGAAAGGAACCTCCCAGTAGTGCAGATGTGCAGAAAATGCTAACAGCTGTGGCAGAAACACTTAAACCCCCTCAGTGCCACAGCCAGTCCCCTCAGCACCTCACAGTGTTAGCCCACTGTTAGAGGAGCCTGGACATGCCTATGCACTGAGCACAACCACAGGGGCAATGAACCCCAAGTCTAGCCTGGATCCTGACCACCTTAAAGCCATCGCCTTGAAAATGAAGAAGCATGCTCATTTCTGGGCATTTCTGTTTACTTTAGTCACTGATGTTCTTGACATGTTTTCAATATTCAGTCAAAAATTATAAGACATACCAAAAAAGGCAAGGAAAAATAACTCATTGTGAAAACAAAATGGCGAACAGACCCAGCTGTGGAAACGACCCTAGATGTTGAAACTCTCAGACTGGGAAGTATGAATATTTTAAGTCTATTAAATAATCTAGTGGAAACAGGTGGACAACATACAGGAACTGATGAAGAATACCAGCAGAGAAGTAGAAATTATAAGAAAATATGGAATGAAATGCTAGAGATGAAGAGTTTCCTTGGCAGTTTCATTGGCAGACTTGACCCACTTGAAACAAGAATCAGTAAACTTAAAACTAAATCAAGAAAAATACCGAAACCAAGACCCAAAAAGGGAGAAAAGTAGCACAACAAAAACCAGAGAAACCAAGAGTGTTGCAACAATACCAAAAGGTCTATCATATAAGTAAATTTAAGTCCCAGAAGGAGAAGAGAAAGAGAATGTACAGGAAACATATTGAAAAGATAATGGCACAGAAATTGCAAATATAATGAAAAATGTCAAGCCACAAATCCAAAGTAGCTCAGAGATCCATTCAAGCAGGATAAACCCTACACAAATAAATTAATAAAAACTAAGAGCCAAGATAAAAAATAATAAAGAAAAAATCTTTTGGCTCTGTTTCTCAGGGGAAACCCGATAATACAACACTTAAATTAGAAACAATTCAAGTCTCAAAGCATGTTTTGTGGAATGATCAGAAAATCAAATATACACCATGGCCCTGGGGTATGCAGGCATTTGATTTGTGAATCTGTATATAAGAGTGGTATTAATCTCAGCTCGTGAGATGCAGAACATCATGGCGGTCGGTAGGAACTCTACAGACATATTTATGCATTCAGATCACAGCTGCGACATATCGTCTGTGTGACCGTGAGCAAGTTCCCTGATTTATCTGCACCTCATTCTCTTCTATAAAATGGGATAACCCAAGAACCCATCTCATATGGTTGTTATGTTAAATGAGTTAAAATTTAAAGCCCTTCAAATAGTGCCTGGCATATAAAAGACACTAAAACTCCTTAGCTAGATATTATAAGCATTTATTATGATATTTGCTTAGTAGGGACTTTCGAACTCCTTTTTCTCTATTCAAATATATTTACCTAACATAGCATATTTCCAGGGATTATTATATAATATTTGATCGATACTGTCTAGTACATTAAACAAAAGTGGCGCTCCAGTTTATGGGAAAAGAATACACAACTAGAAGAAAAATCCTCTGTAAGAGTACTTGTATCTTCCCGCAGGTAGTTTACTGGTCCCTAATGCCATTTGGGCACAAAGTAACCAATGTGGATCTCACGCTCTCTTCCCACTTTTAAGTTCTGTTTTGTTTGTTTGTTTACTTCAGAAGTAATTACTTTTAACAATTACTCTGATTTTATTTCATCTCACCAAAGTCTCTCAGGGCCATTTGAAAACTGCGTACAATTCCAATCATACAGAACTGGGGAATATACTTCATCTTAAGAAATTACTGTGTTCTTTTAAGGGCGCACATTTATGATTGTAAATATACAGTGCAAAGAGATTCTTCAAAGAATAATTCTACAGTGATTATAAAGTAAGAAGTGAAGCACTAGAAAAAGCCTTAGGTACCTTCAGAAACTGACTTAGATGTGGATCTCATATATCTATGTACCTGTCCTTACCTACAGGAGTACATTCTCTTTATTCCCACATTCTGATATATAAGATGCCTACACTATTATTTGCAAGTTAATATTTTCAAAAATCTTGTAATAGGCTAAAACCCATAAGGCTTTTAATAACTTATAAACCATGATTCAAAGATGATATCTTATTTTGACTCACTCTATAAAACAAAGAATCATTTATTTTTTATGTGGTTTAGGCATATGTGACAGCAGAAAAGGCCAAATCGTATAGCCCTCTTTAAGCAAAGTACTGAGTGTTAGTTTTAAAGCTTCACAGAATGTCAAGTTTAGACATTATTTCATTAAAGTAGAAGTTCTAGGAGGCCCCTTTCTGAAGTTCTTACTCTGTCTTCATAAAAAAAAAAAAACTGATGGGTTTAGCCCCAATAGTAATATGAAAAGTCATAAATTCATTTATTTTTACCAGTAAGTGGTCCTTCCATTTCGGGAAGTTTCCGAAGTACTTTCCAGCATTTGTCAGTCTTGTTTCTGGATACATTCTCTGATTTAGACCCCCTGCCATCATTTGTTCTGTGGCGGATAATAGATAGGGATAGGGATTGATTACACAGTTGTAATTCAATCTGTACATAGTGATGATGTTTATGATATTATCAGTACCTTGAGATTAAATTACAGTTTGCAATCCATCTTCCCGCTCTTTGCCCATTTGTTTTCCTAATATACAAGAGAAAAAAAAAAACCCCGAAGTTTTATAAGCACATACTAAAATATAAAGAAAGAAATATATTCGAAAGTTTCTGAAATGACTTAGTGTTGTTATGGGTAATTAAACCACTTTTTCTTTAAGGAAACAAACTGATAAATTAGTGGAACATACACATAAAAACACTAGAGCAGTCATTAGGGAGATTTACTTTCATTAAAATTTTAAGCTCTATTGGACAGTACTAAGACATATACCAGTAATAACTTTAACAACTCAGCGTAGCTTTCTCTGCACAGGAGTGAAACTGGTGACCAATAAGCCTTTGGAGTTTCTGCAAATGTGTGGCCCTACATTTGTACCCTGAGCATCTAGAATCATGGAGGCACCATACATCCCTCCGTGGCCCTTCAGGCTCATTTGCATCTGAGGAGGCTGAGGCCAAGAACAGTTGAGGGAACTGTACAAGGTTATCTTAAGTTTTCTAGTCATTCTTTTACTGTGTGTGGAGACTAACCTGGCTGATGTCAATAGTCTCTGGTAGAACAGCATTCCTCAAAATTTAATGTGCATAAGAATGGTCAGAGGTCCTTTTTCAACATAGACCCCACTTCCAGAGAGAGGCTCAGGACTCTATATATTTAACAAGCACATTAGCAAGTGATTCCAACCTGCTGCGGTTTGAAAAACCTGACTCTGGAAGTAGAGCACTTAATCTCAGTATGACACCAGAAGGACTGAACTAGTTCTGAAGCCTCTCCCCATCAGTAATTGAAAAAGTATGATAGAGGGTGATGTTTAAAATGGACCTCTCTTCCGAGTCTAGGTATTGTTTTGGAAGTGCTCAATGGTGTTTCTAAAGATGAAAAATTGTTTCTCTTTTGCTGAATCAAATACATTTAAATAACCGGTTTATTTTGTACACTCTTTGCAAATGTGTCTGCAGGTTCACTTTTGATATTACAACTATTTTAATATTTGTCTTTGCTTGAATTTCCTTTTATCATTTTAAATTAAAACACTGAATCATATTTTTAATTGCATTTACATTACATCTTTTTATATCTTTTATTTAGAGTCCGGCTGCATTTAAAAATCCTTGTCCAGGGCACCTGGGTGGCTCAGTTGGTTAAGCACCCGACTTCGACTAGGCCATGATCTCGAAGGTTAGTGAGTTCAAGCCCCGTGTCAGGCTCCGTGCTGACAGCTCAGAGCTTGGAGCCTGCTTCAGATTCTGTCTCCCTCTCTCTCTGCCCCTCCCCCACGTGTACTCTGCCTCTCTCTCTCCTCTCTCTCTCTCTCTCAAAAATAAATAAAACATTAAAAAGTTTTTTAAAATTAAAAAACATCCTTGTCCTTCGGTAGTTTTCTATCAGGGTAGCTTATTAGACTGACTTCTAAGTGAAATCTCTCACAAGTATGCATATCGAATGCTGATTATATTCACATCTCTGTGTTACATTCTAAGGATAAGCCCTAAAAGATACGTAAAAATATGTACCTGACCTTGCCTCAATTATCTAGAAGTGAGAGAACAACAGGGTAAGCTCTAGAATGTCCAGACAGAGCAAGTACAAGAACAAGAGACAGAAAAAAATGGAACTTAACAGTGAGCCATGGGGAGCAGATGAGACAGAACAACAAATGGAAATCCCAATCTTTGTGTTGGGGAAACTAGGGGGATAGTATGGATTTTGACTCAAAAAAAGCAGCAAATGTAGAGAAACTGTCTTGGTGTGGAGGGTTGAATGTGTGGAGAAGAGAAATCAAGCTACATTACCTTTCCAGTGTGGGTAGTAGAACTGAAAATATAGTACTCAAAATACAGGCTGAGATGAAGTGGCCATCAGAATGCTGTTAGTAGTTGAAACAATGAAAATGAGCACTGCTTCCCTTATTTAGAAGGAAAAGAGAGAAGAAGGGAACAGGACCAGGGATATGTTCCTGCACAGAAGGAAAAGTTATTCGAATCTCCATGCCCCAAAAGAAATAAATTTAAAAAACACAAGAATCTATGACCAAGAAATAGAGAGACTTAAAACATAGCAAAAAAGATCCATTCCCAATTCACCCATCCCTCAAACAAAATGGGCACACCCATCCCTCAAACAAAATCTTCTAAGAGGGGAATTACAAAAGTTTTTATTAAAAGAAATCCATGGGAGTTCTCTTTCCTAATAGGTTTATGAGACAGTCATCTACCAACAAAGAGCTAACATCTTAAGAAATCTGTAGGTTGACATCTTCCAATTAGGATTGCTTTAGGTACTTGCAACAGAATATAGCTGAAACTAATGGACACCAAAAACAAAAGAGGCTATTATAAGAATATAGAAGGATTTCACTGAACCCTAAGACAGGAAAGCTGCTGGGATCCAGGAAGAATGGGAAACAAAGATTCTCAGTTCCTCATCTTAGCTCCACTCCGTCCCTTTACCCACTTACGATGGCTTCCCTCGTTTATCTAGCTTCCGTGACGAGAAAGATGGCTCCCTAGCCCTCCTGAATTTACATATTGCAAGTCCAAATTCCTGGAGAGATGGTGCTCTGGTTCTAAATATCTAGGGAGGTATTTCCAACTGTCCCAGCATAGATCCAATATGGCTCATAGACCGAATCCAATAGAGAAAGGAGATCTTGCTATTATAATAATATACCTCTGAGACCATGTAAATGAATGGTGGAAAAGTTCCCCAAAACTCTGGATGTTGAGGAACCAATTATCAGAAAACTCCATTTCTCCCTACATTCTCAGTCTCTCAGTCTCTCTCTCTCTCTCTCTCTCTCTCTCTCTCTCTCTCACATACACACACACACACACACACACACTTTTTCCCAAGTATTGTTTCCATATAATTATTATCCAAACACACGCCTAGCTTCAAAGAGAGGTAATCCAAAAGCATATTTGATTGGTTTGTCTGGGGGGAATATAAATTCAAACCCCCCCAGGTGTATTTCCATTGAGGTGAGATTCCTTATGTTCTTATACTCTACAGAATAAATGATAGCCTTAACCACTTCAAACACACATGGTAATTAATGGTAGAAGGAAAATAGTGTAAATGTAATAAAATTTCCAATATAAAGAAAGGGGGAAAGGAAAGCACCATATATTGTTTTCCAGATCATAGCATATTGGGTTCTGTGCTAGACAAAACAAGCTAATCTCAAGTACATCTATTTATTGATTAACTTCCTTGATGTCTTGGTTATCCAACCCAACTACTCTGGGTGGTGAACTTGAGAAAGATTTTATTTTATATGTTCAATTACATTCAGAGTGACCCGTAGGAGAGGCAGTATGATCACACCTTTGTCTGTTTTGGGAGATGCTACTTGGCAATAAGGCTTGCAGTAGAGTCCAAAAAATTAGGGGACGTTGTTCCAGAGCCTCGAAGATTTTCTGAAAAAACAACTCCTTAGTTTGGCTGTTGGTTGATAGCATCTGTGAGGACTCTAAGTATTAACAGTAATGAGAGAAGTCTTATTAAAACATTCTTGGAGCATAGTCAGCTATGGGGCTTGTTTCCTAGCAAATTCTTCCTTTCTTCTTGCTTTCCACTTGAAAACCTTGGTCTCGGGAAATGGATGGAAGAAACAATGTTAGATACGGTCAGGTTTTCTAGTAAGAGAAGTCTAGTGACAGCTGTGGTGTGGAGGCAATGACCTCAAGATTTATCTAGTTCCTGGTAATAACATTTGTTCCATGTTTTAGACTCTTATATTTCTGAATTTTAAAGCACAATTTGTTTTAAGAATGGAGGGCTCCAGAAAATCCGTATTCTGCAGATAAATAAGATTCATGATTATACATAACCAAATTGCCCAAATTACCCAAAGACCCTCATGTTCAGGAGAATAGGCAAAATTCCCTTAATCGATTAATAATTTATTGGGCATCTTTGATTGGATTTTGTCTCTCATTAATAATACCTTACTAAGTGCTGTAAGATGTAGCCAACACACTGATATTTTTGCATTTTACTCTTTAGTTGACTACAGCTTCAGTTTAAGTGGATATGTAATCTGCCCAAAGAGAATGGGAAAGAAATTAACCAACCTCTTCACCACATACTAATGCCCTCCATTCTCCCATCTTAGGATGGCAAGGTTTTTTTGATCACAACCCACCCCATCTTGAATTAATTAGAGCCCCATTTGTCTAAGGAACTAATCTTTCAATGCAGAGCAAGATAACACTGTGTTTTAGGGATGGATAATAATGCCAGATGACAAGTGGGAACTTCAGCTCTCCCTTTTAATCTTGGGCAGATAACATAACCTACCTAGGCTCAGTCACCTCCTTGGTAAACTGGATAATAATAATATCTGCTTGTACTATTGTCATGAGAATTAATTTAGTTAATGTACATAGAGTCCGTGCCATATAGTAATTGCTATAAGGTTTTAGCCTCTACCCCCTGATTGAGATTCTGGTACAGTGGTGTCATAAAAAACAATCACACCTCTTTCATGTGACCTCCCTTCAAGTTTGGAGACTGCTGTCATGTACCCACCCCCACCCCCCGGTGTCTTTTATTCTGCAAGTACAGCACCCATGGTCTTCTAACTGATCCTCAAATGGCATGGCCCCGAGACCTATAATCCCAGTTAGTCTGTCACTGCTCATATCTACACTTTGTAAATCAACTTTGAAGTATAGCTCGATGCAGTGTGAAAATTACAGAGCTGGATAAAATCATTAGCTTATTACTTCATCTTAAAATGCTATGCAGAACTATGTGTTTCACAAGTTGAAGTGGAAATTCTCTAGAGAGTCAGTTGAGGAAATGTAGGCTAGTGGTAAAGGCAGAGAACTGGGTCCAGACTCAGCCTCTAAATTCAGACAATGAATTTACCAGGTGTATGACCTTGGGCAATTTGCTCATGTAGAAAATGAGAGGATGTTACTCCATTGTTTCTTCAAAAATGTAAATAGGGAAAATACCATCTTTTCTTCACAATTGCTGAAAAGCTTCAAGGTAGCATATCTGTCTTCTTTAAAATAAACTCATCACAAGACACTCTATTTAACACTCTATTTTCTCAATAATATTTATCACCATATGATTTTATTGAATTCGCTTATTTATCTCTTAAAGTGATTACTCCTCCACCCCACTAGAGGTGATTTTTCTCCAGAAGGACAAGGACACTCCATCTATCTTTATCACCACTAAATTTTCTTTTTTTTAAATATAATTTATTGTCAAATTGGCTTCCATACAACACCCAGTGCTCATTCCAACAAGTGCCCTCCTCAATGCCCATCACCCATTTTCCTTTCCCCACCCCCCATCCAACCCTCAGTTTTTTTTCTGTATTTAAGATTCTCTTGTGGTTTGCCTCTCTCCCTCTAAATTTTTTTCCATACCCGATGAGTAGTAGGTGCCCAATAAATATATGTTGACTACAAGAATGTTTGGCACATGATAGTCATACAATAAATGGTGAGTCTTTTTTGGATGAAGTTATGGAAGCACAGAAACTATATGTTAAAAAATGTCTCATAGGAATTAATCAAAAGTTTTACAGAAAATCGTGCAGACATTGCAAGTGTGTTAAGATAGATATGCTTAAGCACTTGGTAGCTAAGGTTTTGCAGAGGGTGATTTCAAATGCTAATTATTCTGCAAAATCTGTTCTTTATTTCTCTCTCTTAGGGAATGAGTCCTGATGTTTAGCTGAACACAGGACTTCAAAATAAACCCTCTATTTTCTAGCTCCCTTCGCAGCTCTATGTATAGGGCCACGTAATGCAGTTCTGACTGATTGGATGTAATGAGCAAAGTCATGTGTAGGGATCTTGGAAGTGTAGCCTTGTCATTACCCTTTTTACTCCATGAAAACTGGAACAGAGGCCTGTGATGAGCTGTCCTGAGTCATGTGGATAAGAGTAATACACTGGGATGGAACAGGAGGAGAGAAAGAGCCTAGATTCCTGACCCCTGACAGCTTCATAAAGCTGAGCCACCACACCAGCTTGAGAAATAACCATCTTTCTTTCTCTTCAGAATAATGATTTGCGGTCTCCATCATATTTAGATAAATGTACATCCTGAATATAAATGCACACCATCAGTGCTTTAAATAAAGATCTTTGCCCTTCGACTTCTAATTACAGCTTCTAAAAACAGGGTTGATGATAAATTGTTTGCCAACCTTGTATGACTATGTTCTCTTTCTATTAAATATATCCTGATTACCTTCTGTGAAGATAGAGATTAGAGGATGTTTCTTATGAGTGGATATATAGTGGGTTGAATAGTGTTCCCCAAAATTCATGTCCACTCAGAATGTAACGTTATTTTGGAAATAGGGTTTTTGCAAATGTAATCAGTTAAAGATCTCAAAATGAAATCATCCTAGATTTTGGGCAGGTACTAAATCCAAGGACTGTTGTCCTTCTTAGAGAAAGGAGAAGGAGATGTACCCACACAGACACACCAGATAGAAATGCTCTGTGAAGACAGAGGCAAAGATTGGAAGAATGCTGCCATGAGCTAAGGAGCCACCAGAAGCCGGAAGAAGCAAGGGGGCCTTCTCCCCTAGATCTTTCAGAGGAAGTGTGGCCTGCCACCTCCTTGATTGCGGACTTCTGGCTTCCAGAACTGTGAAAGAATAAATATTTGTTGTTTTAAGCCACTGAATTTGGGGTAATTTGTTATCATACACCCAGGAAACGTGATAGAAGTTACACTAGATTTTCTGAAGGCCTCTTTAGCCTTAGGCCTCCAGTTTGCTAGTGGGCCCCAGCATAAAAAAAAAAAAAAAAAAAAAAAAAAAAAAGAATTGCACACTCAAAGGGTTTAACTGAAGGAAGTTAAAATTAGGAGAATGAGCAAGCGCCGGTGATGCATTGGCAACAGAGATACCATATCACCCCTAGGACTGGAGACATAGGAAGAATGTGTATTTCTGGAGGAACTGTCAAGGAGATAACGTAGCAGTCAGCCTCTGGAGTCACAGAGCAGGATAGTAAAGGGCAGAGAACGGATCTGGGCATGGATGCAAACAGACAATAATAAGCAGAGTTTCCCGTGACTTTATTTGGCAGGATATGCAGCCATTCAAAAGGATCAACTAGATAGTGACTCAAGGGAGAATGTATTTAGTCATCTTTGCAAACCCAGGTTTTACCACGAAGCTTGGCAAACAAGAGGCATCGTGAATCTAGTTACACAGATGATCCCACTCTAGTTGTAACACTATTTATGCCAATTATAATTACTTGAAATCAGAATTTATGTCATCTCAAATTCTGTGACTGCCAAGTAAATAGATTTATTACACATGTGAGGAACACTTGATAGTCCCAGTGTGCACAGCAGGTAAAACTGCTTGCCTGCGTGGCTGAATACATAGAGATTTCCCGGAGTTGCACTACGATCCCCTGCAGGTATTAGGAAGATATCAGGTCCAGCATGCCAGTGGCCAATCTGATCTGCCTGAAGAATGTTCTGTGTTTTCTTAAAAGAAGTGTTTTCAAAGCACAGAGATACATCATACATGCACAATTTTTGTGACTCAGACTTTGACTTTTTCAACGAAATATAATGAAATGGGCACAAGCCCCGCCAAAGGTGAAATCCCTCTTCATGCTGTACCTTTCACCTGAGAAATAATTTAGCTCTGTTTTCAAGCAACATCTCCTTCCAGATGATCCGAGAAGCGATATGTGCTCTGTAGGTGTAGATGGAGAGAATATTAATAGAATGTATGACACATAGAATTTGAGTGGAAACTAACATGCGAAGAGAAATTTAGGGGGAAATGAATTAGAAAAGTGGTCAAACATTGAAAGGAAGAAAAAGCACATCGCTCATTTCACCGGATTGTTAAAAAACAAAAAACAAAGTCATCAGATGGATTCAGACTTGTCTCCGTAAGCCCTCATGTTCTAGAGACTGAGGAGATAATGGCAATATTTTAAAGGAGCGTCTCCTTTCTCCCCAGGGGAGTTCATCATAATGAGCCCAGGACAATTAGGGCAGAAGGTTCAGCAAAACCCCTCTAGGTCAACAGTGTACTGAGAAGCTCTGTGAGAAGTGGGGAGGGTGAGGTCGAATGCACAGTTCCTACTACGGAGAATCTCTAGTGTGAATGAAAAGGAGAAATTAGAGCATGTATTGCATGCAGTTTGCATGCTAGAACAACGTCTTCGGTGTGATATATTAATAGAGAAGCCTAACTCACCTTCAGGAAACTTAGATACGTCACCAAGAAGAGGCGACGCTGGAGGCGGATCCACAGATTTGTGGAGGCTGAGCAAATTGCTGCGGGAAGGAGGATACATCTGGTGAGGACATTAGCATGAATAAAGAGGAGGAGGCAAGAAGGCGCGTGGTACTCAATGCAGCTCCAGTAGCGCTTTAGGCTCTGGTGAGGGGGCGTGGCCGTGGTGAGGGGCGGGGTCATAGTCTGGGGCGTGGCTATGGTAAGGGGCGTGGCTGTGGCCAGGGCGGGTGTAACCGTAGTCGAAAGCGCAGCTTCATGAAGGGCCGGACTGTGATGAGAAAGATTGGCTGAGGAGAGGGCGTGGCTATACTTAGGGCGTGGCTGTGATAAGAGGCGTGGCCTTAGGTGAGGGTGTGGTTTGAGGGGCGTGGCTGTGGTTGGGGGAGTGGCTTGAGGGAGGAAGGCTGGGATGAGGGGCGTGGTTATGATGAATCAGGGAGGCTACGAAGTGAAAAGCGTGTTTCTAGAGGGTGAAAGAACCTGAGGCTAACGGTAGATGGCATCTGAAATATGTAATGGAATGTCTGAAATAGATGAATCTAACTAGAGAGGGGAAAGCGCTCTGATGGCGATGGAGTGAGCCTGAAACCTCTGTAGGTTGGCACAATCACTCCAGCCGCAGTGTAACACACGAATTGAAACAGAAGGATGGGAGGGGAAGGAAAGAAATTGGGAAACTAGTGAATAATCCAGAAAAGGGATGGAACAGCAGGAACTAAGACAGGAACAGCAGGGATGCAGGGGAGATGACAGATCATCTTGACAGGTGCGACTTCAAAGAGCAGAGTCACCTAACACCATCCAAGCCTGGCCTCCCTCTGCTGCCTCAGGAACCCCTCCCAGGGCCGACATGTGCTCTTTTTTAATCTCTCAAGAGTCCCACTTCTGGAATATTTAGCCCCATTATACTGCCCCTTGCTTAAATTATGAATCCTCAAAATCACTCCCATTACGTCTCTTGTTTGACTTTATCAAGACTACCTCCTCCCTTTGCCTTGTCTTCAAACCCCTCTCTCTGGGGTTCCTCCCATTGTGCCCCCAGGGCTGGCATGGTGCACCTTTAGCGCCCTCCTGGCAATCTCTCAGCATAATGCCCCCCTCAGCCCAGTAGACTCCCCTCTCTTCAAACAGCAAAGAGGATGTGTCCTCTTGGAGAAAGCCACCGTTAAACCCGTCTCCTGACTTCCAAGGCCTGCATAAACACTAGCTCCTACTCCAATCCACTGTGCCCCAACCTTAGCTCAAGAGCTCCATCAACACCCCTCCCACAGCTTCCTCTTGGTGAGTACTCACCCAAATCAGGAGGCCAGGGACCAAGCTCAAGTCTTTCCTTCCTCTTGCCTCCTGTATTAGGTTCGTATTAAGTCCTGTTGAAAACTGGAAATTAAAGGAATTGTTTCTTTATTGTTTCTTTAGTTCGTCTTTGAAAGTAGGTTTTCAATATCAACTTCTAGGAGAAAAGGAGCAGGCATTAGCGTAATTGGGAAGTTCATTTAAATTCAAAAGGTCATTCTTTAGCTATAAAACAAGAGGATGGAAGTAAAATGATCTCTAAGGTTCTCTTCGGTTTAAATATATTTTAATTAATGATCCCTGCGTGCAACCATTTCAAAAACATATATATTAAGGTATTTTTTTTCTAAAAATACATCTATTCAAGGTTTTACACCACAGATGCCTCATTATCCAAATCTCTACACACTTAAAATTCAATCCCACTTTCTGTCATAAAGAAATTATGTTTTGATTAAATTTTCTGAATCCATAAATATATGTTAAAAAATACAGAAGAGGATAAGAAATATAAACCTGAACTTCCAAGCTAAAATATGCCAAAATAAAAAGTACTTAGCAATGTGAATAAGACAAAGCAAAACTAAGCTGACTGAATTAACACAGATGTATGGGAATTATTACATGTATATAAAATACAATACAATAATGAAACATATTCTGAAAGTTGTTTTTTTTAACTTAGGTAGAATGAAACCCATAATTTCTTGCACAATGAGTTTTCCATAACTAAATTGTTTTGAGTGGTAACTAATGTAGGACTGAAAAGTTAATCCAAAAACCTTAGTTATATTCTCCACAATGATTTCCTAGAATGTAATTATTTGCTCATTAGATAATCTCCTTTTCAGCAATGATGTTCAAATGCACATAATTTATATTAAAGAAGAGCTATGTTTTTGAAGGCAGAATACAATTGGCATAAGTTAGATGTGTGTACATGTGATTAAAAATCACTTCATGAATTTCAAGCCCTCCAATACATTAATATTTTTCCTTACCACCTCTCACAAATATTTATTCCCAGGTTGGCTGTAAAACATCAGAAACTGAAAATGCAGAATCCTGTGAGTCCTGAATCAGGGACCGCTCCTCTGTGAAAATGTGATTCCGACACTTACTCCTCAGAATTATTCTGGAGACTAAACAATCTAGTGTGCTCAAAGTTCTCATCACTGGCCTGGAATAGAAAACTAATTCAAGCAACAGTAGCTATGACAGGGGGAGGTGGTGTCTTGGAACCAGATATGACATCCATGAAAATAAAGCAGGGAATGAAGCAGGAGTTGATGAGTAGAGGGAGGCAGGCCAGGAGTGGGGGAGGAGAGGGGAGGAAGAGGGAGAAAAGGGCAAGGGAGGGAGTTGTGTTTCACCTACCCTCAGATTAGCAGACTAGCTATTCCCTAGAGCCATGAATTCCTAGAGGAATTCAGGGTGCAGTGAAAATAACCAAACTGTAAGTGAAGGGAAAACACTGATATTAATATAAATGAAAAGTGTGACTTGTCAACGAAAAGAAAAAAAATACTTCATCAAGTGAAATCGTCCTGAGACTAATTGATCAGTTAATCTTTGAGTCACAAGATAAAACATACACAAGCTATTATTTCAGGCTCTTTAGAAAGCTAAGCCATAGGTACTTGTTATTAAGACACATGGCTGGTAAAAGGAACAAATAATATATGTGTGCCCTTTGTGTCTTAAAAATAGCTGCAGTCTGAGCAAAGCCTTTGGATGACAGGAAAACAATGAAGTTACATTTTTCACACCTTCTGATTAATTTTCAATGCCTCCCAAGCACCAAGGACTAGAAACTAAGAATGCCATGTTGAGCTAAATATTTATAAATAAAAAATCTAATAATTGTTAGAGGACACATATCAAAGCTAGCTATGGAAAAGGTTTCTGTGTTTCTGCTACAGCCTAATGCAGTACATTCAACAAAAGGTTAGAAAGTAATAATGAGAATGAATTCTTCTTTTTAAGATATCACCCCTATAGACAAGAACAGTTCCTTGGTTTGGTGCTTGCACTGTGCGTGTGTGAGTGTGTGTGGTGTGTGTGAGTGGTATGCGAGCGTGTGGTATGTGTTGTGTGTGGAGGGGCGTGGAGGGTGTAGGGGGTGTGAGTGTGTGTAACTTCAATGTCACAATATTAAGCCTCAAATTGGTTGGATTCAAACCCCATGATTTACTAGCTAGTACCCTCTGGAAATTAACCCTTTTGAACTCCAATTACTTTTAATAAAATTGGGATAGCAATAAGGCCTACCTCACAAAAATTTTTTACATGCCTGCCATATATGAGGCATTCCGTAAATGATAATTTTATTATTATTGGTACATACACCTATTTAATAAAGACACACTCTTAACTCATTAATTCTTATAGCATAAATGTTCAACTCAACAGAAGAAAATACAAGAAGAGAATAAACAGCACACATACACATATACATATTAAAATATACAATCATAAATACATATATATACAATACATTATACTTCCATAAACTGTAAATATATGTACCTAGAGTAAATATCCTTGGGATTATAGACAATCCCTGCAATCCATAAATCACCTCCGAATTACAGAACACACCCAACGATGTCACTCACATGACGACAGACCTGTGTTCCCGTTCTCTGATGCATGTTATGGAACAGGTTGGCACGCACAAGAATACACACAAAACCCCACTACATTCACAATGGATCGAAAGCTCATCTTTCTCTTACTGCATGGCAAACTAGGCATGTGCTAGGGACATCCTCGTGTGTAGGACAGGACCTCACAGGGCTTCAGCTGACAGACCCAGGTCTTCAGCACCTGCCTGGATGATGGCATCCTAAGGCTCTGGTGCAGGGCGTACAGGAAGGGTCTGGTCCAGCCCCACCTCACACACTGCCTGAGCTGCTGAGAGCATCAGTGTGAGATACTGACATTTCCCTCTCTTGGTTTCTAATCCAATGCTACTGACCCACACTGCTGCTAATCTCTTGGAACCCAACCTTGAACTTGGGATCTGAACTTTTCGTGTGTGTGTGTGTGTGTGTGTGTGTGTGTGTTTTAAGCAACTGAGTATTAGAGACAAAGGCATATCTTCCTCATTGTCTGTCATATTATTGCCAGAATTTCTGATGGAATTGGACAGTGCTAATATCACGAGATTGTTGGCATGCATTTACATTTAAGAAGGCCATACCTAAGTATGGCTCATTTAATTATAGAAAGAGATCCTCAGAAACCTTCATTTCTTTCCAAATTTCACATTGAAAAATGTATTAAGGAAGGTTTGCTTATTCCAATTAAGTATATATTGCAGAAAGAATAACTAAAAAGCAGAATATCAGTGCATGTACCTATAGATCTTCATAAATACCTATCTCTATTTTCTATCTATCCATTTGTCTTCATAATAAAACTGTTTCTTTG
This sequence comes from Cryptoprocta ferox, assembly GCA_028646485.1. Lineage (NCBI taxonomy): Eukaryota > Metazoa > Chordata > Mammalia > Carnivora > Eupleridae > Cryptoprocta > Cryptoprocta ferox. The sequence goes on from CM053566.1 coordinate 82,886,167, forward strand.
GTCATTCTCAGCATTGTTTTGTGTGAGAAACACACAAAGCCAAATCTAAAAAGTTTAGAAAACAAGTTTAACTTGTTAAATTAAAGCTTTTCAACAAAATGCTAAGCAAGGGTCTGCATTCATCAAAACCCAGCCTCTGGAATCAAACTCTCCAGGGTCTTACACCTGATCTGTCACCTGAGCACCTAAACTCTCTGTGTGGTGGTTTCCTGACTGTAAAATGGAGATAATAAAGGTTCCTGCCTCATCGCTCACTGTGCTAAGTGAGTGAGTTTAAAACTGCCCTGCAGGTCGACTGTGCTGGGAACAGACTACACTGTGATCAAAATGCATGGAATTGAACACATAGAGCCATGGCCTTACTTCACATAAATTATACCTTAGTAACCCGGACTTTAAAACCGTTCCTGACACACTATAATAACTATGTACATTCAAATTACTATCATCATCCTTACACAATTCAGAAAAAGCTTTCTGCTATGGACTGAATTTTTGTGTCTCCCTAAATTTACATGTTGGAACCTAACCTCCAAGGTGATCATTTTAGGAGGTGGGGTTTTAGGGAGGTGATTAGGATTAGATCAGGTCCCTGGAGCCTCTATGATTAGGATTGGTACCCTTATAAGTGTCTGGAGAGTTCTCCCTGACCCCCTCCCTCCCTCCCTCCCCTACTTCCCCTTACCCCCTCTCCCCCTTCCTTTCCATCCCTTTCCTTTCTCCCTACCTCTCCTCCCCTTCCCCCCACTACCTCCAAGTCTCCTCCCCTCCTCCTCCCTCTGCCTCTGTCTCCTCCCCTTCTCTCTCTAACCACCTCCCCCCTTCACCCTTCCCCTCCCTTTCTCTCCCCTTCCTCCCTCCCTCCCCCTTCTTCTCATTCTGCCCTCTACCATTGGAACCCACCATCATGAAGATGAACCCAGCATGAAGACACCATCTGCAACCAGAACAAGAGCTCTCCCCAGAACCCAACCTAACGGGCACCATGAACCCTGACTTCCAGCCTCCAGAACTGTGAGGAAATGAATGCATGTTGTTCAAGCTTTCCAGTTCAGTTGGTGGCCTTTTGTTGTGGCAGCCCTGACCTACTAAGGCAGCTTCCTGAAAGTTCTGCATGCATTCCTCTTACCTGAATTACACATTTTAAGGCCCCAACTGCTCTCTCCCTTCTCTTCTGACTGCAAGTCTTGCTTCTCTCTTTTCCCCTCTTCTTCCTGGGGTGCTTCTGTTCTTTATTCCTTCCCCTCCTTCCTCACTCCCAGTTTGCCAGGGGCAGTGGAGAGGGGGCCCAGGGACCCGCATTTACCAGGTATTCCCGTGTGAGTGTGTGTGTGTGTGTGTGTGTGTGTGTAAAGGCGTGTGACAGCTCACTTAAAACAGGAGTTCAAAGCACGGTGGACAGAGGGGAACTTCTCCGAAGTGTGCTCTGTGATCTCACATGGAGAACAGCTTGCAGCCGAGGCCCGGACTGCGGCTCCTGTGGCCTCGAGTGCCTCCCAGTCAAAACCCTGTCCACCTGCTCACCCCAGAGCCTCACTGCGCACCTGGTGCAGGAGATGACCTCTTCCTGTCGAAAAGGACTGAAGTAACCGTGCGCAGTGGAAATAAACAATGATGATGCTGTTTTTCTTTTATTTCCTCATACATTTTTTTAAAAATTTAATGTTTATTTTTAAGAGAGAGACAGAGGCAGATCGTGAGCAGGGGAGGGGCAGAGAGAGACCCAGACACAGAGTACAAAGAAAGCTCCAGGCTCTGAGCTGTCAGCACAGAGCCCAAGGTGGGGCTGGAACCCACTAACCATGAAATCATGACTTGAGCCAAAGTCAGAGCCTTAACCAACTGAGCCACCCAGGCACCCGGTATTTTTTTAAATACATTTTTATTTTTTTAGGATGTTATTTTTAAGCAAGCTCTACCTTCAACACAGAGCTCGAACTCCCAGCCCCAAGTTCAAGTCGTTCTGTCTACGGAGTGAGCCAGCGGGGCACCCCGTTTCCTCATAAATTTTTATTAATGCGGAACTCCTAAGACTTCCCTCAGCTCTATTTTCTTGTAACATCGTCTCCTTTTCCTTTATTTTCCCTTTATTTACTTTTTTTCACTTTCCCCAGTTTCCTTTTTTTCTGCTCTCTTTTTACTATCTATGTTTTTGCTTTGAAAGAACTCCTGCTCTACATTCTTTTCTGCTTCAAAAATTGTCTAATGTATTAATTCTGTTTTCTAAATCATCAATTATGAATAATAATTTGAGACAACCCACTTTCTTCATGTTGAGACAGGGCACAACAAATATAATGATTGTTTTAAAGACATTTAACCTCTCAGTTAATGTTCTTCAATTTCTACTTTTCCTAATCCCCTTCCTTTGTATGCTGGATTATTTTTCATGATTAGCTCCTATACAAAAATCTACCCATAGAACAAGCCTGTAGAACAATATAATTTTGATCCTTATGTGATCACAATGTCAACCATGGCTTTTTTTAAAAGTATAATTAACATGCAGTATTATAATAGCCAAGATGTGGAAGTTTCCCTAGTGTCCATCGATTAATGGATGGGTAAACAAGTGATGGCATGTATATGTATATATATATATATCTCATGGAACTCTACTCCATATACCATAGAATAGAAAAGAATGAAATCTTGCCATGTGCAACAACATGGAGGGACCTAGAGGGTATGATGCTAAGTGAAATAAATCAGACAGAGAAAGAGAAATACCGTGATTTCACTGATACGGAACTTAAGAAACAAAACAGATGAACAAACAAACTAAAAAAAGAGATAAGACATGGCCTTTTTTTCAGTTTTCTAGGGAATAATGAGATTGTGTTTAAGGCTCCCTGCAGGGCTTTCTGTCTTTCTTTCTCATTTCCTGCATTGTTTTTTTTTTTTTTTTTTTTGTAACCTCAGAGATACAATACTTGTCAATAATTGTCAAACTCCAGACCTCTCAGAAATGATATTTCATGAAAAACATAATTTCACATGAAACACTTAATGAGAATAAACACAAAGGAAGAATCAAGCTTAGCAGATTAGAAGTTGCAATGATATATTTCTTCTCAGAGAACAATTATGATCCTGGGGCATGTTAATGATTTGTATTAGAAATAGCAATACTTAGCCTGTGGCATGTGGGTGCACCTCTAACAACTCTGCATAAACCTCTTGTCCATGGGGCCCCTGGGTAGCTCAGTCAGTTGACCATCGAAATCTGGATTTTTGGCTCAGATCATGATCAATCCCAGGGTCATGGGATAGAGCCCCATTTTGGGCTCCACACTGAGCATGGAGCCTGCTTGGGATTCTTTCTCTCTCTCCCTCTTGCCCTCTCCGCTGTTCTTTCTCAACTAAAAAAATTTGGGGGTGCCTGGGTAGCTCAGTCAGTTGAGCATCTGACTCTTGGTTTCAGCTCAGGTCATGATCTCAGGGTTTGTGAGTTTGAGCCCGCATTGGGCTCTGCACTGATAGTGTGGAGTCTGCTTCAGGGTCTCTCTTCCCCCCAACCCCCGCCTCTCCTGGCTTGCTCTCCCTCCCTTTCTCTCTCTGTCTCTCTCAAAAAATAAATAAATAAACATAAAAAATTTTCTTTAAAAAAGCCCCCCCAAAAAACCTCTTGTCTACTGTTTTACTTGCTGTCAGAAGAAATAAATACAATAGAGATCAATAAGTTAATCACAAAGCTGCATTAAACAAGAAAACATTTTATTCAAGAGCGAATAATCTGTAGGAAGAGGGACAATCAGATGAGTGCATAAACTTTCTCAGTAGGGGGGCACTGAAAATAACCACCACCTCATCGCAATAAATTACTGGTGCTCATTTTTCACAAAACCTCTTTGGAAAAAGTGTTCCTTTGTCCACTTCTAAATATGCAGGTACAAATACAGAGATAAATCAATTCTAGTTTCTACCTGGGAAGTTAGTCCCAATAAGTGATTTTTTTTCTCTCCTTTCTTTTCAGCTGTTTCTTCCCAGCTATCACTTCTCAGTCTAAAAACATACTCAACCTCACCCTAAAACAAAAAGTCCTCCTTACCCCACACTTTCTTTTATCTCTTGCTCGTTCATTCATCCAGTCATTCAAGAAGTATCGACTGAGAACCTTCTCTGTTCCAGTCACTGTTTTAGCACAGAAGAGTGTCTGCCACCCGGTGGGATGGACACAAGTCCCTGACACCACAGAGCTCACATTCTGTTCTCTTGTCACTCAAAAAGCAATCTTCACATCTCCCTTTTCCATTTGAAATAATATCATTGATATCTGGCTTATGACATTTATTTTTTGTAACAGCTTTATGGAATTATAGTTTACATACTATCCTTCACCAATTAAGGTGTACAACTCAATGGTTTAATATACTGACAGACTTGTGCAATCATCAGTACCATTGATTTTAGAGCACACTCCACTGTAGCTTGCAGAGAACACAGAGTAGAGACCCAGCCTGGACGTGGGAAAACCAGTTATAAGGCCTGACCACAGGAACAATAATGGCATGCACATGGGAGTGTCAAAGCAATTGCAGAGAAGTGTCCAGGATTTGAGAGAATTAGGAGGTGGAATTAATAGTTTATTATCAAAAGCCAATGAGCTTTCCTGGAGTCTTAACATTATTAATCTCTTCTTCCTTCTTAATATCCTTTTCTTCCTGTGCTTTGGGGTTGTTCTATTCCAGTGGTTCTCTCCTTTCTCCTAGAGCACTTTTCTCCATGGACTTTTTGCCAGGTAGACTTTGTCTTCAACCCATTGTTTCTCTCACTTTATATCAACTTCCAGACAATCTGACACCAAATCACCCCAGATGCTGATGACTATTAAGTTTATGTCTCCATATAAATTGCAAGAGAAGGGTGGTTTCTTGGATAGAAACAAGAAAGATTTGAGGGCTGGGGATTTCTCTGTCTCTCTAAGGCTCTCATCTCATGACTTAGCTGCCATCCCTTTCCAACCAGTGCACAAGAGATCTGATGAGGTTGAGTACATTTTTGCCTTGCAACCCTTTGACACTCAAGAACAGTCCTCGGATTTAATCTTTGGCCATGTTGAACTGTGATTACAGGAAATAACACATTTTCTAGTCATCAAAAAGGCTTTATGATTCATCACCCAGACATTGAGGCAGGAGCTCAAGGTTGGCAATTTGTCTTCATTGTTTCATTGTCCACTGAAACGTGTAGATTTTCATGAACAATCAGGAAAAGCCAGCTATTTCAAAATCATTGTGATCACTATTGTTTAAAATATCTCCACATATTTTTTTTCACATTCTCTTTAAAAGGTAGGATCTAATTTCCTTCTTGTTGTGTGTAGGCTGAACTTAGTGATTTCTAATGGATAGAATTAGGTAGGAGTGATGGTTTGTAGCTTCCACACCACACAATTCCACAAAAAGACATATGGCTCCCTCCTTGCCCTCTCTCTTGCTTCGTTCACTCAGGGAGGAGCCACTTACATGTCATCATTCAGACAATCCATATGAAAAGGCCTATGTGATGAGGAATTAAGCCCTCCCACCAACAACCAGCAAGAACAGGAGGTCTCTTACCAAAATTCATGTGAGTGAAACATCTAACATGCAGATTCCCTAGCCTTAGCTCAACTTTCAGATGGCAGCAACTCCAGTGGATATCTTGATGGCTATCCCCTTATAGTTTCTGAGTTATTCGCACCCCCCTAGCTAATACCACATTGGTTTCCTGACCCACAGAAATTGTGAAATAGTTAGTGTCTCTTGTTTTAAGCCACTACATTTTTGGGATTATTTGTTATGCAGCAATGGACAACTAACACACCTCTATGGTGACCAAGTACCACAGTATATTGATCTCTAAAATGTCTCATCCTTCCTTCTATCCCATTTGAACATCCACAGAAGCTTGAGTAATCTGGATATTATGCTGTGAACTCGTCACATATGTGAGCAACATAATCCAACATAACTCCAGAATCCCATTCTGGAACTCAGTTTCCTAGGTCCTGTCTTGGCATCTAATTCTGCTTATTATTGGAGAAAAGAAAGAATGAACGAACGAATGAACGAATGAAAGAAAGAAAGAAAGAAAGAAAGAAAAGAAAGAAAGAAGGAAGGAAGGAAGGAAGGGAAGAAAGAAAGAAAGAAAGAAAGAAAGAAAGAAAGAAAGAAAGAAAGAAAAAGAAAAGAAAAGAAAAAAGGAAAGGAAAGAAAAGGAAAGGAAAGGAAAGGAAGGAAAGGAAAGGAAAGGAAAGGAAAGGAAAGGAAAGGAAAGGAAAGGAAACAAATGACTAACTCAAAGGGGGGGGGAGGCAATTAACTAAGCAAGAGGTTAAGCAAAAGGTTATTTCAGAGTTGTAAAAGGAGTAAAGGAATGGTGAAGTATTTAGGGACTAGCAACAATAGGAAAACATTATTTCTGAAGAACCCAAAGAAAATTAAAGCCATGATCCAAAAGGATCTGTGGCCACAAGGAGGGATGAAGTGGGATGAATGAATACTCTTCCATCTTTCTCTTTCCACCTTCTGGAATTCTTCTCCTACCTCTCATTGGCCAAACTCAACTAGGAGCCAGAAGGTAAAGGGTCTCAATGGTGTAAACACGAAGACACCATCTCAGGCCATAGAGCAGGTAAGAAGACTGGACAATGGATCTTGGAGGAACAACTGTAAAATAAGCAGTATATGATTTAAGCTACTAACTAAATGTCTGTAGGCAGTGAATGTTTATAAACCATATTATAACAGAGAATGTCATTTTCTTATTTGATGTAAGATAATGACTCAATATTCTTATTTCTCAATGATGACAATAAACTGAGAACACAACAAAACAAAACAAAAAAGGCCATTTGACCTCCCTTGTAGAACTTTTCAGATGGGAGTTATAGCTCTAAATTTCAGATGGGGCCAAAGGATAACAGATAGTAGGGTATTTATTGTTGTTGTTGTTCAACTCGTGCTCTTAATTCCCCACTGAGTGCAGAATAAAAATGGCAAGCATTAAAAAAACATAAGAAAATTAATTAACATAAGAAATTATGAGTTCTTCCTAACAGGAGCATTACCTAAGCCATCCAGATATGCAAAGTTAAAACCCTTGAAATTGTTCATTTCTCAATTTTATTGGAAGTGGAGGAATTACACTTCATTTCTCATGAGACATTTTTGTTCTCTTCGGTGGTATCCTGAAGATTTGCATCCACTATAAAAGATTGGGAAGTGTCTAAATTATGTCTTCTGCAGAACCGACAACAGGTGTGCCCCGGATAATGGGAGTCCCTTTGTATCCTTTCCTCCACCCCCCCAGAGCCCTACTGCATACGTCAACCATTATGAAATCATCCCAAGAGAGACATGAGGCTCTGAAACATCAAAAAGCCCTTTTGATCCGGAAAATGCTTTTGTAGCATGACACATAACATGTTTAATCGCCTGAAGGAAGGGAAGGAAAGCAATGACTAAGCAGAATGACTTAAAATGCTCATATTCTAGTTAAAGGAGTGTTAGATTGCAATTTCTTCTTTTACTGTGCTAAAACCAGATGGCAAGCCGAAGCGTTCAGAATATCTAAAATCTACAGAAAACTGAGGAATCATCATATACATTGTGGCTGGCAACAGAAGTGTTTAATAGGAGGGCTGGCCCCAGGCAAAATCAAGACGGCAAATTTTGGTTTTAATTTCTTTACTGTTTTCAGAATCATCCTTTTCAGCACTGACCCTCCAGAAATTCATGTCAGACAGATTCTGCAGTCATACAGATATCGGGATCTCTCTGCCGCCTTTAGATCTTCACAAGATTCTTAACCTTAAATCCATTCAAATTCAAATGTTGAAACCTGTTTTGCGTGGGGTATTGTGTTTACTGCAGCCCCTGACATAAAAAGAAAAGCAGACAATAAACAATGAAAAAACAATGAGATAAGAAAAGTGAAAGCTCTATAGACAGAATATTAAGCATACAGAAGAGGAGGAAACAGGAAACACAAAATAAGTGATGCATGAATAGGGTCTGAAAATTCACAAAATAGCCATATCTGCTCTTTTTTTTGAGTAACCAGATACTACTGAATTCATTTAATATACATTAACATTTGTTCTTCACAGCACCCCTGTGTGGTTGGTATCAGTGCATTTATTTTATAGATGAGGAAATAGAGGTTCAAAGAATTCCCACTAAACATCCTGCTCAAGGTAGAAAAACTCCAGTTGAGGGGCCATGCTGAGGGGGGATGGGTTTTAAAGAAACACACAGAAGGAAGGGAGTGTGATGGCAAAGGGGATCCTGAAAAGAGAACTCTGCATGCTCCCTCGACCGTGCACTGAATTATGAAAAAAGAGAAATAAATCTGGACTCGGAGCACCACTGAATTTTCAGCAAGTTTAAATTGGATTTGAGGACCATGACTGCTGGGATGTGTGATCTTGTCAGGAATGGAGACAGAGGATGTGCCCTCCCTTGGCAATCCTGGAACCGTAACTCAGGGATCCTCCTAGAGTCCTCACTTGAAGAAAGACATTTATTGAGCTCTCCATATGTTTCCGGCACCGGACTAGGTACTGAAAAGAAAGGTGACACTGCGGTGAAAGACAGACTAAGATGTTGTGGTAGTTTGTGCAGAATTCGAGGCATTTGTTAGTCCCCCATCTCCTCCCCTTTCTGATGCACAGACCTTCAGGTTTCAACTGGCCATAGAAGTGACCTTAATGACAAGAATCAAAGATCAGGTGAGGACCGCAGTGGCCATCTGACTATAAAGGGTATTTAAGGCCGCGGCGGCCAGCTGGTGACCTTAGCTCACGTGGGCGATGCCCTTCCTTGGCTATTGCTCAGTACATTGGTTTCCTGGGACTGTTGTAATGAAGTGCCACCAAACAGATGACTGAAAAACAACAGAAATCTATTGTCTCACAGTTCTGGAGGTTAGAAGTCCAAATTGAGGTGTGGCAGGACTGCGCTCTCTCTCCAAATGCTCTAGGGGAGCCTCCTTCCTTGCCTCTTCCTGAAGAGGCAATTCTAGGCATTCCTTGACTTGTGGATGGATTGCTTCGATCTCTGCCTCTGTGGTCACATGGTCATCTCTCTGTGGGCCCCTGCCTTCCATGGTCATCTTCGTATGAGAACGCCAGTCCTATCTAATGAAGGGCTTACTCCAACCCTAATCCAATATAAGGGGCCACACTCTCTCAAAATGACCTCATCTGGCTAATTATACCTATATCATCTCTAAATAAGGTCCCATTCTGAGCCCTGAGGTCTAGGATTTCAACATATCAGCATTCACTAGTTCCTTGATAATGTTTGTTAACTGACTAAATATGATGAGCTATTATCATCAGTATCCTTGAGAAGAGAAAGTGTTATGTTTTTTACATTAATACTTTTCTAGCTGAAATTCAAATATCCCTATTTCATATTTGGTATAGTAATTATAATGATTAATATTGTTTTAAGACATAGAATGGTTACTATAAATAATTAGGCATAAATGATTTAGAAGCATTTTCTTCAGCCTTTGAATGAGTTGTACATTTTTTTTTGAATTACAAAATCTGTTACTAAATGTAAATAAAATCTGTATTACACCACCAAAGATGAGAAGTTAAATAACAGGGGAAGGATGTAGAAAAAAATTCTCTTTACTAAGTATCTCAGTAGACTTAATACAAATATGGTGATTTGCACGTTTGTCTCTACTCTTTTCATATATGTGTGTAGTAAGTGTACATTACTTCCCTTTTGTATGAAGTTACAATCAGGAAGCAAACACAAAGTAAACAGAAAGAAGTCTATGCTTTGGATGAAAATTGGCTTTCAATTTCCTCATGGAGCATTATTTCTCTTTATTCTATGCCCTTTGGTCAAATGCAATGTATAGATTATATAGGTTGATAACATCAGTAATCATATGTCAGGGGCACAAAGGGCAATATGTTGATGCCAAATATAGGGCTCGTTCCTAACATGTTAAATCAAACATAAAAGTTTAATGGGATTAACAGATAAAAGGTAACCTTTTTCAATCTCGGAAGCTGTGAATCTCTATCAGAATTCCAGTTAAAACTAATTCAGCCATCTAATAAAGAGGAGAAATAAAATTACACCTGGGAATATATATGAGAATTTTTCAGAATAAGTGATGATGCTAACACACTTTTGTGGCACAGAAAAAAAGGATAACGAATGAGAAGATTTTCTGTCTGCTACGCAAAGGGCTTCTGGAATGGACAGTATCGGTGCCCTGCACATTTTGGACCAACTACTCAAACTGCTCTACTGTCACACCTTGCATTAATCAAAATAGAAAAACATTAAAAGTCCTAAGAGTCCAGATCGTGTTTAAAATGTCATGACCCCGATCGACACTCTGAAACTAACACAATAAATGTAATAAGGTAAGTGATCTAAGAGTGTGGAAAAAGCAAACAAAGGTTAAAATGTTACCTCTGGGGTCACTCCTCTAAAAAATGGACAGCAGTGGAAAGACATGGAGATTGAATTGTTTGAGAAATTGCTGATAGAAGCATTGTTGCTAATATAATAATTTCAATAAAGGACCGATTTTGCTTATAGGAGCTATTGCTTCATTACTGAATGGACAGTGATGTGATTATCAAATTAAATCAGTGTCAGTTATAATGATATTTTCAAATTTACCAACTTTTTCTACCTGGCATTCTTTTGTCTACGTACGCATCTGAACCTATCTAAACAATACAGAAAGGCATCTACTTTACGTCCATATTTATAAAATTCTTTTAGCTCGGTAACATCTTCGTTAACCTAGCAGGGCTGAAGACTGGGATATCCAATTAACAGATTCTTTTCATCCGAATACAACATCCTTGTCTGCATCACATGGTCAGAGGCTCATTGGTAGGTCTCAGTTACTTACTGGTAAGATATTTCGCAGCTTCACCACAGCAAATTCCTGATCTAGAAGCTAATTATTAAAAAAAAATTAAAATTTGAAGAGGCTTGTCAAGTGACAAGGGTAACTCTTCTTTAAAATAAACATATAGGAAAAGCCTAAGAAGCACTTTATAACCTAATTCAGTATTTTGCTTTGGACAGTCTGTGTTGCGAAAAGAATATTGATTTCTCAATGTCATTTTTTTTTTTTGTAGTTCCTCAACTGCAGGCTTCAAGTGTTGCATTAGGTGTTGACTGTATAGTAGTAATCTGCTTGGGAGGATCTGAGGTTCGTGGTAGAATTGTATCTAGAATCAGACATCATCCTCTATCTGATTTAAGTGAAAATAGACCTTGCTAGGATTCATGCATTCTGGATTAGTGTGAATAAATAATATTTCTTTTCAATGAACCCCTTTTTATTTATCAGGTAGCAGGCTAGGCTGAAAAGGTGCCAGGTCTCTAGCTGACTCATCAATCTCTTTATTCACACATGGAGAGGAAATAAAATAGACTGCTTTCAACAGTCAATGTCAGAATTTGATCTGTTCTGTCTCCAGCTGAACACTCAATATCAGATAAGTCATACAGTTGAATGTTTATATTAGAATAGGTTATCTGAACAAATAAATAAATGCTAGAATGAGTAAAGATGTTCATATTGTGCCTGGAAGGGGAAAACGCAGGGCTCATTTTTATTTCAAACAAAGAATATTTTGATTCCTTTGGGTGGTTTGGTATTGAAAGCTTCCTGAAGATGACCACCTTCTAAATTCCTATGTTCATGGTGGATTAAAAATGACAAGTTCTTTTCATCTCCTCCTGCGAAGTAGTGAGGTCTGTCTCTTCCTCTATCCCTTGGATGTGGGCCGGCCCCACGACATGCTTTGACAAAGAGGTTGTGGCACAGGTGACGTTGTGTGACTTCAGGCGTTGGCCTTGGTTTATGTTCTCAGCCTCCTGTAACCCTGCCTGTCCCTCTGTAGCAAGTCTGGGCTGGTCTCAGTGAGGATGAGACACCAAGTGTAGAGAAAGACCTTCTAGGAGAGAGGTCCAGCAGCCCTGGCCACCTCACATGTCAACAACGTTAGGCCCCAAAAACATCCCCTGAGACCAGTGTCACACCTGACTGCAGATGCATGCATGGGCCTGCTAAAGCCACGTGGAGCAGGAGACGCAGCCAGCTGACCCCACACCACGTTGTCTGCTCAGAGTCACGGTCGACAAAATGATGGTCGTTTTAAGTCAGGTCTTGGAGTAGTTTGTCCCATTGATGTAGATAACTACTCTGATATGTTTCACAATATCAGGGCCAAAGTGTTTGTAAAATGTTTCAAACATCAGGGGACTGTTTGTGATCTTAAATGAAACTTGACCAAACCAATAATTACACACACACACACATACCACCACCACCACCGCCACCGTCGCCGCCGCCAGCAGCAGCAACACCAATAACCTAGAATTTACCAGTAATTCATCCTTATAATGTGTAAGCAGTATCCCTTAGTTCAGATTCAAAACTTAGGAACTCAGTCATCCCAACTGTAGAGCTACAAGTAATAAGCTTATAAAAACCATCCAGGTTGCGATAAACTTATCTTTAACATGAATCAAATATTTAGGTTAAAGGGAATAAGCTTGTGTAATGAAAAGTCTCAGGCTTTGAGGTTAATCTAGCTTACACTGCAGCATGACCATTTGCTATCTCTGAGAGCTTGCTTCTTCTAGGTTTGCTACTTAATGTCTCTGCCCCCTTGTCTGCAAAAATGAAGATAAATATACCGACTTCCAAGAGTTAAAACGAGATCTGATGATCCAGTCTATGGAATGTGCTCGCATTGCATCACTCCCACCACCAATAGTAGTTGCCTTTCCTGGTCCTGCTCTTTTTTGGTAGGGCTAAATACCGGAAGCCCTCTCTATGTCGTGCGTTATAAGTACACCCTTCAAAGATAAATTAAGAAGGTGAAAAATATATAAAATTCATAAAATGAACATGCAATATAACATAAAAATATATAAAACATGCATACATGAAAATAGAATATATAAGCATAAAAATCCATGGCATAATAGATTGCAAGTTTTTAGCAATGCCATATGAATAATAAATATGTTATAATAATACAAGTTTTTTAGGTTCACACTAGGTCAGGAGCATCAGCAGGGACGGCCACAGTTTGACTGGTGTTCCCAGAACTGGTCAAGCCAACCGTGGGAACCGGGCAAACTGATCTCATCTCTCCTTTGAATGCACTAGACGAAAGGGAGAGAGTACAAAAGTCCCACAGAACAAGCAGAAAGTTCTAGACCAGCTGATAGATCAATGCTACTAATTTGTCTTCTTACAGTTATTTCCTGCCACATCTCAACGATTCCTTAGGTATCTCCTTATGAAAAATACAGTAACCCCTGTGATGAAGATGAACTCTAGAGTAAACACCAAACGCTCAGGAAGCAGGTACCACTCAAGTCGGATTAATGGAAAGCTGCCTCCTTGACAGCACACTCCATAGGCCCAGACAGGCTATCAGCCAGTATGTCAAACATCTTGCACTCATTTTAAAATCTAGACATGTCTTTTTCATAGAAGGCAAATGTGCAGGTCTAGCTTTGTTAGGTTGTTTTGTATGGGACCAGAATTCTAGAGCATATTATTTTGCACAAGAGCCAAAATTGTGGAGATTTTCCAGTTTTATTTTGTAATCAGTTTCTCAGCATTGGTAATAAACACCATTTATAATTTGCAAATAACCGCAGTCCAAAGTTTATTGAACACGCATTATTTATATAATAAAATTTTATTATGGAAATGATATATTTACAAATGTTAAAGTCTTTCTTATCTCACACTAAACTCCGCGAGTTATTCTTCGCTTTCAAAGCGTTTTCATATCCAGCCTAGACATATAGCCAGATATTCATGCTAATTTATGCCTATTGTGGAAAGGCAAAAAAACTAATTAGCATGAAAATTGCCACGAATGGAGATGGGAATATATTTTATAATAGGAATTTAGATGTATCACAAGCTGATAAATGTGTTTCCTATTTAAACATCCCATTTGAGTGCAGAAAGGCATGCATCTATATTGCACAATTTTAAAACAGCTTACCTACCCAAAAGATTGGTTTGTACTTTATAAATTATCCTTTACAAAGGAAGTATATCTCTTTCCCTGCTGTGTTATCAATATATACACACTAACTACTGTAAAAACAGTCAAATGGTTATTTATTTCATCTTCACCATTAAGACACTCTTTCTTACTAGTTTTTGTCATCCTTGTCACCAGATGGAAAATGAAATATTAACTTACTACACTATTCTTATGGGGATATTATATTTTAGGATCTGCTCATTGTTTGAGAAACTAGATAATAGCGATTGGAGCAGCAAACAGTTTATATACAGTTGTGGGACTTTTCTGCAACTCTAATAAAACATCTGTCTCATTCTTTTTAAAATAGTTTTTCCCTACTTAATGTAAAGTACTTACAACATTTGAGACACAGCTAAATTAAAAAAAACAACAGTGTAGCATCACCCACATTTAAGATGCTTGATAAGTATGTTGCAGATTCTTAATTTAAATGCATGTCATTTTATTGCTCCAGGCTATCCAAAGAAATGATGGGACTTTCTTATAGATGAAAGGTAGAAGAAACAAACCATCCAACATTTCTTTGCCTTCTTTGGATGTGGTTTCAATTATTTTCTCTCTCTAGCTCTCTCAGATAATCCCATGAAACCCATACTTTCTTTCCATGCCTCCAACACCCATCTTTTTTTCGTGTCACCACAGTGAAATTGATTTGACTGATACAGTTTTCCTATTTCCAAAGCATGGTGGTCTCCACAGTGTGGAAGTTATTTGTACAGTTCAGGGAGAGTCCAGAGTGACCCACGGAGGGACAGGAAGGAAATAGAATGCCTGTACTGATATGGCGTCATCTGAAAGAGGAGACGTACATTGGGCTTTGCTGCGGCGTGGTGCACAGGTGGGCACATTCACCTGGTCGAAGCCTTGGCTGGGCTCATACACTCAGGGCACAAGATGTCCCAAGGGAAGAACATAAGCACCCAGGATGGGGGCGGACCACTGGCTCTGTTGCCACATTTGCCTGTTCTCTTAAAGTTTACAGTTTTAGGTACATTTACTTAAGAAGGTTGAAGAGGCTGTGTGACCTAATTTTAACTAAACAGATCCCTACAAAGCAATGTTTAGTTATAGAAGATTCTTGGGGAAAAAAAGCCACAGAAGAAAAGGCTAAAAGTGAAAGCCAGGGCGAAGCTGAAGCTTCACAGAAAAACACAATTTTTGCATCGTGTGATTGGTTATTAGAAATGACATAGCACAAAAAAGGCAAAGCCTGATGCACTATGTTTAACGAGAAACTTTATCAGCTCCACGGCAAGATTAACTAAGTGACAATCTATGAAACCTGATACAAATCCATCAAAAAATTATTATCAGTGCTAGAAACATGGGTTTACATGCAAGACGATTAGCAATGATAGAGCCCTATGTGTGTATTATGCCATGAGGTATCATTACTTTATGATCATATGAGCCACACAATCAGCACATAGAACATGAAGACAAAACTCTACCATTTTTTCAGCAATGTTAACAAAACTGTGTGACTCTTAATGTTAACTGTTTGCAAGTGCCTTTTTTGGTTTTTTTAAAATATATTTTTATAGCCTTACATCCAAATCATTGATAAATATCAAAAGGATGCTATCATAGGTCATCAAAAGGAACATACAATAATGTTTAGAAAAGCTGTCTTGTATCAGTGACTATCACATTTTTGTGTGAATGAGGTGAGTACTGAAACTAAATATTCCTGACCTACTCTTAGAGAATTGTAGGACAAATCATCAGAAGATCCCACCCGGAGGAAATTTTTCCTTGAAAAACCTACTGATGGGTCCCTACACAGCATGTTTGTTGGTAAAGCACTAGATGTGTTTCTATTGCCATTTTTCTATTGAAAAGCATAAAAGTAGAATAGAGTACATTTCAAGTAAGGTGAAGAAAGGTGTCCTGACTGGGGCCTAACTAGGGTGACTGTAATGTCAGAAACAACCCAAACAAGATTCATCATGAACAGAAGCAGTTGACCTTTCCAGAGATTCCAACCACTCTGTTGGAATTACATGCACATAAAATTTTACACATACATAAAATGATCAATTATTTGTAACATTTTTGCAATAATTTTGGTTTATTTACAAATATTGGTTAAAGATATCTCATGGGTAGGTAAGGGGCCATTTTCAAATAATAGAGAACCATCCTATACATGAGCGTATAAAATAATCCAAGGCCATGTTCGGCTTTGGCTGTTTTCCATTGGAAGAGGTTTTGAAAATGATTACTTTCTTTTCATGTGCATTAGAAAGTACTTAAATCTCATGTATAGCTTTTAAAGACAATGCTTATTTTTAAAAAGTTCTTTGGGAGACATTACTGAGATACCTAAGATTTCTAGCCCAGTGGCTCCCTGCCTCTGCCAAAACGGAAATAGCTCTGGGCAGTGATGTGAATTCATAGACTTTCGAGTTGACGTTGGAAAGTAACTTACAGATGAAAAATATATTTATGGCCATCAGTCTAATTAGAAAAACTGAATTTAGGATCAGTTGCACAGCCAGCTAAAACAATACAGAATTCTAAAACCATGGCAGTTCCGATGGGCTAATGCTTCTCCTGAAGGTTAATGTCCATGCCTCTCAGCTGCATTGTATAATTATCTCTCTGCATCTGGGCCTCTAAAAGGTTGCCTGAGGTTGGCAAGTCTCTGGGCCTTGGTTTGCCTATTTTTATGTGAGAATAACAATGACACCCAAGCCACAAAATGTTTGTGCAGATAAAATGAGGCTATATTTATAAAAATATTCCCAAATACACACATATATAAAGCCTACAGAGATATTACACGCACATAAATTTTACATATACATAAAAGGATCAATTATTTGTAATATTTTTGAAATACTTTAGGATACTATAGGTCGATTACAGATATATCCTCAAACTCATTTGACTTGAAGTCAAAAAGCTTGAATATTATTCCCCAACATGCCTTGGGCTAATTATGGAAACATTACATAATTAATATTCTTATAGTTTTCATGTGTAACTATCTGTCTCCTAATTTACAAACATATAAATAAGTAGAAAGCCTTATAAATTCTTCATTTTTTGAGTTTCTTTAACATCTAACTATTTTTGAAGTTATTCTTTGGATATTACCATGTTGCCATATTACTATTGCATTAAGAAGTTTGCCCTGAAAACTTGCATAGATTGAAGATAATGAAAACACATGGTCTTACCGAAAACGTTATTGTAACAGGTGATAACTATTTGCTTAGAAGACAAAGTTCTTCAATTTCTCAGTGCCCAGAACAATGAAGCTTTATCGCGTCATCGCAAAAATCGCAAATTTTTTGACTGAGCAAATTTTACATCTGCCAGTATGCTAGCATAAATTTTATATCGAAATCACAGCTATGTCTAAATCACCACAAGTCTTGAGTACATGCTTCTGGGTTCACCTGCTCCCAGGCAGGAATTACATACACGATGTCCCCAGGGTTACTGTGACGTTCGCTAGGTAAATGCTAGTGCTGATGTTCCTGCAATAATGGTAGCACACAAAAGGCACCGGGCCCATAAAGGGAGGAAAACTGTGTAGTTTTTATCAACTTTGCTGTCAAAGGGCTTTGTCACTATTTACTGAAAAAGAAAAGAGAATGTCTGATATCAAGTCATTTGTCTTGAGTCTAAAAAGGAGGCCGCTACCAAGGAGTATTGGAGTTTAAACCACCTACTTGTCGCATTGATTTCTCTTCTTTTAGAAGAAAAAAACTGTTTGAATTCGTGCATTTTTAGACAGTTCGGTTTATTTGGCGTAGAGCTAAATGATGCTTGCATGTCAGATCTGTGTGCCTTGTTTTTAGTAATGGAATTTGTCTGCTAAAATGGTTGTCTCTTGTTTAGCATATTTTATTTATGGTTAAGAAAAGCCTCCTGATGAGTCGAGGGGCATACGATTCACAAATTGCGTTAACACTAGTTCGAAAAGAGAACTGCTATTTCAGAGGCCAATATTCTGTGATGATGCTAAAATTAGTTTGTATCATTCTGGGTCAAAAAAAATGTGGTGAAACATCCTCACATCATAAATAATGCACATTACTGCCGGCTCACTACACACGAGCCAGTGGAGATAAAAGTCAGGGTGTTGGTGCCAAAAGGGGCCCCACAGGAATCAGGAGGAAAGAAATCTGTAATTAAAGTAGCATTAGGGTTACTTACTCCTCGGTGGGCCAATAACTGGAGAGTGAAGGAAATCACACACACACACACACACACACACACACACACACACACACAATTGAGTGGGACCTAATGATCCATCGAGCCAGCAGCCCCAGTGCCCTCCCAGAGGACCAGTGTCATCTCTTCATCTCTGATGTGTCTCCTTGGCCAGAGATCGTTTGCGCGCAAGACTGAAGCGCATCCACGGCCAGATGCTTATCAATGCCTTCCATTAAGTAACTAAAAATCAGTGTAAAACTAAATTGCTACACTAAAGGAAGCCGATGTTGTGGGCCCGGCAGCAGTTAACTTTTCTCTTCTTCACCCCAATTGCTCTGCATCTGTTTTCCCCTAAACCAGGAGCACCCGTGCTCTGTGTGGCTTAGGTTCCGCTAGACGAATGGCCCAGCTCTTCCTCCGTCAGGAGAGCTGAACCGTGTCGCCCACCACCGGGTTCCCCTGCTGCGTCCCCACCGCCGAGGCCAGATGTTGCCACGGCTTTGCAAACGGGGGCTCTGCAAGGCTCCTCCCTATAAATGTCCCCGATGATGCTCTTTGTCCCTGCGCTTTGGTGTCGCCACGATGCACACCTATACACGTCGCGCGAAGCCACACTGCGAACCAGCGCAGAGGCCTCCCCGGTGTCGGGTTTGTAGCAGGTGCACATTAGCCTCCGTTTCCAGTGCTCACATCTCTTCGGTGCGGGACGCAGGCCTCCCCCGGTTCGCTGTCGTTTCACATCTTCGTTCACCCGCAGATCCACGCCACCTGCGCGGCTCCAACCGTCCGGCTTTGGAGAACGAGCCCGCACTCCCGGGTCTGTCTCCTATTTCCTGAATAGTTGTGCTGTGCTTTTCTCTCCAGCGCAGGCTTTCTTCCCTTTTTACTAACACCTCAGTCAGGCACCTGATCCGCACATCACAACGTTCAGGGCTGTCCCTGGCGCGGGATGTGGATCAGAAAGTCCCCAGGTAGGGCCGCCTGGGGGGCTCAGTCCGTTGAGCGTCTGACTCTTGATTTCTGCTCAGGTCATGATCTCACAGGTTCCTGAGTTGGAGCCCCACATCGGGCTCTGCGCTGACAGTGTGGAGCCTTCTTGGGACTCTCTCTCTCTCTCTCTCTCTCTCTCTCTCTGTCTCTCTTTGCCACTTCCTACTTGCTTGCTCTCTCGCTCTCTCTATAAATAAATAAATAAACTTAAAAATAAAAAGTAATAATAAAAAAAAGAAAGTCCCTGGGTATCATCCCAATACTTCAATGATTCATGCCATCACAAGAGTGCTTTTAAAGTCTGTCCTTTTCTCTGTGAGATGTAGTCACAAGTAGATGAAAACTCCTCCAACTCTTCCTGAATAATCCTGCCCATTGAGTTCGCTTTGGTGTTTTGTTGTCTTATCTTCCGGGGTTCAAGCATATGGGAGAAGTACGTTCGGTGTTCAGATATTATTAACCTGCTTATTTATTGTAGGACAGACACGTGCATTTACCCAGAGTCTCAGAAGCAGTTGCAGAGACATGATCGGACCTCAGGTTTCTTGATGCCCAGCCCCTCCGCCTCATATTTTCCAGGATGTGCTCTGTTTCTGTTCACAGAAGACACACGGTCACCTCGTGAATAATATATAAAAGTTGTGGTTCTTTCCCTAAAACAACCTTGTTGGCGACTTTATTCAAATCAATGCTGGCGCTCATCATACTCTCATACAATAAGCAAGTCAGTCCTTGATTGTCTCAAGGGCCCTTTCTGTAAACAGTGTATCATGGTAGAGGTGGTTTTTGCACTGGTTCTGGTTGAGCCCCCACAGCACAGATGGTCAGGGTGAGACGCCCAAGGTGCAGAGGGAAACCCGTGGGTTTGTAGGGAAGGAACGCCAGGTGGTAGGCAGCTCAGACTAACCATGGACAGCGGCACCCGCAAAACTCAAGGTGAAGTTCACTCATGCCATTCTTGTCACACATACCCCTCAACTGCTCTTTTTAAAAATTGCATTGTATTGTGGAAAGACCACAACATGAGATCTGCCCTCTTACTAAGTGTTTAGTGTGCAACACGGTGTTGCTGACTGTGGACACAGCGTTGCCCAGCACCCCTCCAGAACTTTCTCATCTCATGTGACAGAAACTTTATACCAGTTGATTAGTATCTCTTTGCCAAAGGAAGAGGATGGCATTTTTTAGCCAATGTCTTTGTTTTAGAGCTGAGGAAAATGAGACTTAAAAAGGAGAAGGAATTTGCCAAAACCATTTAGTGGCAGACATGTTACTAACACACAAATACAAATCCCCACCCTTGTTCAATACCGTCCCCAAAACACAGTATGAGGTCAACTGGGCCCACATGTAACAAGAGTACTTCCTCATAAGGGGGGGAAATTATTTTTTACTCCACATAACTTATTAAGCTCTGGTGGATGTGCTTTCCAAGTTCTCGTAGAAAATTGTTATTATTTAGGGAAAAAAAGTGTGATGTTTTAATGCAAACACCAAACCCGCCATAACTCATATGGTAATTTGTAAAGTCTCTGTTTTGATGTAGGGGAAAGAAACACAATTTCCCCCCCTTTGCATACATTTTGTGCATATATAAAAATAAGATATGTATATGTTCAAAAAGTGTTTGGTATTTTCTTTGGATAGATCCATGGGAAAAAATCCGTGTAACTTCTGGTAATCAACTAACATTAAAAAAAACATTTTGACTTTTTCTTTATTTAGCTTTATTTAACTTCCAGTTTGAGAGCTGATCGCTGTTTTTAAAAATCTCATTTTAAACCAGAGAAAACAGTTCCTTTTTTTTTTCCAGCATAACGTATCAATCTGTTTCCACCACAAGGTGTTGCAAAATAGCTGACTATATTAGCAAACATATAAACCCACTAACATCACCCCATTTCCTGTAGAAATGCAGCAACCGGACTGATTACTCTTATTTCTACCACTCTCTGCTAACTCTGATGCCTGGCACTCAAGCCATGGGCACCAGGAAAAAGCAGATTTATGGCCAGGTTGCCTTCTTTCCACAAGAGTCTTCCTTTTAAATAATCCACAAGATGTAACCTGCAGAAACAGATGGTCTTCCTCTTCTACCGAATTCTGTTGATCTTCTGAGCAAGGGAGCAGGGAACAGCACTGAATACGCCTACGTCTTCAGATTTAAGATGAAAAAAGGTGTCATCAGAAATACGGTGTGCAAGACAGATGTGACATGAGTTTTGAAAAATAAACACCCAATGAGCACTCATGCATGAAGAATTATGTAAATACAACAACTTCAAATATGCTCAGCTTCATTTAAACTGTCATTGAAACGGCTGGTTTTAAAACATCCCAGTGGATGAGACATGCAGAACCCTCTCTACTCGGCAAAACCTGAATTTGCAACAGCTCCTCACAGGCAGAGTCTAGAAAGTTAATCGCGTATATATTGGTAGGTCAGCTCTCACTGTGGGGTCAGCAAAGGACTTCTAGTATTTTGAATACATTGGCTTAATGTGGAAGCAAGGTATGTCTGCATTTTCCCGAAGGGATTTTGTAGTAGGTTTCGCATGTCGAGTCTACATTCAATCATGTCCACCAATGGAAATGGGGTTATAATGGACACATATAATCTTCAGGACAGTATTAAAGTCAGTATTTTATATTAAGAATGATATTTTCCAAGTTATAATGATGTTCTAAAGCATCACTTATTCATTCAGCGTGTAACTATTGAGTGACTTCCCTATGTCACGCATGGCCTGGAGAGTGGCATTCAGAGATGAATAAGATGTGGCCACTCGCCCTCAAGGAACAGAGGTTAGTGGCAAAACAGACACAGAGTGAATAATGGCACAGCTGTGGTAGAACCCAAGTGTTGCAGAACTCAGAGAAGAGAGCTGTTTACATGGGAGATTTAGGGAACATGTATAAATAAATATTCAGCCTAAAGGTTTTTTTTTAATTTTTTAATGTTTATTTTAATTTTGAGAGAGAGAGAGAGAGCGACAGAGTGTGATCAGGGGAAGGGCAGAGAGAGAGGGAGACACAGAATCTGAAGCAGGCTCCAGGCTCTGCGCTGTCAGCACAGAGCCCGACACGGGGTTCGAACTCATGAACCACGAGATCATGACCTGAACTGAAGTTGGATGCTTAGCCGACTGAGCCACACAGGAGCCATGTAAAGTTTTTAATATAAGATAAAATATGCAATTTCTCACTTTATCCTTCTGTTCTTTCCATCCTGGACTGAATTCTCTGACATAATTTTTTTCCTTATCATGCACCTATGGCAGAGTCATTGTTCAGTGACAGTTCTTACCGTTCCTGCTGTTACACTCCACTCCCAGGGGCGTA
Source organism: Cryptoprocta ferox (assembly GCA_028646485.1). NCBI lineage: Eukaryota > Metazoa > Chordata > Mammalia > Carnivora > Eupleridae > Cryptoprocta > Cryptoprocta ferox. The sequence continues at coordinate 82,908,740 of CM053566.1, forward strand.
TGATACATATTCCCTTAGAATTTTATCAGTCACTGAGAGGAAAGTGAAGGTGGCATCCTACGAATCAAGAGATTCAAGAAGAAGTATTTGGGGGTGGAGTAGCTCAGCATAGTTCCAGACAGAGAAGTAAGGAAAGGACAGGAACCTGCATGCATAAAAGAAAGGGCAGTGATTGCTGGAGTGATGTCCCAGAGAAGAATGGGCAAGATGAGGACAAGGGAATGCATGAGGAGTGCATAAATGTACATCACACACGAATCCAGAAGCTTGCAGACAGAGAGAAGGGGAGGGGAGGGAGTTTATGCTGCTTGTCTCTATGTTGTCTGAGAAGGCATTGAGGGCAGTCATGGGGGAGGGAAATGGTTGGAAGCAGGAGCCTGGTAGCAGGAATAAATGTACCGACCGTGACTCTGGGAGCAGCTGAAAAAGGCAACTCCATGTGATACGAGGTAACTGAGAAGCCCTGGGAGGTCACCTCATGGGAGAAAATAAGATGTGAAACCACACTGCTCATAGGAAGGTATCAGAGATGCCCATTTTGCTCTATCCAATGGACATGTTTCAATCTCTCTCTTACCAGTAGCCTTCAACATTGTTAACTGCTCCTTCTTACTTGAAATACATCTTTCTTCCATGAAGCCGTGCTCTCTTATCTCACTGTCCACTCCTCTCCGGTATGCTACTCCATGCACAATCTCTACCATGTCAAAGTTCCTTAGAGTTTGGTACTGGACGCTTTTTAAATCTACTCTTGCCCCATGAGACCCCATGGATGGCAACAGCTTTTTATTCCACCCGAATGTGGGTGACCCCAAACACGTGTCTCCCTGGATCTCCAGACTCACTTATCCAGTGACTTAGCTGACAACTCCCTTGTGAGTGCTCACAAGCGCCTCAACTAATACATGGACCCTTGATATTTTTTTTCTCAAAACCTGATTCTCTCCCAATCTTCTGTATCTCTGTAAATTTTAATTCCATCAACCCTGTTGGTAATGCTAAAGACCTCATAGTTACCCTTGACTTGTTTATCTCCCTTCCTTCCCACCCAATTCAGATATTGTCAATCTGGATTTCAAAACATATCATTACCCATCCATTTTGTCCATTTCCACAGCTACCATCCGACTCCACCTGCAATTCTCTGGAAGCTACAGTTTCATGAAAAGCTTTCTGAATGGCCCTCCTGACTTGTCTCATTCTAATTAAATCATGTTGCTCCTCTGCTAGATGGGAAACAAACATACTTGGCTTTCCAATAAGTATAAAATCCCAAGTCCTTTACTTGCCTTGTATCATCCTGCATCTGTCCCCAACACCACCTTCTCAGGCTCATCTAACAGAAATAACCACAATCCTGACTATTGTTTGCCCACATGGGTCTTTAAGTTCTTCAAAGCTACCCTTATATTTGCCACCTCAGAGCCTTTATACACCCAATCTTTCCACCAGAGAGTCTCTTCTCTCTGTTCGCCTGGCTCACTCCTATGTAAACTGCAGCTCTCAGCTCAAGTTTTCCTCCTCGACAGTTGTCCTTTCTAATATGAATTATTTCAATGAGATTCTTCCTTTATTCTTTCTCTTATCATCTCCCATCTGTGTGATTATTTGTTTGTCTCTCCTATCGGACTATCAGGAATGCATGTGTTTTGCTCACTACGGAGGCCATCCCAGCACACTGTTCCTGGTACACAGTGCCCAGGAATATTTTAAAAGTAGAAGAGAAGAAGGAAAATAAGGAGAGAAAGAGAGGAGGGAAACAGAAAGATGAGAAGCAAGAACCAGACAAGTATTTTAGGTCATATACTGAGTTTGGCTCCAATCAAATAAGATGAGAGACTAGGTGGCCCTCATGAGTCAAAGCTGGAAGGAGGCTGACATATGTAAGAGGAAGGATGGGGTTGTGCAGGGACAAGAATAATGTCTCTCCTAGACTAGAGGTCCTTCATTATTGATTAGACCTGATTATTCCATGACCTTCTGGTATATCAGGGAAACTGGCTGAAGAATCGACCATAAGTGAGAATGTTGGAGTAAAATAAAATAACATGCATCGTTTATTTCTTCTTGCTTATAGGAAGCTAGATCATTTTTGTTTTATGTTTCACAGGGGGATATTGCTAAGCCACCATCCGTTGACATGGTGTGATTGCAGAAACAAAAACAGAGCGTGGATGTTCACAACCAGTGAGGTATGGGGCCCAGAAAAGAGGAGGACTGTTTATTTGACTGGGACTCTTCTGATGCCACGAGTTATAGAGACAGGTTGCTAGTTACATCCTGTACTCCATGCTGAACACAGACAGCGTTACCTCTTGGAATAATTCTCTAAGCTTATCTGCCTTCTGATCTGACAGGTTGTTAACGATGGAATTCCAAAGAATTCAACTGGTCTGAAAGCAGGAGGAAGGAAGAAGAAACAAGTGGGAGTGCGGAGGGCCAATTAAAGGCTTTAACTCTGTCTAATTTCTGCTCCACCATGAAAACAGCTAAAGAGCAAGAAGTGACACACTGTGAATAAAGACAGTTGGTAGGATTGAGCCTGAAGTTTTTGATACAAGATAAGAAATGCAATTTCTCACTTTATCCTTCTTTTCTTTCCATCGTGGACTAGATTCTCTGACACAATTTTTTTCCTTATTATGCACCTATGGGAGAGCTGTTATTCAGTGACAGATATACAATACATACTGTTACACTCCACTCCCGGGGGCATATTAGCATTTAACTATTATTAATACAGTCACATCTATTTCCTCCCTCCCACTTAAAGAAAGTCTGAGAATCAGGTAAAGGCTGACATTTCAGGCAGATGTGTTGCCCAAAATAAAACCCAGTTCTCTGACAGTCAAATTGTTAGATCAGGTTTGTTAGGCCTATCCTGTTACCATGAGTGAGGGGAATACAAAGGGGGAATCTGGCAACATTTCATGGAATTTCTTCTCAAACTGGAAATTTTGGATCAGGAGGCTCCTGTCATTTTAAATAGGAAATATCTTCCAGTCAAAAAAAAAAAATAAAATAAAATAAAAAAGCAGAGAAAATAAAAACTGAATTTTAGAATCAAATGCTAATCTTCCATTTTTAATAAGCCTTTAAACTCTCTGACACACCACAGTTTACACCCACTGACATGTCACTGCCCACATTTCTTTGCATTTTTATCTTTAAAACCATATTTAAGAACCCACATCTTACAAAAGTAGCAAGCAAAGGGTTTTTTATTTCTTGAATTCTATATCAGATATAAATACACTTTATTTGAAGACTAATATATAATTTTAAATAAACTATTATAAAATAGAAACTTAGAATCAACATATATAGGTATAAGATAATTTAGGCATGGTTTTGCCTGAGTTTGTCTGTGTGTATGATGTGTGTGTATGTGTGCGTGTGAGAGAGAGAGAGACAGAGACAGAGAGACAGAGACAGAGAGACAGAGAGAGAGAAAGAGATGGAGTCAGAGATAGAGATTAGATGGACTTTCACAATTGATCCCAGAACTATGCTTACAGATTAGTTCTTAAAGTAAGTCGTGCTGGCACAAATGAGATTTTTCCAGAATATTAGCATCTTATTTAAAAAAAATATTTTGTGCTTTCTAAAAAAATCTTTCTTTAGTAATCTAGAAAAAGTACTTTTCTTGAAGAGTTTTTCTTTGCTCATTTGCTTATTCATTTAGTACATTTGAGTTCTTACCAGTTACATACACTTTGCTAAGTTCCAGGAATGCAATGATGCACAAACTATTCTGATCTGTCAGTGCCAACTGGGGAGCAGACAGATGAGTCCCAGTGAGGGTAACTGGGGGGTAATGTAACCTCCTAAGGAGCAGCGACCCAGGACAGCTGAAGAACTGAAGTGTTCATAGAAAAAGGACCTTGAGTTGGCTCTTGAACAATGGATAGGAGTTTTCAGTAAGAAGAGGAGTGTGTTCTACCCAGGAACCCAACATATGGAGAGGCTGGGAGTGGAGAAACGCATGGCCCTCTGTGAGAAGCGGGATTGCAGCCCAAGAAGAAATGAAGACAATGCCCGATGAAGAGACTGAAGAACCTTATCTAAATCAAATATCTTATTAAGAAAACAAGTTCAAAACAAGTAAAAACTGGAGTCCGACCTATAAATACAGAGAAAAAATTGAGGGCGGCCAGTGGGACGGGGGTGGGGAAATGAGCAACATGAGTGACGGGGAGTGGGGGGTACACGATCCCAGTTACTAAATGACTAGGTCACAAGGAAAAAAGGTATAGCATAAGGAATGGAGTCAATAATACTGTCATAGCCATGTATGGTGACCGATGGTAGCTGCACTGAAGTGAGCACAGTGTAACGTATAGAGACTTTGAAACACTACCACTGTACACCTGAAACTAATGTAACACTGTGTGTCAACTCTACTCAAAGAAAATGATAATAAATAAATAGAACTGAGTTTATCTGAAATTCGGAAAGAAATAAAAGCAATTCAAGAGCAATTAAAATATGGAACTGAAGCGAGGAAAAGATTGACTCTAAGAAATTTAAAACACAGAGATTTTTTTAAAATATAATTTGTTGTTAAATTGGTTTCCATACAACACCCAGTGCTCATCCCAACAAGTGCCCTCCTCCATGCCCATCACCCACTTTCCCCTCTCCCTCAGGCCCCCTCAACCTTCAGTTTGTTCTCTGTATTTAAGAGTCTCTTATGGTTTGCCTCCCTCTCTCTCCGTAACTTTTTTTCCCCTTCCCCTCCCCCATGGTCTTCTGTTAAGTTTCTCAAGATCCACATATGAGTGAAAGCATATGGTGTCCGTCTTTCTCTGACTGACTTATTTCACTCAACATAATACCCTCCAGTTCCATCCACGTTACCACAATGGCCAGATTTCATTCTGTCTCATTGACAACTAGTGTTCCATTGTACATATAAACCACACCTTCAGGATCCATTCATCAGTTGATGGCCATTTAGGCTCTTTCCATGATTTGGCTATTGTTGAAAGTGCCGCTACGAACATTGGGGTACAAGTGCCCCTGTGCATCAGCACTTCTGTATCCCTTGGGTAGATCCCCAGCAGTGCTATTGCTGGGTCATAGGGGAGTTCTACTGATAGTTTTTTGAGGAATCTCCACACTGTTTTCCAGAGTGGCTGCACCAGTTTACATTCCCACCAACAGTGAAGGAGGGTGCCCGTTTCTCCACATCCTCGCCAGCATCTATCGTCTCTTGAGTTGTTCATTTTAGCCACTCTGACTGGCGTGAGGTGGTATCTCAGTGTGGTTTTGATTAACACATTTTTAATTCAAAATGGAAATATCCCACCCTTCCTAATCCTGCCAAAATGGCAAAAATTATAAAAACTCAAATATATACTAGCACTGGAAATCTCACAGGGTTCAGCATAGGGTTTAATTCCTGACGATATAATGTGTGATGCTTATGGCTAAATACAAACCTAAGATCCACTGCCCCATTTTTCTCTGATAATATAACCCTGATTTGTTTGTGAAGCTATATGACTACCCCTGGGCTGGATACTCGCTTTCCCATTTTCTCATGCTGCTGAGGGTAGGCATGGATATGTAAGCAAATGTACCTTCTGAGAAACTTCTTGCCTTCTTAACAAACGCAATACCTATGTGGTTGGCCCTTTTTCCTACCTGGAATGAGAATGTGATGGTGGACTTTCAGCAGCCATCTTGGAATCATAAGGACAGACCAACATGATCATAGAGATGTTCATTCTGGCATCAGTGAGATATTATTTAACCACTACTAAAGTAGTGGTTTACTGAAGGAGAGTAACTTCAGTAAAAAGTCAGCCGATGTTTGATTAAAACCCTCTAGTTAAGTTTTCTCTTACTTGAAGACAAAAGCACCTCTTACTTATGTATACAGTGAATGGGAACAGAGTAAAAGTCACCAAGTATGAGAAGTGTAATCCCATAAATAGAGAGTATTTCCTTAATAAACTAATTACAATCGCCATGAGAAACAAAAAAGTTTAATGCTCACAGTTTTAGCTATCAGCCAAACTATCACCAGAGTCTGTAAGAGTCTAATTAAGCTTCATATTAAAGGTAAGGGGAGTGAAGCTGCTGGTGGGTAACAGGGAACAGAAGAAGAAAGCCAACAGGATTTAATGAAGTTACAGAGAAGAGAGTGGAGAGAAAGGAGAAAGAAATACGTAGCGAGAGAAAATATAAAACCCAGCGTAAAAATAAAATCCTGTATTACAATAATTATATTAATTAAGCATAATATACCTAATTAATATTTAAATAATATAATTAATGTAAATAAAGGAAAACTATCAAGTTGATAAATACACACAAGTGTACACACACCCAGACAAATACAAAATTGTGGCAGACACTGCTAATATTCATTTTCCTTCTTCCTCAGACACAGAGATTTGATTCTGTTTGGAGTGGCAATGTGGTCACCCCAAAAGCTAGATTTCCACTGGGCTTTTATGTACCATAAATAAAAATACTTTTTTAGTTAAAGGAGGTGTATTCAACTGAATACAGACTAATCTTCCTAGTAAGGAAAATGTAGCACAAAATGTTAGAAGTAATTATATGTATACTTTTATATAGAGAGAAGTTAGAAGCAATTATATCTATATATACAGTTATAATAGTTATATATAGTATATATATTATATTCATACCTAACATTGCAAAATTGTAACAAACACTTCTCATAACTCAACATTGCAACTAGAGAAAATAGGGGAAAACATAAAGGCTTGAGTCACCTACTTACCTTTGTTTTAATAAATACATTCACAAAACTATCCACGCTAAACTGAAAGCACCCATAGTTTTCAAATATTCATGAAATTTCAAATATTCATGACAGGAAAAAATTATTAAATTCCAAACAGTAGAAATTAAATCAATCATATTCATAGTCCATATTCTGTGCTTGCTATGTGGGATACAGAGGAAGTTTTAAAACACCTTTTGAAATATTTCTTGGATTAAAATCAAAATGGAAATATCCATCTATTTAGAAATAAATAACAATGATGACGGAATTTATGTTCTGCATTCAGAGCAGGATTTAGAAGATTTATAACCTTGAGTGCACTTTTATCTGAAAACAAGAAACATCGAAAATAAAATGATCAGGCATTGATTCCTGGATTTCTTTCATTAAAAGACCCAAAATTAATCAATTATAAAGAAGGGTGGACTTAGGAAAGATTATGATATAAAGTAATGGGAATTTCGTAAACATCGCTGTTTATCAAAAACTGGGCTTCCGGGGCGTCTGGGTGGCTCATTTGGTTAAGCTTCCGACTTCAGCTCAGGTCATGATTCTCGATTTGTGGGTTCGAGCCCCGCGTCAGGCTCTGTGCTGACAGCTCGGAGCCTGGAGCCTGCTTCGGATTCTGTGTCTCCCTTTGTCTCTTCCCCTCCCCCTCTCATGCTCAATCTTTGTCTCTGTCTCTCAAAAATAAATAAACATTAAAATTTTTTTAAAAACCCTGGTCTTTGAAGCCAACAGTAAAATAAACACTCATTAATTCTGATTAGTGGAAGGGAAGAACAAACACGAAAAGGGTGAAAAGAAGCCAGAAGTAAAGACGCAAAGGAGATTTTTAAAGAAAAAATCGCTTTTATTAAAAAATCCAAAAGCATATTGATGGTTTTCTAGAAGAGTATACATAACAAAAATTGTTTTTGTTGGAAAACTTGAGTAGACCAATTCTTATAACATAAATTTAAAACATAATTTTCAATTTTTACAAATTTCCCTTAAAAACGTGACAAAATCCTTTTTTTTCCTCGCAGGTCTGCCAAACCTTTAAGGAAAAAAATAATTCCTGTATTACCTAAAATAATCAATATCATTAGTATTTTGCTCTGCTGGGGCTGCTGTGACAAATACCAAGGACTGGGCGGTTGAAACAACAGAAGGTTATTTTCTCAGAGTTATGGAGGCTGGGAAGTTGGAGGTCAAGGTGCCTGACGCTGATTTGGTTTCTGGTAAAGGTGCTTTTCCCAGTTTCCCATGATATTCTCACATGGCCTTTCCTCAATGCTTGTGGACACACACACACACACACACACACAGAGAGAGAGAGAGAGAGAGAGAGAGAGAGAGAGAGAGAGAGAAACAGAGATAGGACACTAATTGGATCAAGGCACCACTGTTAGGACCTCTGTGAACCTCCATTACTTCCATAAGGGACCCATCTCCACATGCAGTCTCCCTGGGACATTAGGATTTCAACATATGAGTTTTGGGGAGACACAAACATTCAGTTTCTAACATGTTTAAAGAAAGAGCAAATTTTCCCAATTCATTCATGAGCTATCTTAGAAAGTCAGAAGCAAAAATCATCCAATTAAATATTTGAAAATTATCTCCAGAATTACAATAAAAGATTAATGCAGGTAGGATTTATCTCAGGATTGTTCGCCATTAAGACATTTATAACCCTAGACTGTGCTAAAATTATGCCTTGTATTTCCCCAAAATAGAAAGTTTCTTAATCTTCAGACAATCACAGGGGTAAGAATTTGTAGGTAAATGAGGGAAGAAGGTTTCGTCCCTGTGAGGAGTGCACGGCACATTTGCCTTTGCGTTCACACAGCTATTGAAGGTGAGTGTCTTAGGGACTGCTCATTTCTCTGCAGTTTCATCCCCTCTGTCAAGACATTTCATTTCTGCTGACATTACTTATGGGTAAATGCTTTAATCTGTTATCAGCACTTGGCGGATATTGTTCCCCTTAAATGCTTAAATTGCACTTACTCTGTATAAGTGATGGATTTCGAATGTTGGCATATTAGCTCTTAAGCAAGAATCTATAATTTCTAACAAAAGAAGGTAAAGGCCAGTTAGTTGACGACTAAATAACCTAGCAACAACTGCCTTTACACAAAGTTGAGATTTCAGAGTTTAAAAGGGATTTAGTATTCTATGGAAAGTGTCATTCTCAAGGTGATTGGAATTTTCTCCATGCATACAATTTATATATTTTTTTTATTACGGATCAAAGGTCATGATGGATTCTTTGTCCCCGCAGGCAAATCCCCGGTCCAGACATTAGCCATCCTAACCCTGGATCACATCAGCACCTTCTGTACGACAAAACCCCCACTCACCTCCGTGGTTTTTATCACTGCAAAATCCTGCCTCTTTAGTTTTGCAATTGAACCTGTCACTCAACTTTAAAACCAATGACCCATTTCCGCAACAAATCTTATCTAAATCTACTTAGATTTTGTTCACACCAATGTTATTTTTGTTAGAAAATGAGCAAGAACTTTAATAAAAATTTTCATTTTTCTTCCTTTACGTCCTTTTCACCCCAGATAGAATAGCACTGGAAAACCAGAGACTTAGAGTGTGGAAAAAATCGATTCGTTTTTTACTAAAAGTCACAAAAGAATTTTCTATTTTATTTGCAAAATTGGTGGAAAAAATCAACTTTTAGGAAGTTAAGCTGACCTTTGAACAAAGAAGAGGCCGAAACTTGGAAAAGCGAGTGTACCAACCATAGTGTAGGATAGAAAAAGGCTTTTAAAAATCTCACTATAAAGGAATATATTGAACACAAATGCACAGATTTATTTGAACAAAGGAGGTTTGGAGAACAACAGCGATAAATGTTTGAGTTCGCAGGGCGCTGGCTTTGCTGATACTTAGTTATGCTCCTCTGCATTCTCTCTTCTGCAAAGTCTGGCATATAAATCAGGTCCACCCGGCCCACGATCCCCCTGCTAACGGGAAAGGACAGGGAAGCACGTGGACATTTATGTATATTTTCCATATGCTAACCATGAGTTATATTATCCCTTCCTTTTAGGTGTCCTCTGAGGCACTGTGGGGCCCCAGGACACAGCTCAAAACGTTTGGCACTCCTGTGCCTCCGGAACTCGGAACTTTTTCACTGTGAAACATGTACCAGGCTGAGCTGTGTGGGAAATATGCTTTTCAAAATCCTGAACTCCACTCAGCTGTACTTTGAAAGAGATGATAGGTTTTGATGGTTTGAGGAAGAAAACAAAACAAAACAAAACCCTATGGGAGCCTATAATGAGGAGTGAAATTTTTATTATGTGAGATGACAGAAATTTGCTAGGGACTGTTTTAAAAGAAATGTTGTAGAACATGTCTAGAGTAGCATTTTAAATACAACTTCTGTCAAAAATCTAATCATCAGAGAAGACAATGGTGAGGCACTGTACTGCCACAATATATCACCTGTGAATCTTTTGCTTGTTCTAAAGAAGATAAAGTGTGTTTCACTGACAAAAGACACGGACTTGGGGTTCAACAGACTCATTCATCTGTCTCTTAATTCACTCATTCAGTACAACTTTATCAAGAGCCCACTCTGCTTTTGGCCCCGTGCTCTAGGAAATTAAGGATAGAATACTGAATGAGGCAGACACCAACTTGTCTCATAATATGCACAGTCTACCGGGGAAGAGCAACACTTCACAAACCATTGCCCGTGTATTGAGTGTGTAATTGAAAATGTCATGGGTATCATCGGAGAATATTATGGTCAGACTTAACCTTGTTTAAGGGCTCAAAGAATCTCAGTTTTGTGACCTGACTCGCATGATTTGGGGTGAATTATTTACAATTCCTGAGGTTTAATTTCCTAATCAATAAGTAAGAGTGACACCTTACAGTGTCCTAATGAGACATAAACCACATATCATGTGAAATCACTTCATAGCACCTGACAGATGATGATATTCATAACTGACATTTATGAAATGAGTACTAGAGGCCTGGCATAACCTGACATGTATTGAGTAATTTAATCCTCAAAACAATCTATGAGTTGGGGTTAGATGTTATCCTTTGGTCCTCTCCATAAATCTAGAAATTCATAGATGGGTAACCTGAGATACAGAGAGCTAAGGGGTTCATCAGGTTCTCAGATTTAGAAAGCAAAGGATCTGAGAATCATGGAGAGGCAGTCTGACTCCTAATCTAAGCTCATGACTTAGTCTGCACCGCCACCAGCAACTTAACCCTGGGGGAAGCTGAGAGCGTCACCCAAGGAGATGGAGCAAATCAGTGTCACACAAGGTCAACATGGAATCTCAGGGGGTCCAGGTGTCTACTAGCCAACAACACAGTGATTTGGTTCCTGTCTTTTCAAAAGATACTCTGATACTGAACTTTTGAGTCTTGATCCCCCAATTACTGGAAGCTGAGAAAGTTAAGTATATGACTTTTTTTTTTTTATCTGATTCAAATGTTTGTCATCTGTTGCCATGTGGCTCTAATTGAGGAACTAAGAATCTGCTCATGCTGTACACATCTCTTACTTTGGGGAGCGATGTTCAAGACGGTCTTGCAGGTCTCGTCTAGTGGCTGTGAAAACGTTAATGGGAAGAGTAGGAGCTTATTCATGGCATCTTCTTATGGTGGAATGACTGGACCCACAGGACTTAGACCAGTTTGTGGACATAGATGATAGGGTCCAAGAAGTGAGCTCCTCTGACCGGTCTCTGCAGTGAGACATGTGGAGGGGGTGGAAATGTTCTCTGTCTGTGCTAATGGTGTAACCATGCATCAGATATGGCCCTTGAGCACTTAAAGTATGGCCAGTGTGATTAAGGAACTGATTATTTAAATTTTATTTAATTTTATCAATTTAACTTTAGATACAGTGGCAAGTGACTACTATATTTGCAACACAGGTCTGGACCAACAGTTTTCATGGTTTCAAACTTTTTTTGCTGAGGGATAAGTAAAGAGAAAGGGTTGAGAAAGAACACTGCAGCCCTGCCAGCGAGAACCCAGTATCTGGCCTGTCAAATAATAGCCAACCAGAAGTTCTCAAACGTGCTCAGTTCACAGTGTCCTTCATGTCCCAGTTGTTTCTGTTGTTTTTGTTTTTCCATAGGGCCATTAAGCCGAGAGAAGTACCTAACCATTGCATACATTACATTTTTAGGTACAAACAATATGGTAGTGCTCATGGGATACTCAGTAGATGTCATTGGGTTTTCCTCAAAAGTTTAAACGATGCCAGTGTGCCCTTGAAAATGTGCTATGATGCCTCAGTGCACCTCTGCACACTGTCTGGGAACCATGAAGCTAGGTCCTGGGGTTTCCTACTAAATGCTGACAGTTTCACAGAATAACAATGTCAGATGCCATCACTCCATGACCATTTTGGAACAAAACTCAAACAAGGACACCATGCTCCCACCAAAGTGACTGACCATCTCTTACCCTGCCATTCCCCCTGTTCACTCTCACACATTCTCTCTCTATACATATATAGAATAAAGTTAAATTAAATTAAGATTTTCTCTCTTTCTCTCCCTCTGCCTAAAAAAAATAAAAGAAAAATAAAAATGGAATCTGAACTACAGTCTGTAGCAATCATCTCAGAGAAACAACCCATTGGCCCTACAACTATCCAGGGAAGCCAGACTATAGGCACCACGTCAGACTCATAGGAAGTAAAACCACGTTAGCAATGGGTCCAGAAAGCCAGACAATAATTCCTATAATGGTCAGCCTAAAACAACGAGGAATTTATTAATAACTTACCGTTTCCCTAATTTTTGTCCCTGCTTCCAACTTATGAGCAACTAGAGAGCCCTGGGCAGTCATGTAGGATGCCCCGTGTCTACCCGGCCCACCTGGCATTTCTGCATGCCCACAGCCTCCTTTCAGGGCACCCAGAGCCTTCCCTTTCCTCTACTCCACAGCTTCCCCCTCTCTCTTCCAAGTCTCTGCTCTGACACAGGGGATGGTGCCTGACTCCCCGACAATGGCCGACTTGAGTAAGTAGTTTTGTTGGCTCTCATTTGCTTTTCCCGCATTTTCACACCTGTATTTGAAATCCTACTGTCTATTTCAAAACTACTTTCCAGCAAGTGTGCACCAACTTATATAATCATGAACGTGCTTGAGATTTCTGTTTCCCCACAAACTCACTAAATACTAGGATTTAGCAATCTTTTTAATCTTGCCAATCTATTAATAAGTGCTGGCTTATTATGCTTTTACATGAATTTATTTGATTTCACAGAAGTGAACATCTTTTCGCATATTTATGGGCCATTTTTATTGCCTTCTTGTTTTGGGTCCATTCTATGGGAAGACAAGAATTTTCAAACCAAGTTCCAAATCAATAATTACTGCCTATAATATCTACTAGATTCTTACTTATAATTTTCTAGTGGATGGGCCAGCAGATAACCAGCTGAGAATGTTGCTTTTGAGGAACTATATTTAGAACAGGGAATTCCCACGAAGAAATTCAGTAATACCTGATCTAGTTAGTGAAAACCATGCACATATGAGACTCGAATTCCGATCCCAAGGGGAAGGTAAGTGCTGGGGCTCAACAGGCCCAGTGAACATTTCGGAGCTGTCAGCAAAGAAGTGTGCACCCTCTGTGCGTGGAGTGAGATAGACACCGGTGCCGGGTGGAGCTCATCTGAGCAGCAGGCTCACCTCAGGTCAGCTCCGAATTGTTGCCTTTCCTTGTATCGATGCCCTGCAGCCCATAAAGATAAGATGCAAGCCTGAGACACTGTTCAAGGCACTGTTATCCATCCATCATTCCCCCAGCCAATCCTGATTAATTATCCAGGAAGACAGGATAGAGCAAACGCAACAAGGAATTCATCTGAGGGTGATTTAACTCAGATAATTGTGGAGACCAGGAAGGGACTGGACTTAAGGTCACATGGTATAGAATGAGATTCATTTTAGTTGTTTGTAAAATTAGGACCTCATGAAGTGGATTACAATTTCACTTTATGGTTTCAACCAACTAAGTAAAACTTCTCTTCTTCCAGATTCCGCTGGTCTCCTGTGATCTGCATCATTTTTATCCATGTGCACCAGGTGTGTTTCAGGACCACTGATGGGATTCTGTTTTTGTTTTAATGATTATGCCGTCATTTATTTATTTATTTTAATGTGTATTTATTTTAGAGAGAGAGATAGAGCACGAGTGGGGGAGAGGCAGAGAGAGAGGGAGACACAGAATCTGAAGCAGGCTCCAGGCTCTGAGCTGTCAGCACAGAGCCTGACGCGGGGCTTGAACTCATGAACGGTGAGATCCTGACCTGAGCCACGACACTTAACCGACTAAGCCACCCAGGCACCTTAGGTTCTTGATACTAGTAAAAAGATTAAACCACAGACACAAAACGTCAGGTCTTATGTTTTTTATCTTATTTGAAGGAATAAATCCCTTTTTCTCTGGTTGCTTCCCCTTCTTCCCCTCGGAGAAGACCCTCAGGCCTCTGCAATGCCACATTTTCCTATCGTTATGGAGATGTTCTGGGTCTTCTTTCTATAAGGCCAGACCCCTTTTCACAAAGAAAGTCATAGTGAAACTATTGCCCGAAAGAAACAAAAGGAACTGTAAACCTGGCTTATTGAAACATTTAAGCCCCCACGTACGCGGGCAGCAGGGAAGGACATACATGCCATAAATACAGATACAGCACGGTTATAAAGAAAAGGAAAGTGATGTTTGTGTGCATTTGTGTGCTGCAGACTCAAATTGATTGGCTCTATCTTGTCAAGGAAATGAACTGAATAAATCAATAAATCATGGGCAGAATTGATTAAAGCGGCATCATAATTATGGCAACAGTGTGTTACAGAAGTGTTTGGGCTTCACAACACATGTGTCAGCAGGACCTCGGATCATGTATTTGTTTATTGTTCTTTCTAGGCACGGGAGTCTTGATAAACCATATCTAAAAGGTAGACAATTCAGCTAAGGCTACTGAGAAGTTAACTGTCATTTCCATTAAAGCATACCTAGATTAATTAGCAAATAAATAGTTTTCAAATTTATAATAACATAAACCATGAAAACTAAAGAAAATATGTGCTTAGTTAAATATATACACTCATTATATATGTTAATTATAATATATATACATATGTATACATTAAATATATATTCATTATATACATATATATAAACATACACACACACACACACACACACACACACACACACACTCATTGTTTTATGACTGAATTCTCCGGAGAATCATCCACTGTCCTCAAGTCACAGAGTTTGCATTGAAGGCTCTTATTTAGCTGAAAGATGCCAAGAAACTCAAGGGACCGTTTTGTTTTGTTTTGTTTTTGTCATTCTTTAGGGACCCTGTGGCCACATTTCTGAACAGATTTGGAGGTGGGTTAAGTTTTTCTAGTTAAGGTCAACAGGAATTTATGCGCAGCCAGAGAGCTCTGATTCTACAGACTTAAAGCCACACTGTTGGGAAGAAACCTTGATTTGGGGAGAGACCACAGGCTGGTTTCCTCCAGGGACACATCCATGGACTGGTTTTCCCTGGACTCGGAGCTGTATTCGACAAGGCTGTAATGAAGAGCAAATGCAATTGCATGGAAAGTGATCTCTGCCACTTCATCTGACATTTTTAAATGCAACACACTAAAGAAGACATGCTGATTCTTCTTTTTTTTTTGCAACAACAATAGCCACACTTTCTATTTGCACTTTACTTTGAGCAAATAAATGTTTCCTAAATTTAGAAAATGTAACTTTTGTTGAAATGTTCTGAAAAGGCTTAAAGAATCACACAGCCGTCGTCGGAAACTAATTCAAAGGACATAATGGATAATTAAGAATGTGGTTCTCCCAATATTCTAGAAATGCCCCCATGGATCCAAGCAGGACAATAAGCTTCGTTGGGTCTCAGAAGAGAAGATGGGTCAAAATAAATGTAATTTGTACTAAAGTTCTTTCTTTTGGAGGACAGAACCTAGTAAAGTACAAACAAAGTAAGCGATTTGAAAGAAATCTTCTCACAATGTTACTAAAACAGGCTGGTTGAAGAAAAATCCCACACACTGCCCAAAATAAGCCAAAAAATGATTCAGCAACTTTGATGCCAAGACTCTAAATGACTTTACATAATTTAATGAAGTTTAAATACAATTAAAGTGTAAAGCTTTGTTACTCAAATTCCTATTTCAACATTTTGAGCTACGGAGTGAGGGAAAAAAAGTTCACAATGACCTTGCTTAGTTAATAGGAGTTTCCTATCAAATTACTTGGTGACTTATTTATTTACATTG
Organism: Cryptoprocta ferox; assembly: GCA_028646485.1. Taxonomy (NCBI): domain Eukaryota; kingdom Metazoa; phylum Chordata; class Mammalia; order Carnivora; family Eupleridae; genus Cryptoprocta; species Cryptoprocta ferox. The sequence goes on from CM053566.1 coordinate 82,924,809, forward strand.
TTAACACAAACCCCACTTCAGAAAGTATCTGGCATTTTAATACTTTCCTCAATGAATGTAAAGAAAAACATCATATAATTAAAGAAATTACTGATTCTTCCTAATTTGAATATCATCTTCTATTACCATCCCGCCATTTTCCTTTCTCAGGTGTTAACAGTGAAGTAATCAATGAGTTGTGTTCTTTTGACATAAGAGCAATAGATACAGCACAGTGGCATGAATTTGTTCCATTAAGTGCCATTGCTGGTGGCTGTCATTAGGAGAGAAATTGAGGAGAGGGGAAAGACGGATTAGATTTTCCGTATAAAGATGTTGTTTAAAAACATTTATTTAACACTTTATGTACAAACTATCATGTATTTATTGTTTTAAAAAATAAAATACAGATGCAAAAGGAATAAAAGCAGGGGAAGGAAGAGAAAGTCAGCCATCATTTCCCCATCCACAGAAAACCACTTCTATATGTGAAAATTAAAAAAAAAAAAAACCTCTCTCCGTTCTGTTTAATGACTTATCTTTCTATCAAACAGCAAGTTTCCAATATATTGCCAAGTTATAAAATTTATTTCTATCCCTACATTTTAATGGGCACATTTTCCAACTGTGCCATGATCTCTTTGACCATCCATCTACCACTGAACACTTAGATCATTCCTATTTTTGTCTCTCCCAAAAGGAGTGTCATGCTTTCTTTGTGGTTGTTTCATTGTATGAACAACTTCAATTATTTTTGGGGATCGTTTCCTACAAGTAGAATTGCTAAGTCAAAGGGTAGAGGCTTTTGATAAATATTAGCAAATTGCTTTCAGAAAGTTTGATCAAACTGAATGGCTACCAGAAGTATAAAAGATTCCTTGTTGACATTATTATTGGCATTCTTATTAATCTTCCCCATTTTGTGAGTAAAATGTATCTCTTACATTTAGTTTTTATTTCTCAAAGGTAAACTGGGACAACTGTATGTGTTTATTAGCCATAGTGTTTAAAAGAATCTGTACGATATATATTTGGTGACTGTCCTCGGACAGTAGCTGAAAAGTCTGTAACATACTGAGGATCTATTTCCCACCAACTAGTGATAGAATGAAGAGGCTATGCTTTTATTAGGCAACACAATGATGCTAAAATAAACATTTCATTTTGGTAACAAAATCACAAACATTCCCTACAAATGCTGAGCAGTTTAAGGAATATATGAGCAGATAAGCAAAATACAATTCTTCTTCCTAGTTGATGGATTGATAAAATGAAAGCCAGTGGAATACGGACCCACCACCAGAAACCCATCAAGAAGTGCTGCTGAAAAATTGGATCACTAAGCCTAATGATATTTCTAGGGGTATCCACTGGGCATTTGGAAAAACTTAATCATTCTCAGCACCTGCTTTCAGAGTGTTTAACCAATTCTTAATCAATTGATGAGAAATAGATTGAGATCAAAGTCTCCTATCAGCTATGCAATAGAAAGTGAAATAAGGGCACAGCACATGGGACGGAATGACTGACGTGTCCCCATCTCCCAGACAGCGGCAGGGACTGGCTGAGGAAGGTCTCACACCATCGGCTACTGACTGGGAAGTGAGCCTCAGACTCCTCACCAGAGAGGCAGCCAGGGCCTGCCCAACTGGAATGAAATCAGAAAAATAGAATAGAACAGACTATATGCATTGTCTCAATGAACATAAGGATGACATGAAGCCGTGACTGTTCCTTTAAAGTTTATTTAATCAGTAATAACTTTGTCCTGTAGAATTTTTTACGCGGCTGGAAAATATTCAACTGGGGGAAAATAAACACATTCTCTTCTAAGCACCTCATAGCAGATGTTTGTGTTTGACATCCTTGCATTAAGTGAAATGATAAGAACCAAAATGTAAAAGTAAGAAGACAAATGAAAATAAATATGTGCCTTGGAATAAAATTCTGCCCTACGGTCCCACAGGACAATTACAAAAGGCCCAGGTCTGCTTTGTTTGCTAGTTGTTGGGTTTGCCTCGGTTGATACTGTCAGCAGCACAGGAATTCAGGAGAGCTTTTGATCATTCTCTGGATTCCCCCAGGGGATCCAGATGGAAGGTTTCTCATATCAAGAAGCTTTAAAAACGTTAAGCTTAAGTGAAGCTAAATCTGATTATTTGATGGCCTAGTAATCTACGGGCATTTCAAAAGAATAATAGCTTATAATTTAATAGCACTGTAATTACAGACCACTTCCACAGGTATTCACCATCAATGGAAATTTGATCATTTTTGAGTTGGAGAAACTGAGGCAGGGCGTTGCTACATGATACAGCAGAGCCTTGGTTTTATGACAAAGCTGGGATTCAAATTCAGATATTTTGATTCCTTCGATGCAATTTTATTTTCATTACATCTTAGTCAACTCACGCTCAAGTTGAAATAAGTTATGTAATAAATTTCCATTTCTTTCTTAACCCTCCCTTCCAGCCACGGCCATTTTAGAAGTCTTGGGGGTCCTGGGTGGCTCTGTCAGTTAAGTGTCCGACTTCAGCTCAGGTCATGGTCTCACGGCTCATGAGTTTGAGTCCTGCGTTAGGCTCTGTGCTGACAGCTCAGAGCCTGGAGCCTGCTTTGGATTCTCTGCCCTTCCCTCTCTCGCACTCTGCCCTTCCCTCTCTCACACTCTGTCTTTATCTCTCTCAAGAATAAACATTAAAAATTTAAAAAAAAATAGAAGTCTATCAGTATAAGTTGCTGAACATTCGAATTTTCAGGGTGTTTAAAAGGCAAGAGTTTTCTTTTATCTAGCCCCAGTTATCAGGAGGCAAAGGAATGGAATTTAACCTTCAGGAACATTCTAAGATGCCAAGTATAAAAGCCTTAAACTGCTACCTTCCCCTCCTCCCTCTTTTTTGGCATCCGCCTCAGAGGTAGAGGTGAAATTAATGTAACTGTTGGCTATATTAGGTGGCTAATGGAAGAAATCAATTCCAAAAATAAGGTTTACCCTATTGATTAATTCCAAAGATAAGAACATAGTCTTTTATGATTAATATTATCTAGGTGCAATGTGTCATTTGTGAATAACACAAATCACATTTGATTGGACTAAAATGAAATTTCTATCATCTAGCCCTCCAGTAAAACATAAGGATAGCCAGATTTGAAGGAGAGAGTTTCATTCTGTTTTAACAGAGAAAGAATTTCATTTCCACTTTAATAGCTGTCTCCTGGGACTTTCATAAGAAAGCAATAATTACTATATCTGAATGAATCTGAGGCAAACTATTTTTAACTAATTAAGACAATTTGATGGACGATGAATAGAGGGATATCTTTGGAGTGTCTTAAGTATCTTGGGGGAAAATCATGAGTTCAATTTCAGGGTAGCAAGAGAGAGATTCTTCTAAGACATTTGTGGAGAATACCAGACATGTGTTAAAGATAAGCCCTTAGCACTCAGAATAGAAATCCCAGCAGGAGAATAAAGGAGGGAATATTCTAGGTGTCAGTAATTGGGGGTACATATGAGGTGTATATGAGATTGACTTGGAAGAGAGTAAAATAAGAAAAGGTACCATAGAACTGAGTCTGGAGAAACACCAGTGCTTGAAGAACAAATAGAAAACAAGCTGGTAGTGGAGGATGAGGGAGACTGGTTACAGAAAGAGGAGAGAGGAGGGAGGTAGTAAAGCTCAGGGAGAGGGGCGCCTGGGTGGCTCAGTAGGTTAAGCATCCAACTTCGGCTCAGGTCATGATCTCATGGCTCATGGGCTTGAGCCCCGCGTCGGGTTCTGTGCTGACAGCTCAGAGCCTGGAGCCTGCTTCGGATTCTGTATCTCTTTCTCTCTCTCTGCCCCTTCCCCACTTGCACTCTGTCTCTCCCTCTCTCTTAAAAATAAATAAACATTAATAAAATAAAATAAAAAATAAAGAAAACCTCAGGGAGGAGAATGTCCAGCGAGGCAGGACCATCAGCTGTGTTGACTGTTACTGAGAAGCTGAGTAAGCAATGAGTGAAAGTCACCCCAGTTTCAGGGAACCTAGTACTGCTGGGTCCCGTGAAGATGTCAGACTCCATTAAGAAGGGGACAAAGCCGGAAGGGATGGCATTGAAGAGACAGGGGGAGTGATGGGGTGAGCAGGTGCACAGAGCTCCCTCCCTCAGAGATTGGCCACAACTGGATGGGGTCAATGGGATTTCGGGCAGAGTTATTTTCACTTCATTTTCTTTTCAAAACAGAAAGGACTGAATCATATTTCAATAGTTGTTCAATACTTGGAGACAGACCAAGTAGATAGAGAAAAGCTGAAAACATGGGGCAAAGATAATCAACAGGTTTATTTAAAAAGCATGAATGGAATAGTTCCCAGGGGAGGTATTGCCAATGAGAGAGAGAGGACTGGGGTAGAAAACGGAAACAAATATTTATATTTATTTATGGGTACAGAAACGTGCATGAAGTTCCTCTCTAATAACTACTATTTTCAGGTAAATTCAAGCAGTCCACTGCTGAAATTCAGGGAAGGTTGAAGGTTGGAATAGAGCTTATAATGATTAAAATAACTATTTCAGAGAGCTGGAGAGCAAGCCGATCAGAGGAAGATGGGCGAAAAGTCAGGCAATTTTGAGGGAATCAGTTGACTTTAGTGACTGTGAATTGTAGAGGTATCAATTTGCCAGGCTGTGAAAATACAAACGCAATGTTCCCTGTGTGAAGGATTTTGATTACTAAGGAATATAGAAGTTAGCAAAAGTTCATGACCTGGTGTCTAAGAAGGACTTTGGAATTTGACAAAGGTGGCCAAAAAAACAAAAGAAAACAAACAAAAAAAAAAAAAACTGAACATCTGATTAATTAAAATAGGTTCAAAGTTAAATCATTTTTGCATTACTGACAAAATAAATCAAATGAAAATAAATGTCAGTACTCAGGTTGCAAGCAAGTTCCGGAACAAAAGAAAATAGCAGTTCCTAATAGCACATGGGACCAAATTCAAGATAAGAAAGGACTCTTATGGATAGATAGATAGGAATGGAAAGGAAGACTTCTATATCCCAATGAAAGTGTAGACACAGATTTCCTCCACTTTGTACTAACCCGGCCCCTCCAACCACATGGTGGCTGTAAGTGTGACCTTTAGAAGCTTTGGCCGAATGGGAGTAGATATATGTAGAATTCTGCTATCTAACAAAATATACCCTCCCTCTCACCTACCCTGCCTGTCCCTAGATTACTAGGAACATAATTTCAGCCATCATATTATTTCACCCTTACTAAATCTTACAATTTTCTCTCCAAAAGGTAATAATGTAAAAATAACTGAAATATCATTATCCTCCTAAAGTTAATACTAAGTAACTCCATATTATGCTTATAAATTTATGCAAAACAGTAATTGTATATAGTTTGGGTTAAGGTCCATTGTTTGATATGCCTCCTTGCAATCTGTAGTTTTTGTGTTATTTTGTTTTGTTTGGCTTTTGCTCACAATTTATTTGTTGAAGGGGCCAGTTTACTTGTTCTACAGAACTTCCTCTGCTCATTGTATTACTGTGGCTTTATTTAACCAGCCAATTGTAGATTAGAAAAGACAATCGGTCAGATCAGGTTTGGCTTTTTGTCAATAATGCTCCACAGATAGCATGGCATATATTCACCAGGGTAACAAGGTATTTGGCTGTTTTTCTTTTCCTGAGGTTTGCAGCCATTGACAATCTTCATGTGGACTCATTCTTTCATTAAGGGTTTCAAAAAAAAGTGATATTCTATTTCTGTTATTCCCTCTTCATTTATTATGTGGAATAATTCCATAAAGAGAAACCCTTGCTCATCAACCAACTAGTTGCTTGCCCTGAGATGCAATTCATACAAAAAACATATTTGATGTTCTTCAACCCACTACAGTCATAATCCATACTAATGATCAAGTCCAACTGACACAACCTTAGTAGCATTAACCCTGGGAGTCTTTCATAGCTGCCTTGATGTTTGGCAGAATGAGCTCATTTTGTACATTGGTCCTGGAATTAGTCATTTCTTGGAGAAATTCTCCCTTCAAATGGAAAATGATAGAGACTACAATCTGAGTAGTAGGAGTTAATAAAGCTTTGGCCATTGTCCCGGCTTAGTTGATAATCATTCTAAACATTTTAACCGCTATTTGATTTTCAACCTTGATGATGACAGTATGACAGCCCTTCTAAAAGTACACAGACATGTTCTTGCCTTTGAGAACTGGTGACACGGTCAGGCAGAGCTTGTTGAGAAGGTCCAAGGAAAATATCACATGGCACCAGAGCAGTAAGATCACTTCTAGAATGAACTTCCCCAGCTGTGCTCTCAAGTGTAGGGCTAGCCCCTTCTGCCATCCTGTGTCTCTGGGACATAGTTATATCATGATAGCTAGTTATGATTGCTCTACCCATGCCCCTCACTCACCTGTTTATAAAATAATAGGCTGCTCTAGGGCCGCCTGGGTAGCTCAGTCAATTACATATCTGACTCTTGATTTCAGCTCAGGTAATGATCTCATGGTTTATGGGATCAAGCCCCACATTGGGCTCTCTGCTGACAGCCCAGAGTCTGCTTGGGATTCTCTCTCCAACCCTGTCTCTTTGCTCCTCTCCCCACTCTCTCTTTCTTTCAAAATAAATAAACTTTAAAAAATAGGGTATTCCACACATTATCAATAAGCACCAGAAGACCCTCTGATGAGCCCCAGCCTGGGAAGATATTTCCAGAGCTATTGCAGGAGACTTTGGCCAAGTTGCTTCATAGAATGATAACGAGTCAGATCCATCACAAATTTTAAAACCACCTAAAATGGTTTGACTTGCTCTTCCTTTAGCTAGATTTTGTCAATAGTATCCAAACCCTTCTGAGTTGAGTAAAACTTTAGCCCCACCAGGACAATTACTCTTTATGGTCCTGAGGACAAGAAATGCTTTTAAAAGCCTTATGCAGAAGAAAAACAATGTGTATGTCCAAAATAATAATCACCATTTGAAAAAAGAGCAGTAATGATTACATTTCCCCTTTGGATAAATAAGAACAAGACTTGCTTATTTGAGTTGTTTCCTCGAGACTCATGCTTCTGATGAATATTTGGCATATTTTCTGAAAATAGGTTAACACAGAAGTTTGTTTGAGAGATGCTTGTATAAAATAGTGATTGAGTCATGTCAGTTATTTATTTTAATACAAATTTAAAAGTTTAAATAACAAAACGTAGCTTACATTTACCGCCCTTACAAGAACGTATTTCTCAACCATTATATTGCACAGAGATCCCATATAGCATATGAGCTCTGTTTCTAGTTACTTCTGATACAAATTCCCAATCCACTGGATATTCCTTAGTCTTTATTTTACTCAGCCATGACTTTTGACTTTCATTTTTTTTAAATTGTATTTATTTGAGAGAGAGAATTAGAGCAGAAGAGTGTCAGGGAGAAAGGGAGAGAAAAAATCCCAAACAGGCTCCACAGTGTCAGTGCAGAGCCCGACGCAGGGCTTGAACTCATGAACCATGAGATCATGACCTGAACCAAAATCAAGAGCTAGACCCTTCCTTAACCAACTGAGCCACCCAGGCCCCTCATGAGTTTTCACTTTTAAACTTTCACCTTTCCTTGAAACTCCTTAGAAGAAGTGACATGACAGTTTCTGAGTTTCCTTCTACATTATCTACTTAACAATCTCTTTAATGGATTATCAGTTTTTTGCATCTGACCTTCCAATATCAGTCCCACATCTCGACCTTGGTCTTTCTTCTCTTCTTTATCTCAAAGATAATGAGTCATCTTTGATTCACACACGCCCTCCTCCCTCTCTCCCTGAATGACACTGCAGTGACTGGCTGCTCACCCAGAAAGTGGTGGTTATCCAGATCTCTTCCTCTCCCTACAAATCTCTTTAACACACCCTCTCATATTCATTCTCACTTCCATTGAGTAAAACCACGTCTATGTCAGCTGCGGCCGGCTCGTTGATCCAGCTTCCTTGGTAGTTTCTCAGCGTGTTGACCTGACACCTGACAACCTCCAGCCCAATGTTGTCCAGTACAGTAGCCACTAGTCTACTAATTCTGGCCTCTACTAGTCTCTAAATTCTAATTACATGAAATTAAAAATGTAGATGGGGGGGCATGGTCATCCAATTAACTATAATCTTCAGGGAAGGAGAATATATATTTCTTTTGCTCAAAAACTTATCCTCTTTTGGCAAAGTGCCAAAAATATAGCAGGTTCCCAATACACATTTGTTGAATAAATGTTAAATGAACACAGATATTGGTTGGTTTCCTGAGATTTTTAATCATAAATCAAAACTCTCCTCACACAAGCTAAGTATCTTCATTTTGAAATTAAGATCACTTTTTTACTATTCAAACAACACAACAAACTTTTGGAAAAAGTTAAAAGAAAAGTTGTATAATAATGAGGTAAAAAATGCACCTTTGCTACATATTTTAGAAACATTACACTGGAAAATGTGCCAATTACATTATCCATTTCATTAACTTGGTAGTTTTTGCTATAAGATTCTTCTTCTCTTATGTATCCCAAGAGAGGAAAACAAACTATAATAGTATAGATAGTTTAGCAGTGATAATAAAGATGGATAAAGCGGCCAGAATTGTATAATGCTTGCTCCTAGAATAATTTGAGGAATATACATAGGGCATCATCAGTTGAAAAGATTTCCAGGGATGAAAATATGATAGAAGATTATGGATCAAGTGTCTCATATCATTTCTTTCAACAGTAATTCTCATAAAACAGCTGAAAGCATATGCTTTAACCTAAAACACTTCATTGGGCATAACCTACGATATAAAACTGAATATATCATTTGAGCAAGAGGTCTAGTTCATGGAGACATCCAAAACTCAATTTTTCCTATGGAACATACAAATTTCAAATTATTTTTAATTAACTTAAAATAACCTGAAAATAAATATTCTTCCATTTAATACAATAAGCAAATCGGTGTACTCCATATCATATTACATGTTATTATTCATTAGCCACAGGCAAAGACAGAAGTTGTCAACAAGTCACAGATAAGACATGTTTCAATTATTTTTTAATGTTTATTTACTTATTTTGAGAGAGAAAGAGCACGAGAAAGGAGGGGCAGAGAGAGAGGGAGAGAGACAATCCCAAGCCAGTTCCACACTGTCAGCGCAGAGCCCACTGCGGGGCTGGATCTCACATCATCACCTGAGCCAAAATTAAGAGTCAAACGCTTAACCTACTGAGCTGCCCAGGTGCCCCTAGACCAGCTTTAAATGTTAGTGAAATTTCTTAAGTTATTTAAAGTCTTTTGTGGCGTCTATGATGTCTCAACTTTTCTTATTTTCCTATACTTTAGTAGTTTCAAATGATCTAATTTTTATTTACTTTCTGTTATATGTTCAACGTTTAGACCAAACATTATTTCCTCGACAACTCACAATGTTTGAAACCTGGAAACTAGGTGAGTCAACACGGATGTGAGAAATTTATTGCTAGTTGGCCTTTATCCAAACCCTTGTACTCTATTTCATTAAAGTACGACAGACTAAGTTAGCAAATAATGAACTCAGAAAAAACTTTCACAGACCATATGGCTTCAACTGATTTGGCTCCAAAATAGTTCTTTAAGATTTCTTGACAATAAAAAAAGATATTACAGAATGAAGCCACGGTAAATTTTTTCTTTTTTAATTAAAGAAAATTAAACCAAAAAAATAGAATCTGTTAAAATATGTGGTTCTATGCACGGTCGCCAAAATCTATAATCAAATTTCTTTCAGTCAAATATACACACAGATATGGATATAAGAACACATAAATGCATGCATGCACATGCGCACACATTCTAATTGATGTTTAAGATATTAGAAACATCAAACTATATTTGTCTCTGCTTCTCAAACTGGGATTTCTGTAATCTTGGGATATACTGTGCTGCATTTTTCCATGTTAGACAAATTAATGCATTATTTATATTACTACCAAGATGTTATGGAATAGAATGCAAAATTTGCTCACACTTCCTGGCACTCAGAAATAATCTAGCAAATATTAGGGAGTTGACTCATCAGTGGATTAGATTTTAATGAAAGCATTTCAAGTTTGTCACAAACTAGGTAATACCTTAAACATTCAGCCATTAACTTTCAACTGCCTTTAAAACTGTTTCAAGCAGGGCACCTGAGTGGCTCAGTTGGTTAAGCGTCTGACTTCAGCTCAGTTCATTATCTGATGGTTTATGAATTCAAGTGCCCCGTCAGGGTCTATGCTGATAGCTCAGAGCCTGGAGCCTGCTTAGGATTCTGTGTCTCCTCTCTCTCTGCCTCTCTCCCACTTGTGCTCTGTATCTCTCTCTCTCTCTCTCTCTCTCTCTCTCTCAAAAACAAAACATCAAAAAAATTAAAAATGTTTCAAGGGAGTTTAAGATATATCACAGGATTTGGCTCGTTGTGCATGGTCATATTCTAAGATTCTTTCCCAAAAATGACTGTCCAGAAGTCACATCTATTGGTCCCACATTGGAAGGTTTACACCATCAATGATCCAACCCCAAACTAAAACCACACATATCAGAATGATGAGTTCATACACAGGATCAAAACTACAATATTAGGGAATATTAGTATACCACAGAAAGCTAGACACTCCTTATTATGAACAAACAAATTGTTCTCAAAATATCTTCCCTAAAAAGTGACTAAAAGTACTAGTATAACTCAAATAAATTTATTATATAAAAGAAAAATATGACCAGGCAAAGTAAAACGAAGCCCTAATGTTTGGTAAAAGTGAATAAATTGTGCATGGAAATTCAAGATAGGTCAATTGATATGAAATGTTTACTAGAATTTAATAAGAACCAACCTGTATATTGTGATTGTCATGTGACAACCCTTTTCTAATTACATATATCAACTCATTTCTTTCTCGATTGTCCTCATTCACATAGCATTATTATCACACGTATCTCATTATCCCCAGAGAAGGTCAATTGAGCCTAAAAATGCAGACTCGCTTTTTAAAGGTTACCAGCTGATCCGAGGTTTCAACCCAGTAAGTGTGGGTCCAGAATGTGGTCCTCCATTTTATACACCAGCAAGAAAAATCGACCGATATAAGAAAATATATGGTTAATCCACTCGTATGTCAAAGATATTTGTTCAAATTATTTTATAATTACAATTTGAATTCAGATTTTTTAAATGTGTAAGTTGTGTTAGATATATTTGTATGCTAACTCCTTATTAAATAGAATGTCACACAAGATCAATAGTGGTTTATGATCGAACCTCTCTGCATGAGGAAACAAAGGCATAATTTTATGACCTGACCAAGGTCGTTACAAAATGGCATTAGATACAGGACTCAAACCTCCTTGTGGCCAGTTTATATCCCCAAATGATGTTTCTCCTTAAGCAGCAGACAGTGAGGCCCTTAGGTTTCCTTCTGCTATTGCACTGGCTTAGGATTATCTTATCTCACAAGGTTTGGCATAAATAAATTGAGAAAACATATGTGTATGTATAGGATCACATGTAATTTTGAGGCAGCATCATTATTTTCATCATCGTTGCTCTGAAGGAAAACAGAGCAATTTACAAAATGGAGGAAGGCCTCTTCCTTATCTTGTTAAACTACCCCGATGTTGCACAGAACAGGGTGTTTTCCTGAACATTTAAAAATCAGGGTGTTAAATACTAGAAAATAGCGTTGCTAATATACAAAGGTACTTGGCTGGGCATTGAGACAAGCCGATCTCCCCAGCACAGTGATGTCTAATGTGCGGAGCATCAGGACGATCTGATGTACTTCTCTCAGAATACTTCATTGTCTTAAAAAATTGCTTTGTGTCTTTGTGAATATCCTTGATTAATTTTACCTGCCTGATTTAAGGTAAAACTTGGTGAAGTATCAACTATGACAGTTCTTATTGACATGAGCAATTTTACTGGCTCAAAAACAACCACAAAACCACACATGATGAGATGTCTCTTCTTCATCCAGCGTCATCTTCCTGCAAAACAGAAGGAGAAGCCTCAATACTTTCCCCATCACTGGGCCTTCCGCAGAGAGCTCATATATCATCTCTTAGCAGCAACATTTGATCATTCATACCTGTTAGGATCACTGCTGACTAAGTTTTGAATAATTCTACATCTGGTCTCAATGAGGCATTTACTGGGGAAACATTCAATAAAATTACATACATATTTGTGGAAGCCTTGCACCATGAATCAAATTCAAAGATGGAAAAAATACAACCAAACCTTCATACTTCCATTAGATAATTATCTACCATTTGTAACAGCCTTGTTCATTTTTCTTATGACTTATTTTCCCATCTCTCTCCCCCATGGGCCAGATGTCAAATTGCTGCATTCTCAAATAAGTCAGATTTCCTTTGCTCCTTTGTGCTTGATGGAGTCTTCCTTTGCTCATGTTATGTTCATTGTACAAATGGAAGGACATTAGTGCAGAGAGGCTAGATGCTTCCGATGCCTCTACAGCAGGGATTTAGTCAGTGCAAATGGACCTTAGAAGGTGTACATAAATCTGATAAATTAATAGTGTGACACTTGCGTGGGATACTCAAAACACCAAGGAAACAAACCACACCGTAGCAATGCTGAAAGCAGTAGAGCTTTAACTCATTTATCATAAATCACTAATTGTCAATATGATTCAATAAATAAAAATGTTCAGTGTTAATGAAAAATGACAATGGCACTCACGCTTCGGTCCAGCTTTACGTCTCACAAATCCAGTCTCTAGAAATTAACGGACTTTCCATCATGGAACAGGTACTCAGGGTCAACCTGACTCTACAAGCCGACCTGCGCAGTAAGCGTTGCTCTCTCTCTTTTGCAAAAGGATTCTTGTCTTACCCGGAGGACCCCATTTGATTGCTGGGTGTGGGATGGATTCAAATGTTAAGGTTATTCTAGTGTCTTCCGGTTTCAGTGTCTTTCACACCTTACAGTCATTTCTGAATGACTCAAGCTCAATGTTCAAAATTCATCACCAGGTGCTATTTCTCTTCTCAAATAAGCTCCGGTCCCTCTCTGCCCACCCCAAACCGCAGCACCTCAATGCAAGGCCAAGTTTACATGCTCTGGGGGATGCGGGGCAGAGGAAGAAGTCTTGTACGCCCTCAGGGTCTTTCCTCACCAGCTCACCCACGGATACAGTCTGTCCCTCGCTCTAGTTACCGGTTTGTATCACAAACCGCCTTAAACTTAGTATTATAAAACAACTATTGTATTATGCCCATGGCTTCTGTAGGCCAGAAACTTAGATAAGTTTGTCTCTACCCCATGGTGTCTGAGGTTTCACGGGGCTCGTGGTTTCAGGATTACTCAGGCAGCATTCAAATGACCACTGTTTGTGGTCACCAAGGAAGTTTCTCTCTCCTGTCTGCTTCCCCAGCTGGGCAAGTCAAGGGTAGGGCTCAGCTGGGACTCTTCAGCAGATGTCCCTCCCCCACTGTGGCCTCCCGTGGCAGCTGGACCCTGACCAAGGGGCTGCAGGTTCGTATGTCCCAGAAGAGCCCAATGGAAGCTGCAGAGTCTTTCCTGACCCAGCGGGGGGTTCACAGAGAGTCACCTCTGCTACATTCCACTGGTACAAGCATCACTTCGGCCGGCTGGGGCTGGCGGGCAGAGGGGTCAGACACCCTCTGTTGGTGTGGAGCAAGGCGAAGTCACACCATGGGACAGAGGACCAGTGTGCACCAGCCTCCAGGGTCCCTCCTGGACGAGTATCCGTCTCCGGAGTTCTTGGCTGGCTGCCGTCATGGTCTGTTTCCTGGGTCTAGTCAAAGCCACAGTTCTGCCTAATGGCAGCTACATGATCCTTATTTGTTAGATCAGAAACTGAAAGTCAATATCTAAATTTTTAATGTTGATTTGAGATAATTAACTTTCTTAGGTGATTTTTTATAACTGTACATCCGATTCATTATTCTTTACTTTTTATTCTATGCATGCCTCCACCTGGAGTGATTTTACTCTGGAAGGCACACATTTGGAAGGTGAGAACGAGAAAGTCCAGGGAGAGGACAGTGAAGGAGATGTGTCAACTAGAACAAATGAGGGCAGCAGACATGGCTTCTCTTGTTCCTGGCAGACACATCCAAAGGCACCCTCTGCCATGGGCCATCCCAACCCCCACCCACCGAAGGGATCCCACTGTGGGCCCTCGGGCTCAGCCCAGCTGGTGTTCACCGTCCCTCCTGGAAGCATGTGGAAAGTTCTAGATCACTCCCTGCCCCTGATAGCTGCCTGGTAACACCTGAGGGTCCAGGCATCTGACTCCACCCTCTCTCAAATCACTCTTTTCAGCCATTTCCAAAATACCAGCTTTATAAAAGTGAAGTATTTTCAAGCACATTTGACGGCTACATATGTTTTTGAAATGTTACATGCATATACAGAATATAAATCATTAAGTTATATACAGAATATGAATCATTTTTATAGGATGTATTCCAGAAGCTTCACTTTAGTCATCCTTGGGAACCCAGCAGCTAAGATTGTTGGCATGTGCCCCTCAGACTCCACACGGCTCCACTGCTCTCCAAACGCATCCCTGTTTCTAGATGCAGTTCTCATCTTCTCAGGGCATGTCACAAAGTGAGTTGGTTTTTGCCAATCAATTAGGAATCTTCCTAGCTCCTGCTGGAGTCCAGGAGACAAGAAGGACACTTGTATCTGTTAAGGGAACTCAAAACAGATTTCACTAAATCTATCATGAATATGCAGGAACATCTGGAAAATTGAATGTTTTCCTCTACATCTTAATGACTTGTCATTACACACAAGCACAGGGCTTTCGGAAAGATTTAATAACAAACCCACTCGTTCTAGTTCAAGAGTGATAGTGCACAGGCTAGAAAAATCTAAGCTAACCTCCTTGCTGTCCTTGTAACTAGAGTTAATAGACTGTTTAGGAGAAAAGGGTTAGTTTTGCAGCACTTAATTAGGGTTCACACTAAGTACTTATACTGAGCCCCTTGAGTTTTGTGAACTAAGACATCAGAATACTTTTTAGAAATCTCTCTCTACCTATAGAGGTAAAATAGAGTCTCTCAAGGGTATTCATTTAATAATAACAAGTGCACATAGGTAAGAATGAGGTTGCAAGTAAATTTATGGAATCAATGTCATGGAAAAATTAATAGGATGTGTTATTCCACAGGAACTTTTTGAACATACCAATGATTCATCTGTAGTCGGATCGATTTTTAGCACTTGGCTTACAAACTGTGTGACACTAAAGAACATGAAGAAATGGTTTTGACTCTTTCATGGGGTGAATACTGCAGGTGAATAAGCCTGTGGGTCACCTTGGAAATATTGTAAAAGAAGACTTCCTTTTTCCCCTTTGAAATATCTTCGTTGAATTGCAGTTCATTTTTTTAAGTTCGTTTATTTATTTTGAGAGAGAGACAGTGCGACTGGAGGAGGGGCAAGAGAGAGGACACAGAGAATCCTAAGCAGATTTCGGGGCTCAAACCCACGAAACTGTAAGATCATGACCTGAGCCAAAACCAAGGGCCAGGTGCTTAACCGACTGAGTCACCCAGGCTCCCACAACTTGCCGTTCATTTTTTAAAAAACATGCAGAAACCTCTGAATTATGTGCTCCTATGAAATAGAACTTGAAATACAGGCCAGTTAACTGCAAAATCCACTGAAATTTGAAATTGCCAGGTTAGGAGGAAAAGAAGGTTGGAGAATGGTTTGTTGGAATTAGGACATTCTACAAAAATGTTCTCTCTCCTTTTTCCCAAGGAGAGAAGGGCATTGCTTTCATAAATACTTGTTAGGTTACATTGTTCATAAGACTTAGTGTTTATATGAAGAGAAAAGGAAGATAAAAAGTTAGTTAGTACCTGAAATCCACTAACTCTCTATTTAAAGGCTTGTAATTTTTCCCTAAGCACTTTGCAGTCAGTGGTGGTGTGAGTACTCTGTTATTAGCGGTCCTGCATCATTATTAGCAACATCATTACTTCCTTTTATTAGACAGCAAATCAATGTTATGACATAGAATTTAAAACCCTAAAACTCTGAAAATGTGCTTAATTATTTTCATCGTATTGAATTCATTCCCCCAAGGAGATATAGCCTGTTCCTAAAACAGCAATTGTGAACACACACACACACACACACACACACAGAATGAGAGAAAATGTGTTTGGCAACAGCCCGCATTCACAGCCTTGTTTATACTCCTGACTAGAAGATGAAATTTGCTTGTTGTGCCTTCTGACCCTGCAGCCTGGGGATAAGGAAACAAGCCCGAAGGGATGAAGAAGGGAGTGTCTTCAAAGTCCAGAGTATAGTCCTGCTGAGGGAGGAAGGCTTCAGGCAATCGTTTGTCACAAAATCGGTGGTTGTGAGAAGGAGCGATTACCCCAGCATGTGATGACATAAGTGAATGCTGATGCAAGGAAACCTAGACAGCCGCTGAGTCCTAAAATTAAATCTAGAAGAGCTTCATTAGTTCTTAATAAGACATGACGGAACTGATCATTAGCCATATATATTAATAAAGTTTGAGAGTTGAATATGAGGTGGCCGAATGTGTGCGGATGTTGGAAACAGCTGGGAAGAAATTTTTACATTTAGAAACTCAAAGGTAAAGGACTATCAAAGAGGATTCTGAAAAATTGGGGGTAACACGAATCAAGGTTGATAAATTTAGAGAATAAAGTTATTTTCTAAATAAAGAATAAAGGCTGCTGAACAATTTAAAACCTGATGAATAAGGGGTGCCTCGGTGGCACAGTCAGTTAAGTGTCCAACTTCAGCTCAGGTCATGATCTCACAGTTCCCAGGTTCAAGCCCCGCGTTGGGATCTGTACTGACAGGGCAGAGCCTGGAGTCTGCTTCGGATTCTGTGTCTCCTTCTCTCTCTGTTCCTCCCCTGCTCATGCTCTGTCTCTGTCTCAAAAATAAATAAATATTAAAATAAAAATTTTAAACTGTTTAATAAGTCACTCAGAGAAAGACAAACACCATATAATTCACCCATATGTGGAACTTAAGAAGCAAAACAGATGAACACAGGGGAAGGGGAAAAAAACAGAGAGGGAGGAAAACCACAAGAGACTCTCAACCATGGAGAACAAACTGAGGGTTGATGGAGGGAGGTGGGCGAGGGATGGGCTAGATGCTGATGGGGATCAAGGAGGGCACTTGTGATGAGCACTGGTTGTTATATATACTTGATGAATCACTAAATTCTACTCCTGAAATTAATACTACACTATATGTTAATTAACTAGAATTTAAATACAAATTTGCAAAAAAAGTTTAAAATCCTGGTTCATAAAGTTTGCGATGATATGGAATTTTCTACCTATAATATATGGAGTATGAAACTTTCTAAAGTCAAGTGCTTGCATTTTAATTGAGCAAATACATATCTGTTTGGCCGCGGAGGCAGGTATGACTTTCAGGCGCAGATAACAAGAAACCACTCTCCACCTCAACACTCCCCAACCCGGAGGCCTTCAAGGGAACCATCCATCAAACCTGTCTGCCCTAAACAATGGACGCGTCCTCCCTGGAACAAGAAACAGCTACCAACAAGTCACCTTACATAAACATGTCAATACTTCATACCCCCCCCCCAGCCAACGCCATAAAAACGCACCACCCCACTCCTGGGTGCGACTTCTCTGGCCCTTTCTGTATGGACAAGGGAACCTCGCCCAAGAGTGCTCCCAATAAAGGCTTTTTTACTTTCATATCTGGCCTCGGTTTCTGCATCGCGTTGGCTACATTACATTTGGTGCCGGAACCCGGGGGGAGTTTGGAGTCCCCAACCTCGGTCGGGGGCCAGTCCTCTCCCTCAACAAGGACCTCACCTCTCCAAATATCTTCACAGGGTAAGAGCTTGCATGAACGGTGTGTGCGTGTATGTGAGACTCCACCGGATTTTCTCCTACGGAGTCTGGGCCCCAACCTGTGGTTCCATGGTGACCTCCCAAGACTCAAGGCAGAATCAGGCCCAGGGCCTGGTCCATGTCAGGGACTTATACCGACCTGCCAAAGCCAAGAGGCACCTAACTCCCTGCAAGGGGAGAGGCCAGGAGGTCAAGCTGATTGACCCCTCCTCCCTCCTTGTTTGTTTGTTCGTCAGTCCTCCCTGTTTTAAAGGGACAGTTGGCTGATTTCGTCCCTGGTCTCCCACCCTCTCCCAGGACCCCTGTCCGCAAATGCGGCCACGTCAGGGATGTCCCCTGTCATTTTTGACTCCAGGCCTGCTCGACTGGGGAGACATCTTTAGTCCTCCACTGCTCTCTCTTTCTCTCTCCTCCATCTGCAAATGGAATCGCAGATTCAGGGACACTTGTCGTCTGTCTCCGTTTGCTGGGTGAAAAGACCATGGGAACAACTCATTCTAAATTCGACCCAAAGACCCCCTTGGGTTGCCTTCATGTTAATTTCGACCGGTTGAAATTTTCGTAGGATCTTAGACATAAACGCCTCGTCTTTTTCTCCACTGAGGCCTGGCCTCAGTACAAACTAGACAACCAGTCTCAATGGCCACCCGAGGGGACCTTTGACTTCCAAATTTTAATGGATCTGGACAATTTCTGTCGGAGGACGGCTAAATGGCTGGAGGTCCCATATATTCAGGCCTTCTGGGATCTATACTCTCACCTCTCCCTCTGCTCCTCGTGCTCCACGACCAAGTTCTCTTGGCCAGAACTCCCCCAGTCCCTACCAGAGAGGCCGAAACCACTCCATCACCTCTCTCTGACCCTCCTGAAACTCTGTCACTTCCCCCTCTCCACCCTACGCCACCCCCATACCCTGGTCCTGATCCCCCACCTCCTTCAGTTCCCCCCCTACAACCTACCCCACCACTACCTACACCACCCCCCTCCACACCCCCTCACTCCTCCACCAGCCCCACTACAACCCCTGACTCCCCACCCATGGCCACCCGGACCCGCTCCCAAATGACCCCAGACCTTAACCTCCTCTGCCCTCTTAGGGAGGTCGCTGGGGCTGAAGGTGTGGTCCGGGTCCACGTCCCTTTCTCCCTCCAGGACTTATCCCAAATAGAAAAGCGCTTAGGGTCTTTTTCCAATAATCCTGCAGCCTATATTAAAGAGTTCCACTACCGAACCCAGGCGTACAACATCACCTGGTGTGACATTTTTGTCATCCAGGCATCCACCCTCTCCCCCGAAGAGCGAGACCGCATCCTGGCAGTGGCCCGCAACCATGCCGACCAGGCCCACCTCATAGACCCCACTATGCCAGTAGGGGCCCTCGCTGTCCGGGCGGCAGACCCTGGATGGGACTCTCAGGCAGGACAAGACGGCCGCCATAGGTGAGACCGGACGCTTCAGTGCCTCTTGGCAGGAATGCAGGCCGCCTCCAACAAGGTGGTCAATTTTGATAAGCTGAAGGAAATCTTACGAGGCCCCGAGGAAAACCCTGCTATTTTCCTCAACTGCCTCACTGAGGCGCTCGCTCAATACACCCGCCTTGACCCCACTTCCCCTACCGGAACCACTTCATTACCCAGTCAGCCCCAGACATCCGTAAAAAGCTAAAAAAGGCAGAAGAGGGCCCCAAAACCCCAATACAGGACTTGGTGAAAATGACATTTAAAGTCTTTAATGCTTGGAGGAGATGGCCGAAGCCTGTCTCCAGGCTCACATAAAGCAGAAGGTAGCACTTCAAACCCAGGCCTTGGTGGCAGCCCTGAGGCCGGCAGGCTCTAGGATCTGACAAATGGGGGTCCACACAAAGTCCACCCTGCCAGGGGTTTGCTTCAAATGTGGTACCGAGGGCCACTGGGCCTGCCAATACCCCAACCCGGGGACCCCAACCAGGCCCTGCCTGGCCTGTCGACAGATGGGGCACTGGAAGTCAGATTGTCCTTCAGTCAGATTCTCATCGGCACCTCCACACAGGGGACCATCTGACCAGACAGTCCCCTCACTCGAACTCCTCGGGTTGGTAGACGACTGACAGAGCCCAGACTCGGGGACCCCCTCACTCTTGCCGAGCCCAGGGTAATGCTCCAGGTAGCAGTTAAGTCCATTTCCTTCCTTGTGGACACAGGGGCCACCTTTTCCGTCCTGCTGTTTCACTCGGGCCCTACTCTCCCTTCACCAGTCTCAGGAGTGGGGATTGATGGCACCTCCTCTTGCCCAGTTAGAACCCTTCCACTCTCTTGCTCACTTAATGGATTCCCCTTCTCTCCCTCCTTCCTTGTTATTCCATCATGTCCTGTTCCTCTCCTGGGACGTGATCTCCTCCAAAAACTGGAGGCTTCCGTTTGTATCCACCCCCTTTCTGTTCAAGCCGCTCTCTGTTGCCTCTTCTCTCTCCGGATCCCGATTCTCACATCCCTTCCCTCCCCGACCCTGCCAACCCATCTGTTTGGGACACTTCCAAACCAGTAGTCACCACTCACCACCAACCCGTCCATGTTCGCCTTAACCAGGGAGCTGGCTTTCCCTCACGGGCCCAATTCCCCATATCGGAAGCCCATAGACGGGGCCTTAAGCCTATCATCACCCGCCTATTAGAACAGGGGCTCCTTATTCCTACTAAATCCCCTTGCAATGCCCCCATTCTCCCTGTCCCCAAACCTTTGGGCCTCCCAGCTGGTCCAGGACCCCCCCTCATAAATGAGGCAGTAGTGCCCCTGCACCAGTCGTCCCCAATCCTTACACCCTTCTCTCTCCCATCCTCCTTCCACCACGCACTTTGCCGTCCTTGATCTCAAAGACGCCTTCTTCACGGTTCCTCTACACCCAGACTCTTACTTTCTGTTTGCCTTCACGTGGGAGGACCCTGACACCCGCACCTCCAGTCAGCCTACTTGGACGGTCCTTCCACAGGGTTTTAGAGGCAGCCCCCACATGTTTGGACAGGCCCTCTCCAGAGACCTCACATCCTGCGATCTAGAGCCAAATACCCTCATCCGGTCCGTGGATGCCCTCTTACTTTGTAGCCCGTCTTTTCATCACTGTCAAAGAATGATGGGACCGCCACTCTCCTGAACTTTTTGGGCGCACGGGGCTACCGTGTTTCTCCATCTAAGGCACAACTATGTACTCCCGCTGTCACATACCTAGGAATTTCCCTAACCCCCACCTCCAAAGGACTCACGGCCAATTGCATCCAACTTCTTCGGGATCTCCAACCATCCTAAACCACAGATCAGATCCTTTCCTTTCTGGGACTGGTAGGGTTCTTTCCACACTGGATTCCCAATTTTGCCATCCTGGCCAAACCCTTATACCAGGCTGCCAAAGAGACCCCTTCTCTTGGCTCTCCTTAATTCACCAGGGAACCCAATTAGCCAATATCACAGGCATAACAAACCTTTCCAACTGTTTTATGTGTGCTGCTTTAAATCGCCCTCCTTTAATTGTGGTCCCCCTGCCCCTGCCCTTTAACTCCATTTCTCCAGCGCCCACCTCTATGCCATCTCAAACTAGCCTTCACAACATCCCCTTACTCTAGGACCCCCTAGCTCTACAGTTTCCTGTCTGCTACTCCACTCCCAACCCAGCCATCTGCAACACCACCCTCACCAACCCTGCCCCCCACTATGCTTCTCCTGGAGGGTTGTTTTGGTGTAACGGGCACCCTTTCCAAAACACTCAACTCATATCAAACTCTTTTGTTTGTTCCTGTCTCCCTGGTCCCCCAACTCACTCTATACGGCAAAGCCGAATTTCTCCTCCTCTCCTCACCACACCCAGCCCCAACTTGATCCAAACGAGCAGTTTTCCTACCCCTCCTTGTAGGGGGTTCCCTGGCTTCACCTCTGGTGGCTGCGGGGGTGGGTAGCGGGGCTCTCATTCATTCTACCAGCACCTCTAGGGACCTCGCTGAGAAACTTCAGCTGGCAGTTGAGACCTCAGCAGAGTCCCTCCAATGCCAGATCACCTCTGTCTCTCAAGTGGCCCTCTAAAATCACTGTGCCCTTGATCTTCTCACTGCAGACAAAGGGAGAACCTGCCTTTTCCTCTGGGAAGAATGTTGCTACTACATCAACGAATCCGGGATGGTTGAAACCAACATCAACGCCCTCACAACAGTCAAGGAGGACCTCTGACGTTGCCAACAGCAGCCAAACTCCATAACTAACTGGTGGTACTCCACTCTCCTAACCTGGTTAATGCCAATTCTAGGGCCCCTCCTAATCCTTTGCCTTTTATTAATGCTGGCTCCTTGCATTTTAAAGTTTCTCCAGGAATGGATCCGTGAGGTCTCTTGGGTCACAGTCAATCAGCTCCTACTGCACACTTATACCCGCCTCCCAACCAAAATCCCGACTGCCAATGAGACCCCACACCACCCCTCTCCAGCAGGAAGTAGCCAGATTTGAGTCGGCGCCCATCATTCCAAAAAGGTCAGGATGTTTGGCCACAGAGGCAGGTATGACCTTCAGGCGCCCGGATAACGAGAAACCACTCACTACCTCAACACTCCCCCACTCGGAGACCTTCAAGGGAACCATTCATCAAACCTGTCCGCCCTAAACAATGGACGCGTCCTCCCTGGAACAAAAAACAGCTACCAACAAATCACCTTACATAAACATGTCAATACTTCATACCCCCCCAGCCAACGCCATAAAAACGCACCACCCCACTCCCGGGTGTGACTTCCCTGGCCCCTTTCTATACCGACCAGGGAACCTCGCCTGAGAGCGCTCCCAATAAAGGCTTTTTTACTTCCATATCTGGACTCAGTTTCTGCATCGCGTTTGCTACATTATAATGTCTACTACTATTTACTAAATATGAGACATGAATCATAGGTTTCACACTGACATAGTGATACTCTGTGCCTTCTATATTCTTCATGCTGTGTTCCATGCGTTTTGCATCTGGTTTCCATGGCAAACTAACCTCAAAGCAAGAGTCCACATGTATTATCTCTTTTACCTCTATCCCTCTTTCTCTTGTTTGCATATGATAGGTGTTGGTGAACGTTTATTAAATCAAAGACTGAAAATGATACTAGTAAAGAATCCATTCGCACTGCTATAGTTACAGACACTGCTCATGCACAATTTTAACTTAAGAAAAGGTGCAGCCGTGTGGTGCACACCAGCTATAGCTGCTGGAGAAACAGCCTGCCCACACTCCAGATGGACAGGTGTTTGGAGAGCACGTGGCAGACCTTGCCCTCTCGGGCACCACATGGACTCCTGTTGTGCCCCACGTCACGTGCTACCCATCTCTCGCCAGCCTCAGTTACAGCTCATCATGGTGGTGGTGGGCTTTCACACACAACTCGTGGCCTTTTTATAGGTGGCGGCTTTCCCCTGTTAAAGCTCTTATCACTTTTTGTTCCTTCGGCCAAGAGCTCCAACTCCTCAGATTCACACTTAGAGGTTACCTTCCTGGGAAAGCCACCTGTGCACAGTGTGCTCCCAGAACTGGGCCAAGTGCCCTTCTTAAGTGTTTTTGTGGTTCCTGTATCTCTACTCTTGGTCTCATTTATCACCCTGAATGCAGTTTCTTGCTTACAGATGTGTCTCTTCCCCTGGCCCATAAGCTCCTTGGCTGCATATTACATTCTGTTCTTAAGTATATTTCCAGAAACACAGGGCCTGACACTCATGGGACAGACCCCTTTCATCGCTCATGCCCCTCCCCATCTCCTCTGGTGCCTGTCTCCAACCTCAGAGACCAAATATGCCAGATAGCCTTCCTTCCAGCTGCTTTTCTAACAGCAGTGAGGGTATGTGGCCCAGTCCCTACCTGATAGGTTCTAAGGTGGCTAGAGGGAAAATTCTTCCTTATTCGTGGCATCAAATGGAAAAAAATACACTCCCTTCTTCATTGTGTTTTCCTGTCTGCATGTGACACCTGGTATTCTGTGTCCCTTTTGTAACTAGGAAGAGACTGATGTGTTAATGTAGCAGAACCAGGAGCTCCTTTTACCCCCACAAAATATGCTTGAGCCCTCAGCATTTCTCAACTGCTGCCCCGACTCTGAGACCAGCCTATTTCAGGGCCATTGACAGCATGAGATGATAATGTGGGTATTATTGGTTCAGTCCCTAACTGACTTACTGCAGCCCCTTTGACAGGGATCACAGAAGCCAGAGAACAGCTTGGTTCACGCCTAGGTTTGTGAGAACAGAGTCGGTATCAGTTATCATTCCCAAGCCCATGGGGTGAGGCCAGTATTCCCCGACTTGGCCATGGCATGAAGCCCATCCACTGTGCAAGGCTCCATCAGGGCCTCTCCTGAAGCCCCAGGCACCTGCCAAACACCTACGCATCATCAAACCCTAGTGAACTCCAGTGGTTTACTACACCCACCATGTGGTGGCCTGTCAGTGAGCTGGGGTGAGTGTAAGGCCTAGGGAAAAGTTGAATAAATGAAATTCAGGATGTCTATCACTTAATACATATACAACAGCTTTGCTTCTAAAATCCCACAGTGTACATTACAGGGATTGATAATTTTGTGCTTCTTCAGTTTGATGTCAATATACTAAATCCTATGGGGCTCTAGAGATGACCATGATGGAAAATAACAGTGATATTTATTTCTATATGTAGGCCATGGTCTAAGCTCATCAGGCTTATTAATACCTCTGAGGTATATATTGTTATTGTGGTTTAATCCCCTTTAAAGATGCAAAAACTAAGTTACAGAGATGTTGAGTAACTTGACCAAGCTCAGGCAGCTAGTAGGAGGCCAAGTGATGGTTCAAATCCAGGAATCCTAAAGATTCAAGAAAGATATAAGAACATATAATTGAACAGTAGAAAGAATATTCTTGAAAATGAGTGACATAAACTATCCATTCCTGGGCATGTTCATGCAGAGACAAGAAAATCCAACTGACAGAAATGGAAGACACATTTTCCACCTAGTAAGAAAAGCTCATGGAAGGATTATCTAAAATACCATTCAAAAATAATGTTCTTTCGGTCATGACAAACCCAGGTAAGGATGTCACTGGAGAATGGAATATTGCCGATGACAAGGGTACAGCAAGACTGGGCCTTTATGTCTGTGGTTTTACACGTGACCTGGTTTATATGCCCATCCCTCTATAAGCACTCAAGTAGATTTGACTGATCCACTGGTACAGATAGGTGTCCCCTCCCTTCACCAGCCCCTGTGTTTCTTCCTCTAAATAAATGTGCAGTCACAGAAGACAACATTCTCAGGTAAAGAAGGTCAATTTATGATCAAGGGTCAAGAGTCTATGGGTGCCTGGGTGGCTCAGTCGGTAAGCATCCAACTCTTGATATTGGCTCATGAGATGGAGCCCCGTGTGGAACACCATGCTGTAAGTGGGGCCTGTGTGGGATTCTCTCTCCCTCTCTCTCTGTCTCTCCTATGCTCACACACTCTATCTCTCTCTCAAAATACTACTACTACTACTACTACTACTATTACTACTACTACTAACAATAATAAAGAGGCCCTTAAGGTATAGTTTAAAAAACCAGGGTTCTTCCTGATGATGTGCATTAGGATGTACCAGCAGTGGTAACAGAGCAATAACCAGCATGTTAGCAACAAATCGATGCTCAACAATAGGATTTTTGTCAGGACAAGTAGGGCAGGGTTCTAAGGCACCTTGATGAGTTCAGTAGTACAACGATCTGGTTAATTAACGGGGAGATGGATCATGCTACACTGGGGCTCGACGTGCTTGAAAAGAGCATCAAAACAATTAAACCATTTTTGTGCCACTTGGATTGCCCTGTGGCCTGATACCTTTGGGCAGTGGTTACGTTATGTAGTTGACCACTGCTACAGGAATCCAAGGAGGCAATGTATTTCAGACATCTGTGAATGGCCAGGTGCCATATGATTGTTTGGTAATACGACGCTCATTGTAGAAGTCAGAAATCGGCCTGAGTGTACGTATGACCTGAGATACAATGGCCTGTACTAAAGGGAATTCCTAATGTCCATGAAAAGCATCAATATGATATTAAAGTGTCTCCTACTGATGTTATTAAACAAAGAAGAGGTTCTTGAGCAGTTGCTGTACCCAGTGCCTGCCGGGGTTAGAATCTGATGCATTTGCTAGCACACAGACATTGCCTCGGTACCAGTTTCTAATGTACACTTTTGAATTTGGAGTTCCAGAAGAACACTGAGGCCGCTGATGGGTAAACTGTCCTTTTTAGAAAATGTGTCAGCTGGAAACTCCCATCTGTCTAAAACAGAGGGCTGATTTGAAGCACCGCGCGGTGAACGGCAGCCCAGGCTGTGGCTGGAGGCTCTGCGACTTCGCACATCAGACCCTGAATCTGAATGAAAGTATAATCTGACTTTTCTGACAATGTTAGGCTAGGTGAAAAAGTAAACTACAAAAAAATATGGTCAAAATGCCATGCATCTGAATAATGCTGTAGTTTTAAATATGCATTCATTGCCACTGCCAGTTCATTATTTGAGGCACATTTATTAGATGCCTTACAGCTGCTATAGACTCTTGGAAATTCAGCAGCACTGGCCAAGAGGGACAAAATCCTCGCCAGCAAGGGGCTTAGCTCCTAGAGCATCAGCCAGAAGACACCCACCTGAGGAACATGTGTGTGATCCGTGCCCAGAAGGCCATGAGTCAGCGCCATGGGGAGGGAGAAACCCCTTCAGAGGCTGTGTCTGTGCTGAGGTCTGAGGGATGAAAAGCCAGAAGGAAAGTATCTGGGCAGAATGAAGAGCAAGCACACAGACTGGGTGCAGTGACAGGTCTCTGTGAGGATGAACTGGTGGAGGAGGGGAGGTGTCCAGAAATGGTAGGGGGAGGGGCAGGAAAGGGACCAGATTCTGCAGGTCGCTCAGAAAAGCACCAGATTTTATTGCAAGTAAAATGACAAGACGTTGAAGAGTTAAGCAGGAAATGAATTCATCTGAAACTTGAAAGCATAGTTTTAGCATCACATTTTCATGATCTGTATTTGCATCAGAACTGCAGGAGGAGATGAATCCTTGCTTCTATGCCTTATGCGAGGACACCAAGGCTCAGAGAGGTCCTGTGCTGGCTGTCCTTGGAGGTTCAGCTGCCCAGAGAGAGAGCATGCAAGCTGAGATCTCCCCATCTGGGGCTCCTTGCCGGTTTCTGTCCATCGCACTCACCTCCTTCATGTCTGCCAGTAACCCAGTTATGTGCAGCAAAATCAAATGTCTATAGGAACATTTTTTTTAAGGTCCATATTCCTAAAATTGTTTCAGATTGGACTTGTGGCATCCGGTTGAGCTGATGAGAAATGAAAAGACACTTAGAGACTTACTCTAAAATATGAATAATGAAATGGTTCAAAAGAAAAAGATTTAATCTGATTGACTAGGTTGCATGTGACCAGGGTAACAAGGCTATATTCAAATATTCTACTTTGAATCATTTCTTTCTGTAGGCAGGGAGCATCTCAACCTTGGCTGGCAGCCTCCTCAGTGGGCTAGCTTGCGCTCAAGGTCACTACCCCTCCTTCCAAGGTCATTCCAGACTTTATGCCCCTCTTGCTCCTTATCACCCCCAACATCTACCACAGTGCATGCCACACACACACACACACACACACACACACACACACACAATATTTTTGTAATTAATGGCCTTGTTCTCAACACTTCAAGAACACAAGGATATAAGCACTCAATATGCTGAGACAGAGTTAGAAATTGCTAAAGTATTATCCCCCCGAAAAGGAAATAATTGAGAAAATAGAAATTAGAGAAGCCTGTCCTAAAACATCCTAAGTATTTTATAAATCTTGTAATGAAGAAAGAAAGA
Organism: Cryptoprocta ferox; assembly: GCA_028646485.1. Lineage (NCBI taxonomy): Eukaryota > Metazoa > Chordata > Mammalia > Carnivora > Eupleridae > Cryptoprocta > Cryptoprocta ferox. The sequence goes on from CM053566.1 coordinate 82,952,569, forward strand.
AGCCTTTATTTCTGGTGGTCTGGATGTCTTGATACTTTGTCCATCCTCTGGCTAAAAACAACTAAAACAGTTTGGATCAAATAGAAAATCAGTTAAAAACCCTTAACTTTCTGTCAAGAAGAAAGGAATAGTAAGAACCTCCCAAAAAAGGGTGGGGGGATTTATGACTCCCTAGAGGTAGTCACAACATGGAAGCCAGGCATGGCTTCATGGTAATCCTCAACAAGAGCCACCCTGACCACGCCATGGATGATCCAAGGTACCCACCCCCCAGTGCTGGTGTTCTCGAAACCCCTTACCTCTCACTACGGGGTTACTATTCTTTCCCATAGCAGTATTCATCTTTCAACATATAACTGGGAGCAAAAACTCAAACTGTAGAACACATGAAATATAATTCCATTTATATACAATTCAATAAAAATAAAAATGTATAGACCCACTACATATGTAGTGACATAACAAAAGAGAGGTCTTGATAAAAACCACATTCAGGAAAATAGTTACCTTTGGGTAAGAGGTAAGGAGATGGACCCCATATATTAAGAATAATGGAAAACATGGTGATTTTTCTTAATTAGGGGGTAGATATATGGATCCTAGTTATATAACTATTTTTATTCTATTATACATAATCTAATCTTTTAATCATAAATGGATTCTAGAAAAAGCCATAACTTTAAATGGGTACATACTATAAATCAAATCCTGGACTATAGGCATTTGTTGCTCTTATTTTATTTAATCCAGGTAACAAAGCCCTACAGACCACTGCTACTATTCCCAGTTTTTACAGATTCTCCAGGTCATGTGTGATCAGGGCTGGGACGAGAAACCTCATTTCCATATCCTAGCTTGCAGGCTGGTACTTAAGTGGAGCCCTGTCCAAGCCACACCTCAGGATGGGAATGGACAAAGTACACAGTTCACCTTGTATTTAAAAACTTCTAGAACTGATGCATAAATTCAACAAAGTTGCAGGATATAAAATCAACATACAGAAAGTGGTTGCATTTCTGTACACCAATAATGAAGCAGCAGAAAGAGAAATCAAGGAATCAATCCCATTTACAATTGCACTGAAAACCATAAAATAACCTAAGAATAAACCTAACCGAAGAGGTAAAAGATTTGTATGCTGAAAACTCTAGAAAGCTTATGAAAAAAAAATTGAAGAAGACACAAAGAAATGGAAAAACACTCCATGCTCATGGATTGGAACAAATGTTGTTAAAATGTCGATATTACCCAAAGCAATCTACACATTCAACGCAATCCCTATCAAAACAACACCAGCATTCTTAACAGAGCTAGAACAAACAATTGTAAACTTTGTATGGAACTGGAAAAGATGTCAAATAGCAAAAGTAATGTTGGAAAAGAAAACCAAAGCTGGAGGCATCACAATATCAGACTTCAAGCTATATTGCAGTATGACAATATGATACTGGCACAAAAACAGACACATAGATCAATGGAACAGAATAGAGAACCAGAAATGGACCCACAAATGTATGGCCAACTAATCTTCAACAAAGCAGGAAAGAGTATCCAGTAGAAAAAAGATAATCTTTTTAGCAAACGGTGCTGGGAAAACTGGACAACAGCATGCAGAAGACTGAACCTGGACCACTTTCTTAGACCATACACAAAAATAAACTCAAAATGGATGAAAGATCTTCATGTAGGACAGGAAACCATAAAAATCCTAGAGGAGAAAACAGTCAACAACCTCTTTGACCTCATCCACAGCAACTTCTTACTAGACATGTCTCTGGAGGCAAGAGAAACAAGAGCAAAAATGAACTATTTGGACCTCATCAAGATAAAACTCTTCTGCACAGCAAAGGAAACAATCAACAAAACTAAAAGGCAGCTGACAGAATGGGAGAAGATATTTGTAAATGACATATCTGATAAAGGGTTGGTATCCAAAATATATAGAGAACTTATAAAACTCAACACCTGAAAAAACAAGTAATCAAAGTGAAGAAATGGTCAAAAGACATGAACAGACACTTTTTGAAATAAGACATCCAGGTGGCTCACAGACACATGAAAAGATGTTCAACATCACTCATCATCACAGAAATACAAATCAAAACCACAATGAGATACCACCTCACACCTGTCAGAATGACAAAAATTAACAAGTCAGGCAACAACAGATGTTGACATGCAGAGAAAGGGGAACTCTTTTGCACTGTTGGTGGGAATGCAAACGGTGTAGCCACTCTGGAAAGCAGTATGGAAGTTCCTCAAAAAATTAAAAATAGAGCTACCCTACGACCCAGCAATTGTACTACTAGGTATTTATCTAAATGATACAAAAATCTTGATTTAAAGGGGCACATGCACCTCAATGTTTATAGCATCACTACCAACAATAGCCAAATTATGGAAAGAGCCCAAATGTCCGTCGACTGACAAATGGGTAAAGAAGATGTGGTATATATATAAACAATGCAATATTATTTAGCAATCAAAAAGAATGAAATCTTGCCATTTGCAACAAGGAGGATAGAACTAGAGTGTATTATGCTAAGCAAAATGAGTCAGTTGGAGAAAGATAAATATCATACTATTTCACTTATATGTGGAATTTAAGAAACACAGTGGAAGGAAGGAAAAACAAGATAAAAATAGAGAGGGAGGCAAACCTTAAGAGATTCTTAAATACAGAGAAAAACCGAGGGTTGCTGGAGGGATGTTGGATGGGGTGATGGACTAAATGCATGATGGGCATTAAGGAGAGCACTTGTTGGGATGACCACTGGATGTTATATGTAAGTGATGAATCACTAAATTCTACTCCTGAAACCTTTATTACACAATATGTTAACTAACTTGGATTTAATTAAATTTAAAAAATAAAACACAACAGTGAAACTCACAGTACTGTGCTTCTTCAGACTTTTCGTGATGTTCTATCTAAGACACTGATAAACCTGGGAAAACAGAAAGAAACTTCCAGTATCCTGATTTTTTAAAAACATGCTTAGGTGGCTGGTTCAGTTCATCCACAGAGGGGAATGCAATTGGACTTCCTTCTCTAGAATGACATTCTCAGCACAGATGTGTCATTTTCCCGGGAAGAAAACAAAACTTCCTACAACCAAGATGTAAAACGTTAAAAGATTGAACAAATGAAGAAAATCATCTTTCAATACTCAGTATCTAAAGCAATTAGCATAATCAGTTTTTCTTCATGTTGCCTTTAAGTGAATTTGCTTTCAAGCTACTTCCTACGCTGTTCTCCATCACAGAGTGACAGCCCTCATGTATTCATTCATGTGTTCATTTCTTCCGTGGAGATGGATTTAGTCATCATTTGCTTGGGCTTGAAAGACATTCTTGTCTCATGACAGAGCAAGTGCATTTTCAGAACCAGTTACCCCATTTGTCAACAACTCAGGAAGTACGATCTTAAAATATTATTTTCAGTAAATGTTTTTGAAAACCCATATGCCAAGAAGGAAGTAAAGCTTAAGAAAAGTGTGTGCTTTCCAGCACAGTATTTTAACTGTCGTGGATTATGCTATTTATAATGAAGAACTTCTGTGGAATGGAATGGGGGCCACCATGGGAGGCTCCAAGCACCTGCTCTTACCTGCTCATGAAGGTCAAATGAGTCAGTCGGCCAGGCCGCCTTTGTTACACTCCGGCAATCGTGATTACCATGGGAAGGCTGCTCAATTTAAAAATCAGGATACCTCAAATTCAAGTCATGATCTCTTGCTTACTAGCTCAGAAAATTATCCAGAATTTCTGTTTCCATACTCGTCTGTGAGGGATCAAAATACCTACCTGGAAAGGTTTACCAGGACTTAAGTCATACATTTTACCTGAGTCCCCACTGCCATGTAAAAAGATATGTAGGAAACATAAAGTATTACCTGGACAAGGTTGTAGCCAAAGTCGGTGGAAGAGAAAAGTTGAAAATCATTACCTCTGACTTGTACAGTGGTCAAGAAACCGTAAATGCTATGAAAACAAAAGCTGAAGTTTAAAACATAGGCATATCAAGAAATTATAGCCCTGCTAAATTACAGACAGGATTTGCAAGGGCATTACAAAGGGTAATAAAATCCAGGTGCCAATTGCCAACTTCTCACAGGAGAGATGGCAGGCATACTCAGCATTATCCTGAGAAAAATAATGGTTTGCCAAGCCAAATTCAGCTGTTTTGCACAATGACTGCTGTAGTGATTTAAGTTGGAGATTGTTTCAAACACAACCGCCAGAGAGAATAGTAATTCTGTTCTGGTTTAAGTCCAGAAGAAAAACACACAAAAAATGCACTTTTTTACAATTATAAATACTTTAAAAATCTCTGAATTTCATAATAGCAGAGAGAATCAGCCCTATTCAGTAGCTACTTATAAGTGGAAAAACTCTTTTCTGTACTCGAAGGGAGCAAAGGAAGGGAGGTGGCTTTCACTGTGAGTGCGAATGCTAACGTGTGTGGCGATACGCTCCAACTTTGATGGAAAACCAAGATGACCTTATTCTATGTTCCAGTGATTAGAAGGAAATTAACTTTTTTTAACTGAAAATTTTATTGAGATAATCGTAAATTTACATGCAATTTTAAGAAACCACACAAAAGAGGTTCTTGTACATTTTACTCAACCTCCCCCAATGTTAACATTTATAAAAAACACTAAAGTATAATATCATAACCAAGATACTTACATTGAGAAAATTTACCCATCTTATTTATCGTTCTCATTTTACTTGTACTTGTGTGTGTGTGTGTTTAGTTTTATTGAACTTTAGCAACCGTGTAGATTTCTATATCTTTTCTACAGAAAAATTTAGAAATGCCAATTTTTAATAGGTGAAACTGTTTTTTCTTCAGAAATAATCTCTATGCTCTTTTTTTGAAACTAATAGCCTCTAGTCTCTATACTCATTCCATGATTCCTCTATGCAAAATCACTATTATTTACAATATTTCCTGACCTTACGTGGAGACTGAATTTTAAGAAAGTTGATTGTAAATAACCACTTTAAAAATTTTTTTTGACAAAGATGTGAACACTGAAGACCTGCGGTAGGTCCAATTCTAAGACCCATCCCCCACCCCAAGATTTTGGCCCCTAGTATCCACACACCTATCTGATAATTGAATTAATTATCCACGGGGGTGCTGCTCTGAAGAGATTTTACACATGTAGTTAAGGTCCCAGATCAATTTATCTTAAGGTACAGGTTGAAAATCCAAGTAGTCCTGACCAAATTGCAAATCAGTTGTTTTACGAACAGAAGTTCTTCAATTAATTGGCTGTATGGAAGTAGATGGAATAGGAAAAAGTAGAATAAGAAAAAAGAATAAAAAAAAAAACTTTTATACAGTTGAGTAAAGCCTGATGAGATAACAGAATTCTCAAGATAACAGTTCTCAAGGATAGCCATTTTGTGAAGTTCTAGAATCTTTATGTGCCCAAAATAAACCACAGAGAGAGAAAAAAGAGAACCGAGAATTTTTATGAACTCCAAAGAGTGTATCCCTAAATGACAGGAGAAAACCCAGAATCTAATTCTTGCTACACATAGAGCCATTGCTACTGATGGTATCGATTTCAATCATTTCCAGTTATTTAGCGTCAAGTCTATGCCGAGACCATAAACACAACTGAACCAATTTTCATGAAAGATCAGACCTTACTTGCTGTCTCTGATCCTCACTTTTCCCTTATTAAAATCTAGCTTTCACCCTTAGGCATCACTGTGATAACTCTGCGGACAGTTAACACTCACAGTCATCCTACACGAGTCAAGGCACACTTTCATCTTGCAGTGCCCCTCTGCTATATTTGATTTGATGTCTTTCTGAAATGTTCTTACTTCCTTGAGTCCTGCTCCTCTCCTACCCAGTGTCTACTTCTTGGTCTCCTTTGTAGGTTCTTTGAGGCTTCTTGTTCCTTTGTTGGAGGCGTTTCTAGGTGTCCTGCCCTTGTTCCATTGCCCAGTCCAATCACCAGACTCCAAGGTCGCCCTGATGTTAATCTCATGATCTCAGCTTGTTTGCTGGTCTAAGCCTGCAGTGTGGCCAGTTCTGTCTCCCCCGGCCAGTTCTGTCTCCCCCGGCTACTGGTCTAAGCCTGCACTGTGTAATCCCTCCCTGCTTCTAATCATTTACCCATCTCTATGCTTAAACAGGAAAGTAATTCAATACCACCATAGGATTATTTGTAAAGGCTTTGTGACCATCACTTCAGAGATCCTTTATTTTTCTTAGCTCTTGATCATGTTCTAGCCATGGCTGGGCCTGCCAGGAAGTCTGACTTCTCCAAGAATGGGATTGACGGTAATGAAAAATGAGCTGTTGAGAATCAGAAATACCTTGAATAGAAAATTACTTTGTTTCCCGATGTGGACAAAATAAGCTTAATGGTCTCTGAAAACACCAAATAAAAGGGAAATAATTGCTTCATCTTGTTGAGGGTACTGATCTCTGAAATTGGATAAAATAAAACAGAGGAATCAGCTTGTTTTACTATCATCATCATCATGTGGAAAATTAACAGAAGAATACCAACAAAAGAATGAAACACTCATAATTGATGGAAGCCAACCTGTTTACCTCAGACACTAATATTCTTTGTACTTATGTTAATATTAATAATATTTTTAAATGACGTTAACTCCAATATACCTGTGAACTACCTATCATATCCCATTGAACTATTGATTATAGCAGTGAAAATGAGAAGAAAAGTTTTTTAAGACTGCAGTTATATCCTACTGCAATGAATAGGTTTAATTATAATGAACTTGAAATAAATAGTTTGCAATATTACAATTCAATTGTTGGTCTGCTTGAAAGTAAATCAACGTACCGTTGACACTGACAAGGGAAAATGCTTTATTTATACCACTTGAGTTAATATCTTTAATAGTAGTAGTTAATACACTGGGAAATTTTTGAAAATACAAACTAGAAGAAGTGGCAAGCAACTTCCAAAAGAGCAAAATAACTTCAAAAGCTCTATAGGTTAACAAGAAAAAGTGGCCAACCCATCATGTGGTTTAATATTTCATTGACTAAACACAATATTCTTTTACTAAGCAATAGAAGGTCAGATTGTGTTATCTGCATTTGTTTTATACCCTCGTTTTCCAAACAAGCTTAAAAGCACTTTCTGGGAGGGGAGTACGTCTTCTCTTTATTTTTATGGCCCAACCATATTCACTACAATAATATTTAGTACAATGCTTCAGGCATTGACTAGTTCACTCACTAGTAAAAAACAAAATTAGACTTTGCTTTGTATTTTCTGAGTTTTATACCCCGAAAGGCCTCCTGAGTGTAGCTCAAATAAACCCTTAAAATTTTTAATGAGAACAAATTAGTTTTACAAATGCACATACAGATTGAACATAAAATCAACTGTCTTTGGGGACATCATTTCCACAGACACATAATTAATTATACCCATGAAATACAATATAAATAATGCACGTTCACATTTTTCACATTTTGAAATGAATGTGCAGACACATTTGATTCATTCTACCTGACAACCCAGAACCATCCAATCAAATATAAGCTTTTTATTACAGAGAAATCAAGTCTCTAATTAAGGCTGGCATTCCACCCATCATCTTCCTATCATTACAATTGCAGCTTGTGCTTCTGACAGCCTAAAAAACAGAAGCTGGATAGGAAAAAATAATAAGGATAAAAATGACCATTTTTTGAAAAAGAAGAACTTCTGTAGTGAAAGTGTGATTAAAGCAAAAACATCCTAAAAATTATATAAATTTCAACAAATGCATATGGTTAGCCACAAACAACTTGAAGTTTAAAAAAAAAGAAAATTTGTACTTCTCCGAACCCAAACACAATAGGCAGAGCCAGTTAACTGATTTAATTATTATTTTATGAAACAAGTTCCCAGCCTCTGTTTTCTCAAGTTAGACCTCTCTCCCGAGTTTTCAGTTACTGCCAATGTTCTTCCAATTACCCCCAACTCCTTAATTTATGTATTTTTGACACCTACGATTCAGCAGGTTAAAATTGAAACCACCCAGAACTCTCCTAAGAAGTGGCATCACCATACCTTCTTCCCACACAGCTACTCCTGAAACTTTAAAGTTCTCTGTAATCCATCCACTCAGTTGCCAACCTGAGGATATTTTGCTTCTTCCATATTGTTTTCTGTTTGTTCTCCTCCATCTGCGTCCAACTGACACTGCCCCATTCTGTGTCCCTATCATCTTTTCTCTGGACTGGCAATGGCTTTTTAACAACTGAAGATAGAGATGAAGGTCCCCACCTGACCCTACTGTAACCTCAGTGCAAACACCATCCATGAAGTTAGACCTTCACTTAATACCATTGATTTTTCCTTTGCCCTAAGAAAGTGCTTCCCAAAACCGTCTTGTGTGTGCACAATTAGGCTAAGATATATTTAATGAAAAATGAGGGAGGGGTTGGGCTCTATGGTCATACATTTTAGAAGACCATCCTGACAAACTAGTCCTCTTTGTTACAGACCTTGTGAGCTTTAATGTGAGGATGAGCACCAGCAGTCTTCTAGAAGGAAGAAATAAGGCTAAGTGGTTCCTAAACTTTATTTGACCACCAAAGCCATTTTTTCAAGTAGACTTACTAGTGTTTAATGAAACACATTTTGGAATAGGTTAGCTTCAAGGTTTACTCTAAGCTCTTTAATTTAAAAACTTTTTCCCTTGAGTCACAGATCAATAGAATTCTAGACCCATTCAAGATGAATCTAGAAGAAAGACAGGAAGATTTCAACAGATAAATTCAGGGAAGAAAACAATGCAGAGATAAAAGTAAGGATTTAGAGATAAAGAAGTATGCCTGTCTTAAGGAAGTAGTAATTGTCAACAAGGGTGTTCACTACATTTGTGCCTGATTTTTAGATTGCAGTTGTTGTTTTTTTTAATCACAGAACATTGGAATAAAACTTTGGAGGAAAATAAGGACCTGAGTCAATTCTTCCAAGCTGAATGGAATATCTGCCCCTTTGAGGTCATTCTCCACCACTAGTTCAAGTACAAACTTTGAGCTAATTCAGGTAAATATGGGATTTTACCTTTAGAATGATGTGGAAACTTGTTTCACAAGATGGAATAGGAATAGATACTGCACTCTGACACATCAAAATATAGAGTACAATTTTAACACGTGCAGCTGGCATCCTTTACCCTCTACTTCTGATCTTTATCCATTTTGACCCATCCCAATCCCAATCTTAGGAGTGTGCTTGGTATTGGGGGTCAGGCATGGCTGAACATGTTCCCATGTTCCTTGGTACATGATGTATCTGAAATAGTCAAAGTCATAGAAACAAAATGGAATGGTGGTTACTAGGGTCTTGGGGAGGGAAAAATGGAGAGTTTGTTCCACAGTTTTAGACATCTGCTATAGTTGATGCTGTATTGTGCACTTAAAATTTCATGAAGAGGTTAGATCTCATATTAAGCGTTCTTACCACAATAAAATCACAAAGAACTAAAAAGCTGAAATAATTTATTGCATTTAAATTCAGAACAGCTCTACATCCAAGTGACAGAGTAACTTACCTCAAATTACCTGTCAAAAAGCAGTAGCTTCATAATATCAGTTGCTTTTAGTTCTTGCATCTCTCATTTTGTCCTAGGGACAATCATGACAGTAGTTAGGACTGAAAGCCTACCATGTGTCAGGCACTATGGTTAACTCAGCACATACTTTATCTCGTTCAATCTTCTCACTGAGGTTATTTCACAAAGAAGGACTGAAGCACAGAGTGGTTGCAGAGTTGGCCTGGGGTCTTGCATGGGGTGAGTGCTGGAGTTTAGACTGAACCAAAGTGACTCTAGAGCTCGTACCCTCTCCGATGAGGAAATAATACTTTCTGTCTGTGTCTTGAGTGATCATTCCACGTATCTGAGACCAATCATCCAATAATAAAATAGAGTTTATTTGGCCCACACAGGACATCACTTATAAATGCTCTTGAGGTAATGGAAAGGCAGAGTCTACTACTAATGAAAGATGCGGCCGGGCCTAACTGCCAACTCTGGTGACATGGCTTCATTTCAGATATCCGGTCCTGATTCAGGCCGGTGTATATATGCGATGAGGTGAGGACACTGCCTGTAGCAAATGTCTGCACACTAATCCCACTTACTAATTTCTTCTGCAATTTCCTAAGAGGTAGAAATGTCAGACTTGATTCCCATAGTCGCTGATTAGTTCTCCATCTGGAAAAACAGAAATAGAGTCAATATTTTTTCTCTAAGGTAGAGATTCATTTAAAGTAACCATTCTGAGTGCCCTTTATCTCTGTGTTTCTGGCTGAACAGCTGCTGTAAGACATGGTCTCAAGCTTGCTAATTTTGATTTCTTCAGAGCAGGAGAAGCACTGGAAACAAAGAGGAATCAGGGAGGAATGCAGGGGGAGATTGCTCACTATGTGAAATTCAATGAAATTCTGAAGGTCGAGGGCAGCCTTCAGAATGACAGAAGACCTGTAATTTCAGTGACTCAACATGCAACGGTTTGATTGTGTTGGTGGCAAGGTACAGGAGGTCCTATCTCACCTCACTGTCTGGCTTTGGGATATTCCAGGAGACTACTCTGAGGATACACTGCTCTTAAATTTTATTCCAGTTTTTGTTTGTTTTCTTCTAAACAAAGATAGGTTAAACTAACACTCTGAGAGAGACAAATAACATGTTTGCATACATAGCAGATAAATATCTGCACATTTAGCATGTTCTTAACACATAAATGTTTAGAAAATTAAAGAGCAAACATTTAGGAAAAGTAGCTTGAAACCAGAGAAACATTCAAGCAAGGTCAACACGTTAGTGTCCCTATAATGCCATTTGTTTAACAGACAAGAGATGGTTGATGCAGCTCTGTGGTCATTCTGGAGCCTTCCACTTTTCTTTCTTATCTGCCAACGGGGACAGGTCTGCTTCGGTACATTGCTGCCATTTCCAGATGCCTGGTGGTGTTTGCATAATGGCTAAGAGTCTTCCGTGAGGAAACCATTGTGAGGCCAACCACTCGGCGCACCAAAGGGCTATTATTCAGTCAGTGCCCTGATAAGGACGTGGCCAATCAAGCGAGGCTGGCATTTATGGTTGTGGAGCACAATAATGCCTGAGTTTTTAACCTTGCTTATCCAAATGCCCAAATTTCTTTTTGATGAGGTGGTAAGGGAGTATCCTTGATTTCATTTAGCTGTGATTAAGGCCTTTGGCAAACTGCTAGACGTTAGCACATCGAGCACTTATGAGAAAGACAGAATTACGATTTCCTCATCGCTGGCTGAAGTTTCAGATTCCCAGTGGTGTCTATTTTTCTCCATAAGCCTTCATGAGCTTCATTACTTTAGACCCTTTACTATTGTCCGAGATAGAAGGCTAATCTAGTTCCTCAGGCCACATAAAGACTTATTTTAACCGCCTGTTGTTAGAAGGCATGTAGCATTGTTATACTAGCCCATTCACACCACTATTGTTAAGGTTGAGCTGAAGCTTCTACTTAAAACACAGAACAGGGGTGCCTGGGTGGCTCAGTCGGTTGAGCGCCCAACTTCAGCTCGGGTCATGATCTCGTGGTTTGTGGGTTCGAGCCCCGCGTCGGGCTCTGTGCTGACAGCTCAGAGCCTGGAGCCTGCTTCAGATTCTGTGTCTCCTTCTCTCTCTGCCCTTCCCCTGCTCACACTCTATCGCTCTGTCTCTCAAAAATAAATAAACATTAATAAATAAATAAATTAATTAATTAATTAATTAAATTAAACACAGAACAAAACACTACACTAGTTCAGGTCACCAGAGCAAACTATGATGGACTGCATGGCTTATAAACCAGAGAAATTTACTTCCTGAAGTTCTGGAGCTGGAAGTCCAAGATCAGCGTGCAGCGTGGTCGTGTTCTGGCAAAAACTCTGCCAGGTTGCAGACCACCATGTTCTCCTCATGTCCACCTGGCACAGAGAGAGGAAGCAACCTCTCTGTTGACCAATCCTAATTACCTCTAATGCCTCCTAACACCATCCCAAGGGGGGACAGGTCTCAAAGTATGAACTGGCGGTAGACATACACATTTAGTCCACGACAATCATACAAGATAGTGTCCAACTGTAAATTGGTTCGCACAGATTTTTTAAATCAGGGATTACTGGATGTAATCACAGCTGACATTAGGATACTAAGAGGGGGAAAGAGTATTGAATGTAGAAATGTAAGATGAAAAACCGAACCGACTAGAATCTGTCTGTTTTTTATCATCACCATGAACTGAACATTCTAAACAAGGTCAGTGATAAAATATACCACCCCAAGGGGAGGAAATATTTTGTTGTCCCAAGTTCCAAATGGTCGCTGTGGCTACTAGTGAATTTTAATAACATATATGTAAGCTACAAATGAACCTATTTTTATTACTCTTCTTTAACAGACATCATGGTCTACATGGAAGTCATGTTTGGGGAATTCCCCAATTATACAGTTATTCCATGACATTGGTGCAACTGGAGTTGCAACTCTGAACTGTGAAGATTGCTTCGGACTCAGTTCCTGTTTTCTCTGTTCTGCAGAAGCTGCATTTAAACGATACATATGAGGGGCGCCTGGGTCGATCAGTCGGTTGAGCGTCTGACTTCGGCTCAGGTCATGATCTCACAGTTTGTGAGTTCGAGCCCTGCATTGGGCTCTGTGCTGACAGCTAGCTCAGAGCCTGGAGCCTGTCTTCGGATTCTGTGTCTCCCTCTCTCTCTGACCCTCCCCTGCTCACGATGTCTCTCAAAAATGAATAAAACATTTAAAAAAATTTTAAACAATATATATGAAAAGACAACACGGTGATGGCAATGACTAAGAAAATGAATTGGGCTACTTCATTTTTGTCATTCTATGTGACCATTTGGAGTTTTTTTATTTGTGTTTAAATTTTAATACTGCGAAGTAGTTTCAAGTGTGAGGTATAATGTTTTTGTTTGGTAAGAGCAAATGTTGGTACAAGCAGAAAACATTCAGAGAAGATGTTACTGATGTGAATATTGACTTTAAAATGGAGAGTGAATCTTCCTTTATAATTGTTCATCTTTGTGTTAAAACTAAGGAATGAACCAAAGGACACCTGGGTGGCTCAGTTGGGTGAGTATCTGACTTTGGCTCAGGTCATGATCTCACAGCTTGTGACTCCGAGCCCCACACTGGGCTCTGTGCTGACAGCTGGGAGACTGGAGCCTGCTTCAGATTCTGTGTCTCCCTCTCTCTCTCTACCCCTCGCTGCTCACACTCTGTCTCCCTCTCTCTCTCTCAAAAATAAACATTAAAAAATTTAAAAAATAAAACTAAAGAATGAACTTAGAAAAGGAAATGTTTCTTCAGTGCAATGATGTGGTCGTTGTCTAAACTGTTGTGTAGAGAAGCACCTGTTAGAAAGTGATCTGCTCAGCGTGTCATATTCAAATGTACTGGCTGTGCCATTGTCTTCAGTGTTTTTCCAATTACTGAGTTTGACAAGGTGAATCTCACTGCAGAGAAAACCTGAAGCTCCATTCTAGCTAATACTGGTTGTGGCAAATTAACCGAAAGGTATGGGGTGACTTTTTGCTAATGAAATTTGACACGGCATTTCCAAACTGATTTCTGCAAACATGACATGTTTCCATAGCAGGAAGACCTCATGGCAATGAAGCCATTTTGTGATCTGGGAAGTGGCACCTTGTCTCTTATCTTCTATCTAAAACACTGTTGCAATCTGACGTAAGCGAGGCTCAATTAAGCACCATCAGAGCTCACCAAGGGTGACTTTCTGGGCAACGTGCAAATTGGAGGATTTGTAGGTTCCGGAGAATGACCATCCAGATCTCCATCTATAAAATGGGCACAGTGATATTTCTCCCTGCCATGCTTACAACTGCAGCCAGGGGCTGTGCACAAATTTTTCTAAATTATCTTTGGGCCCTTAAAACCAGACTCGTGTTTGACTAAGTATCGAACTACATAGCTTAGGAAAAATAGTTTCTTAGAATGATGTGAATGTGAAAGAAGTGTGATTCATCACTCCTTTGGTTATCCAAATGATTGGGATGACTTGAAATTAGTAAAGTAAGATTTTATTTCTGAAGAGATCAAGAGTTTACAATGAATTTTTAATCTGGTAAAGATTAAAACACATTAAAATACATTTCACCCTTGATCTTCTGTTACTCCAATGCCACACACTCTTTCTGGGAAATACTCTCATAGTTTTTGTTACCAACTGACTGCCGGTAACTCTTAAGTCTTTATCTCCAACCTTGACGTGTCCACTGAATCTTAGACATATTCATACACACACACACGTACACACACACACACACACACATCTGCAAAACATGGTCTCCTGGCTATCTATGGTTGCTTAAAGTCGCCAGAACTATTTTATTATCTTTCCTCTGTATTCATTCTTCTAGTCTTTTCTTTTTTTTTTTTTAAGTTTATTTATTTTGAAAGAGAGAGCAAAGGAGGAACAGAAGGAGAGGGAGAGAGGGGGAGAGAGAGAATCCCAAGTAGGCTTTGCACTGTCAGAACAGAGCCCAATGCGGGGTTCAAACTCACAAACTGTGAGATCATGACCTGAGCCGAAACCAAGAGTTAAACACTTAACTGACTGCGTCACCCAGGGGCCCCTCTTTTAGCATTTTCTCAGTTTCCAAGACCAGCTGATCCATCTCTTAGAACAAAACTCTGGGACACACACCGGAGAACTCCTTCCCCTTCCAACTAGTTTGTGGCTGAGTCTTATACTTTATTTCATCAAGATCAAGTGTCTCCTAATCCCTCTCTCCTTCCCTTCCTGCTATCGCTGTCCTCTTTCTAGGTCCACACAATACCTCACCTGATCATTGCGGTCGCCCAGTGACAGGCCCTCTTGCCTCCTATCTTGTTTCCTCAAACTCAAGTCAAAAACACTCTAGAATTATCCGTCTGCACCCAGATCTAAACGTGATGGTCTCCTAACACCATTTCTCAATAGAGGCAGCAACTGCTTGTCTGGAAACATGTGTGTGAATGTTTGACTATCACAGTGACGGGGATGACAGGCTACTCCATTCAGTACTAAAGCCGGAGTTTTCAGATGTTTTTCAACATGTGACATATTTTGCCCATAAACACAAAGTACTTGTACCATTTTAGTATATGCTGATATTTCCCAGTAATGCATCCACTTTGCACTTTGCTTTATTCTGAAAGACAGCAAATGTTATTTAACATTTTAGGAAATCACGTCACTGCTATGTTCTTGTGGCATTTGAGTCATCAGTATGATACACCTGTACCAGTCTGCGTTCGGAGCTGTCACACGTCCTATTATCCCATGTTTTATTTAAACCGCTCACTTTCATCGTGTTTCTTAATGATGTTATACTCAAACACTTACATCCTTAAATATATATTATTTTATTACAAGTTAATTTTCTTGTACTTTTTCTTCATATTATGGTAAAAGCATTATATTGATTTTTTTAATTAAGATTGCAGATAGCTTATAAGATCTGCAGATTTCAACACAGTAAATAGGGCCATTTGTAAACATTCATTGTATGTCACAGGGACTGGGCCTGGTAGGGATGAGACCCTCTGTCTTACTGGATGAAGCCCGAGCCACTTTTCAAAGGCAAACAGATGCCCTCCACGACCAGCTGCCTATTTCTCCAGATCCATTTCTTATCAACAACCAGCCCCTCTTGCTGTTTCATGGTTAAGCTCCAATAGTACCAACCACTCATAATTCTCCAGTGCGCGATATTGTCTCTCACTATGTGCCTTCACTTATGCTTTTATTGCCTAGAAGACCTTTTCTCCATATTTTACTTAGCTAACTTCCACTCCACCATTGAGACATGTTTTTATTAGGTCGCGGGGGCGGGCTGGACTGACTGCACACCATCCCATATAGCACGCTGCATGTGCTTCTCTCCCAGTACATGGGGAGCCCATTGAAAATGGTCTCTGCTACTTGTCTTATGATCACCGGTGCCCATGCAGTGCCTCTCAGAAAGCAGATGTGCATGTAGATGAATGAGTACTCATGTGAACAAATGTGAACCACTATTACGGAAAACAAAATAACAATAAAGAATCTCTTATATAATAAGTGAGAGATGCAGTCTCCTCATTATATTCAAATTGACAAGCCCCATCCTACCAGATCCAGACATGTCCTTCTAGAAGCTTGGCAAAAATGGGCAACAACAATGTGGCACAGCTACAGATCAAGCTGAAGACATATTCAATGCTCCTCATGTCAAACTTTTATTTATCCTGCAGCCTGAACCTTCTAAAATAAAACATTAATCTTTTCAAATGATAATTCACCATTGCCTAAGCCATACTTAACATTAACTGGCCAAACTCACTCAGGTTGGGTTTGT
The DNA here is from genome assembly GCA_028646485.1 of Cryptoprocta ferox. Taxonomy (NCBI): domain Eukaryota; kingdom Metazoa; phylum Chordata; class Mammalia; order Carnivora; family Eupleridae; genus Cryptoprocta; species Cryptoprocta ferox. Next base: position 82,968,969 of record CM053566.1, read on the forward strand.
GAGATGCGTGGACTGCATTAGCATAGAAGTGGTCCTCTCCTGGTACTTGAAAGATGGTTCTACTCAAACTATGAATCTCCACGTCTCCAAACTGTCTAGGACAAAACAAAGAGCCAGTGAAAGAGCCAGGAAGGATGTGGAGCCAAGGACTGGGATGGGGAAGAACAACTTCATAAGATGTCCCCAAACAGAAGCCGTGGGAACCACCATCTAATGGGCAGAGACGAGGAATCACTGTCTCACAGACAACGCCTTATGTAAATTGGGTGCCAATAACTCTGCCCACATGACACTCACAGTTGATAAGTCCAAACATCCAATAAGAAAAAACTGTGTATGTTTTTCTAGCTGTTAATATCTCTTAACTTGTTTAGAACACCATCACTATAAAGCCAAAATTTAGCTCTACAATGGCCAGTTACCTAAGAGCTCATCCACAAATAAACAAACAAAAAAGTCAACCCCTGACTTAAAGAAGCCATGCATAAGTCTTAGGGCAGATTAGAAACAATAGAACGTTGCCATTACCAGAAAAACACCTAAGAATAGATTCCCTCTCCCTCCCCCCAATAAAGTCAATAAATGATACTAGCTTCACAATAAAAAAAATTTGAGTGTTTTATTTGAGTATCATGCAGTCAGACCATATCACTGATAGTCAAAATTTTCTTAATTCAACCCAGCATTTCATTTTGACATTATGTAGACATAGACTGAAGAACAGGAACTCTATGTAATACCTGCAAATCAACTAGTTCTCCTGCGACTCATATGGATTCTACACCATGCACTGAACCTCCTTTCACATAGTGTAAATACACACATAGCCAGAGAAGTTTCAGGTGTAAGGTGAACTTTCCTAAAAGACATAAGAGCAAAACAGAGGACAAGAGAATTGACCCAGGGCACAAAGAAAACCATGGCAACTATAAGGGTGAGAGGTCAAATATTATTAATTCTCCAGTCTCTTAATAAGCTGTACGGATTTGAAAACACAAGATACATATAGGAGTATTCTTTAAATAAGAGTCATTTGGTCTAAAACTAATTTGAATATATGGTCATAGAAAAACAATTTTCTTATTTGAAGTAAGTTTGAGAATTAAAAGCAGAGTCCAAGAGGTTTCTGAGATATTCAGTCTTAAAATTGGTGCAAAAAAAATCAAAACCAAATAATCTTTACAGTCCATGAAATTAAATGTAGAAACAGTATCATTATACATTTTAAAACATCCCAAGTAAAAAAATTTTTTGATTTTTTTAGAGAATTTCTTTACTGAACCATAGTCAAGATTGGTAGGAAAGTGTGCTTGCAAGGTAGACATTAATCAAAGAGACAGAGATCTGGGGAAAGAGCCAGAACAAACCCCTAAGAATTCTAAGGTGGTCAGTAGAAGGGGATAGGTGACTTGTACCAATGGTTTTCAAGCTAAATGGATAATGAAAAGGGATGGGTAAAGACAGATGGATATTCTCTCTTAGGTTACCTCATGAGCTAAACAGCATGGCGTCAAAATTCAGATGTTGAAGTCCTAACCCTTAGTTCCTTACACTATGGTTACATTTGGAGACAAGGCCCTTAAAGAAATAATTAAGATAAAATAAAGTCATTATGGTGGGCCCTAATCCAATACGACTTGTGTCCTCATAAAAAGAGGAGATTAAGATGTAGACATGCATGCACACAGAAGACCACATGAGGACACAGCATGACACAAAAATCTGCAACCCAAGGGGAGAGACCTCAGGAGAAACCAACCTTGTCTGGGCTTCCAGCCCCCAGGACTTGGATAAAATAAATTTCTGTTGTTTGAGCCACACATTTGTGGTATTTGCTACTGAAGCACTATCTAGCTAATATGCCTGTTTTGATAAAAGCTCAATCAAGATAAAATATTAATGAAACTCGTGATACAATGCTCTAGACTCTTGGTACTCAGAAATGGCAATTAGTCAAGGTTAAAGTATTACTTGAATCAGTGTGACAGAAGGTCTATAAATAATCTCTTCTTATTGTAAAATTACTTAATACTGTAAAGAATAATGCTTAGATTTTATTTTAAAGGAATGTGTGTAAATTGGCTAATATAAAATATTATTATCTGTAATCCAAAATATTAATAGTGTGACTTTCATTTTAAAATTTCTAGAAATGCCAAAGCCTCAAGAAGTCATGGATATTTTACATATGCATCTTTCTATTTATATATTCAGTGCTACTTTCTCACCACTGTCTGAAATATACTCCATAATGGCAAAATTCTGGCAGGCCCTCGCCCAGACCAGGGATAAAATGTACAAGGATCGGAGAGAAGCCTGGAACTTTGCTCAAAGGAAATATAAAAAATCTATGTTATCATGGTATCAGCAGTAACAGCACTTAATAAATGTTCTTAATATTAAATATTTAATATTTAAACCCCCAAGAAAAAATACAACCCCCAAAAAACAATTGTTTAAATAGTATTATTTTTTATAAATTGAGTTAAATAGAATATATTTCTAAAATGTATTGCACTTGTTTCTTTTAAATTTATTTACTGTGTTCGCTGGAATATTTTAAATTATGTATATGTGGTTTGCACTGAATTTCTACTTGATAGTGCTGATCTAGAAAATTGGGTTTCAGGTTCAGGTTGAAGGGAGATGAGATTTGACAGGAAAGGAGAAGAAAAGAGACAATTTTGGAAGAATGAAGGTTTTCCTTGAATCTAAATAAGAAACTGAAGTTTGAAATGAAAGAAGGAGGGAACTTATCAGAAGAGTACGGGAATCAATTCTGGGAAGGTTGCCCAAGAATGGGGAGGGCCAGCTGTCCTGGACTTGAGTGAGTGGACCTGGCAAAGCCCTGCGAAGGGCACTGTTTGTGAACCCAAGGACTGTGCAAGTGTTCAGAGGTCACCTGACACTCACTTGATCAAAGACCTTCCTTAACTGACCTCACATACAATGCCACCTTTATTTTCCATTGGCATCCAGTGGGGACTTATCATCAAGCATGTCAGCTATGTACTTCCCAGCAAAAGTGATACTTGCTTGTGTTGTAAAATTTGGCTCAGTCTTCCCTCACACCAGATTTCATGATTTTATGGAAAAGGTGATGGTACCTGGATGACTGGTTGATGGTGAGAAGTTACCCACATGTGTCCTGGCAGCAAAGGAGGACTGAGAAAGTCAGCAGTCCCTGATTGGATAAAGGACCTAATGACATCCCGGCTGTATAATCTCTCAGAGCTACGCTCATTCACACCATGACTATGTCGCCATGACTTCCATCTTACTGAATGTAAGAGGAGTTCCTACATCTCTAATCAGTTCCTTCCAAAGCCCAGAGACTTGGCTTTAGTGCTGTAAATTGGACCATTGAACCACTACTGAAATGGGAATGAACATAACCCCCCAAGTCACGACTGCTTGGAAGGTGAAAATATTTCCCCTTTATGCTTTTCCCTATCTCCTGGAGGGCCAGCCATTGCCCTTGTGGATGGTAGGGACAATACCCAATATTTATATTCCTTACAATACTCACCCTAATGCCCATTGCCTATGTGATGCTCCAAAAACCTTTACAGAATTCAATGGTCATGTAGACAAACTCAACTGCAAACGGCTGGTCTTGCTCAACAAATTCCCAGCCTATACTTCCACTTCCACAGAGAATGCCAGAGTATTAATACAGACTAGGACCCAAAGAAAGCATCACTCTTTAGACTAAACCAAGCAAAGTTTGCCTTGCACAAAACAATGCTAGTGCCTACACCTCTGTATCTTTTGCAGGAAACACTCCTTGCTCTTTACCTTAAAAAGTAACTGTCAGTTTAGCTGAAACTTGCCTTGTCAGTAATTAAGTAGCTGAGTTACATATCAGCATTCCCATCTTCACCTTATTTAGAACAGCAGAAATTAATGCTGCTGGTGGATTCTAAGCTACAGAACAGAGAGTCTCAACCTTAGCACTATTGAAATTTGGGGCCAGAGAGTTCTTTGTTGGGGAAGTTTGCCAAAGGACTGGAAGATGTTTAGCAGCAGCTCTGGTCTCTATCCACTAAATACCAGTAGCATCCCCAATTCTGACCATCAAAAATGCCTCCAGACATTGTCAAATATCCCCTAGGTAATGAAATCACCCCCTAATTGAAATCCACTGTAGTAGAGAAGGACAAGCTACAAAAGGAGGGTTTCTTGAACCATGATCTGAAAAAATGACACTAAATAGGTAAAAGGCAAATGGTCACTAAGCAAAGGGGTGTTATCACATTGATACTCTGCTTTTTAAAATAACTCTATCAAAAGCAAATTATAAGATTGGAAAAAAAGAATGACACCATATAGGCAGATCAGTCAGGTAATGGGTTATGTTGAGCTATGTCGGAGTTAAGTAAACAATGGAGTTAAATGTATGGTAACTTGATGACACCTTTGCAATCCCCAAGAATCCACAGGTTTTGAGATGAAAGAAGTACAACTCATGCACTTTGGATTTATAATAAAAGTTGGATTAGCACAGTTCAAACAGCCCTACCCATACATTATGATTTAAATGCACTTAAAGTTTCAAAGACTTAAATGCACAGCCAATTTATTTATAGTACTTTATAGTACAGAAACCCAAACACTGCAAATTCTGCTTCTGGTTCATGATTTTAAATGAATTCCAAAGTCTCTAACTTTGAGCAAAAATCTCAGGTTACTACTGCCAGGGTTGAGAAAGCCTTTGCATATACTACAGCAACTTTTTATGGTACACAGCATCTCCTTTCTTTTTAGGAATTACGTGTACAAATTCACTCACCTTCCTACAAGTCCCTGGAGCCACTGCTTCCAGGACCTGACCTGTCAACTGGAAAATGTTAAGTCATTTTTCCTCTCATTGTATTAGGTTCTTAATAATATTCAGCTCTAAGGCATAACTTGTAATTCCAGGTTATGAGGTCCAAATGATGTGTGCAAAATACTCAAAACTTATGAAAAATGGAAGTGTGTGGCCCTTTGGTCAAAAATTATTAAACATTTCAAGAAAATGGCTGCAGAACATTAAACCAAACATGGGCCCCTTGCACAGGAGGACAGTGAGTGGGTCTCAGGCCTTGTGTGTAGATGGCATTGAAGCAGTTTGCCACTGATTTTCCATGCAGCCATGGGGGGGACCCTTAATGTCTGCACATTATCCCCTTCCCAGTGAAAACACAACATGGAAAATGGTGCCTTTTTAATCCAAGTATGATGAGTCTTAATAATATCTGCTACTTTCATCCTGGTCACATTTGGCATGCCATACTCCAAGGGCTGAGCTAGAATATTCATGAATCTATATTCAAACCATTATCATTTCTGCCCGAATTCACTTCCACCTGGCTTACATTAATTTACCTTCCGAATAAAGGAAGACTTACACGGGTGTCTACACTATCAATGTATTAGACCTATAAAGTAATGAGAGTGGACTGCATTGGCCACGGAGGAGAAATCCAGTCTCATTGTTGTGCAGCAGGGCATAGACAGATATCATTTTTCGTAGTCAAGGATTTCTTTGTCACGGAGGGTTTTTATCATAGAGAAAAATAAGACTGAGAATTGAGAGGGTCCCCTATCATGTCTGTAAAAAGTCTACTTTGAAAAAGTATAGTTGCGGCCACTGGGCAAGGAGTATATTATGTGAGCCTATGGAATCGATAGGAAGAGTATCAGAATTTAGAAAGCATGTATTTCTGAAAGGAGAGGGCAAATGCTACCCCAGGCTCTCTTCGGTGTTTTGTATATACTCCTTTACAGGGACCTAAGAACTGGAATTTAGACCTGCTGTAAAGTCTCTTACATCCCTACGCCTGGATATTGTCTTAATCAGCTCGTGCTCCCTTAACAAAGTACCATACACTAGGTGTTGATGCAACATTTGTTTCGGGCTGGTGAGCGCCCTCTCCTGGCAGAGATGGGATACTCTGCTCTCTTCCCTTCTCAGAAGGATACTAGTCCCACCACGGGGGGCCTCACCCTCATGACCTCCTCCAAACCTAATCACCTCTCAAAGGCCCCTCCTTCTAATACCATCACACTGGGGTAGGATTTCAAAATATGAATTTTAGGAGAACACGAGAATGCAGTCTATTACAGGGATTATCCGGAGGGAATCAGACTTCTCCCTGTAATACTTTGGGAGGAGTGTCTCTCAGGAAGGTCAGGGATGACGGGGCCATTTGCAAATGGAAGTCTTAGTGAGTGGACGCAGTCTGCCCAAGCGAAGAGGCCTAGGAGCCTGCCGAACATCGGCAGGAAGGATGTCACGTCGGTCAGTGTGTGATACCCAATGCAACCCAGACAGTTTGAAGACCGCCTTCGCAAGCCAGCTTTGACTGAGTGGCCCAGGAATGGAACCCTCGAGTTCATCTGTCCCTTTCATTCGGTTCTGCAGAGTATGTGGAGCTAGTCGTCTTCCAAGGGACGCGTTTGCTGTTCACAGTCGAATACCTCCGGAACTGTCCCTGGGAAGTACACACACAAACCATAATTAAACACTAGCCCAGGGCCATTGGTCATCAAGAATTACTCTTGAGAAGGAATTGAGGTCCATCTACTCACATATTGTAAAGGGTCAAATTGTTTTGCTATCTCCCTCGTAACCATGTCCCACTAGGACACTTGTGGGGCTGCAGTCATAGCTATCTAGAGGAGCAAACTGAAAATCTGGGATCAGTTAGAACTCTGACGGGGTGGGGAGGGGGGGAGGGGCAGGGAAATGGGTGTTTTTGCATTTATTGTTCCAACCATTTTATTTTGTGCTTGTTTTTCTGTATTACTGCTTAGGCTGGAAAAAGATCGCTTCCATTTGCTGTCAGATGATGAAAGAGCATCATGATATTAAAAGTGTGATTTGACCAGATATGTGTCATAGGGGCTGGTCGGAACAAGAACTGAGGCGTCTCAAAGCATCAATCCATCCCACATAGAGGTCGATGGACGGCCCATCCGTCAGCGCGTGAAGGCTACGGATGACAGCAAACGTGCTGCTTTGTATTAGTGCTTCGGATTGTATTGATTCACAAGACATACCTTCCTGATTAAACTCTCTCAGCAAACAGCACATTTGCCCTTTACTCTGCGAACAAAAAAACATGTGAAGGAAAAACATAATCACAAAGTTAGAAAATATTAAAACTGACAGGTCCTCTCAAATTTCTACTTCTCAATATCTTTATTTTTATTTAAAAAAATCGATGGGCACCCAATGGTCAGTGGGTATTAAAGAGTCACACAGCGAGGGGTTGGGGGATGCCTGGGTTGCTCAGTTGGTTGAGCAACTGACTTTAGCTCAGGTCATGACCTCACAGTCTGTGAGTTCGAGCCCCGTGTCCTGCTCTGTGCTGACAGCTTAGAGCCTGGGGCCTGCTTCAGATTCTATGTCTCCCTCTCTCTCTCTGCCCCTCCTCGGCTCTCTCTCTCTCTCTCTCTCTCTCTCTCAAAAATAAATAAAATAAAGATTTAAAAATAAATAAATATTAAATAAAAATAATGAATCACACAGGGGTGCCTAGGTGGCTCAGTCAGTTAAGCGTCCGACTACTAATTTTGGCTCAGGTCATGATCTCACCATTCATAAGTTCCAGCCCTGTGTCGGACTCTGTGCTGACAGTGTAGAGCCTGCTGGGTATACTCCCTCTCCCTCTCTCTCTGCCTCTCTCTCTGCCTCTCTCTCTCAAAGTAAATAAACTTAAAGAGAGAGAGAGAGAGAGAGAGAGAATCCGAAGCAGGCTCCAGGCTCTGAGCTGTCGGCACAGAGCCTGACATGGGGCTCGAACTCGGGAACTGTGAGATCATGAATTAAGCCAAAGTCAGAGGCTTAACTGACTAAGCCACCCAGGCACCCCCGCATTTTCTTTATACATTCATCCATCAACAGACACAGGCTATTTCTGTAGCTTGGCTATCATGAACAGTGCTTCAGTGAACATGGGGGGCCAGATACCTCTTGAGATCCTGATTTCATTTCCTTTGAATATATAACCAGCAGTTGGATTTCTGCATCCTCTGGTGGTTCTATTTTAATTATTTAAGGAACTCCCATACAGTTTTCCATAATGGGTATGTCAATTTACATTCTCCCCAACCATGGACAGGGTTCCCTTCTCTCCACATCCTCAAGAACGTTTGTTATCACTTGTCTTTTTTATAATCTCCATTCTAACAGCTATGAGGTGATCTCTCAGTGCAGTTAGGACACAGTATGTTCAATTGAAATTAAAGTTTTCTACACATATTAATAAGCACATCCTGAGTCCCCTCTTTTGTTTCAATTCCATATTGTTTCAACTGAAACAAAATAAGATTATGTTTAGACAGTTGCAAATACAGTACTAAGCTTCCTGCTAGATACTATCAAGAAATTGCAGAAGGAAAATATGCCAGAAGAGCAATTTTATGGCATCAAAGAGTTCACAGTCTATGATATCTGCTCATTCTTCCCATTCAAGTGAGCAAAAAAGCTCTTTTACCAAAGGATAATTATAAAATGAATTTCCTATCATTGTCCCTATACTTTACCACTTTTGATAATCACACACAAAAATATCTTCTGGTAATAAGAGAAGGATAAAAGTAACAAAAGATTTCATGTAGAGGACAATTACTTTTCTAAGTTTTTCCTCGAAAAAAATGCAGTGCTTCGATTTCTTCATCTTTTCTATCCAGGTGTTAGAATAAAAAGAAGTACAATGATCAAATAACTTTCCATTGCCTTTCAGTCTCCTTTTACATTTCTTCTGCCACTCTTCGTATAATGGCCGGATACACTCTAGAGATTATGGGTGATGACAAAGTAGAGAAAGTCATTTAGAATAAAAGTAAAGCAGGTACTATTCTCTGAAGCAGTAGCATGAAAGCAAATGCAATTTAGATGGCAAAATTGTTCAGAATCTAAAAATACTATTCTGAAAATTAAAGAAATTGTAAGGACTATGCACTCATAAATGTTGGTTGAACGAATCCACTTCTGAAAACCATTTTCAAAACCTTTATAAGTTCTATTTAAATGGGTTGTAAGTGTTATATTCTGGGCACAGAGAACCATTTAAAAGTTCAGTTTCAAGAGTCAACTTCTAGAAAATTAAAAATGGGTTCAAGAAATGAATTTAAGCTTCTGTTAAAAATTTAGAAACTCAAGCTTTATAACAAAGGAAAACCAATATAATCAATGTAAATTTCTATAGGGAAAATTCTCTGAGAATAAGGGTTTTAAGAGGCAGCCATGTCCTTTGCCATTTATTTCTCTTTTTTAAAAATATTTATTTGTTTTAAGAGAGAGAAAGCACACATACACTAGTGGGGGAGGGGCAGAGAGAGAGAGCGAAAGAGAGATTCCCAAGTAGGCTCTGCACTGTCGGTGCAGAGCCAGATGTGGGGCTCAAACTCATGAACTGCGAAATCATGAGCTGAGCCAAAATCAAGAGTTGGATGCTTAACTGACTGAGTCACTCAGGACCCTCACTTTTTGTTTCTGTAGGAGGCAAAATATTCAGTGGTCCCAACCAGATGGTAGGCAAATTCAGTGTAAGGCTTATCTGAGGAGTAGCAGAAAACAATTCTAGGAAAAAATATTCTAGTGGCTAGAGTTTTAACATTGTAAAGAAGGAATCAATTATGGAAGGAAAACATCAGCCACCACCACCCCCAATTCAGTTAAATCTCTTCTAATCCTATAAAAAATAAGCTTTAATTTTGAAATACATGAGTTAAAATATCAAGGTAGGTTATTACTAAGCATATTTTATTTATGTAATTGTTATTTTTCCAAAGACCATTCTAAATATCACTGTATTTTTACAGATAACAACACCAAGAAATTGTATGTTTTGGTATGTACCAAATTTTATTTTTGTCCCTTTCTTTGGCTAAAGTTTTTTGTTAATGCTAATTATCAAGCTATGTAAAGTAGGAATTCCTTTGTTTATTTGAAACCAATTTCTTTTTTTCCTATTAAGGGAACCCCTCATGAAGGAAAGGTTTACCCTTCAAACTTACAGCAGACAGACATCTAGGATAAGATAGAGACCTGTAACTCATGCAAAGGACGGTGAGCATGTGTGTGTGTGTGTGTGTGTGTGTGTGTGTGTGTGTGTTTCAATACTTTGTTTACACAAAAAGACTCTTCTCTCCTGTTCCAGGGTGGACTCATTTGTAAGTAGTTGGCGACTATAAACAAGCCAGCAATGAGACACACTTACCTATTTAATAAGACTCCCCATGTTTCCTGGGGACAAGCAGATGATTAACAGGATAAAGCCACATGGACGGGAGGTGTCATAGCAAAAGCTTCAGTATGGTTCAGCCAACCAGAGGTCTACAGAGGGCAGGTCCCTCGGGGGCATGTGTGTCCCCACCCCTGAGGGAAGACCCACCTGGCCCAGAAAGCTGAAGACACGGTTGGCACAGGAGCGGCCGGTAAACTCAACTACAAGTTAGGCTTCTTGTGCTGATGCTGTGAATTAAGACTACTTTCCCAAAAGAATTTGGTGAACAGAATGAATGCAAATCAGTCTTCTAGCAGCTAACTATTAGACAGTTTTACCACCCACTCCTGCGTGCTGCTATTTCAGAACTCAGAGGCAGAGGGTGGCCGTTGGAGGATTACATAATGCTAATTGTGTAGACAGGCTGTAATTCCGGAGGTTTCTACCTTCATCCTTAGAGAACCATTTCCATAGTCATCCCATGAGAAAACAATAAAGTGGTCCATAAATAATGGGGTGATAAGATTATTTCATAAAGGAAAGACAGAGAGAGAGAGAGGCTTTCACTTAGTCTTATACATTTTACTTTCTTCATAGTTACACCTATAATTTAAGAAAATTCATATTGATCTGCCATTTGATGACACCAGTATCAATTAGATTGTGGCCTGCACTTCCTGCACCAAGCTCTGGCTTCTGTCCTATACCCACTGCTCTAAGCCATCGTCTTAGTCGCTGAAGAACATGCTCACCCCTAAACATAGCCAAGCAGGTTGTTGGAATCCCTAACTACCTTCCAATCTGTATAAATGACCCTCAAGCTCATAGCTGGAGGGAATGCATCTCTGTATCCACTTTGAGGATTTAATATACTAGGTCCTAACAGTGAACAAATGTTCCTGTGAAATAATAGAACAAATTCAAATGGGAATAAAAACCAGCCTATGTGTTCATAAAACTGTCAAGATGTTGATGAACATATTGACACCAACCAGGTAATCAAATTTATACAAGACAAAGTTTTCCTCCCAAAATGGCCAAAAATTTAACACCTACTTCAAAGTCAAATATGGGGTTGGAAATCCAGCCATATAGTTTTGAATTCATGTATTTGCCTTTTTTTTAAGCACAGGGACCCTACAGTGAACAAGACAGAGAAGACCCTTCCTGGATTGTAAGTTCAACCGTTGGTAAAAGGAAGAAAGAAAACAGAAAAAGGATTGAATCATCATGGAATAGAATGACAGTTAGTGATAGCTATGATGAAATCAGCAAAAACCAGAGCAGGAAGCAGACGAACCAGGAAGCAGGTGGGTGCCTGGTGAAATCCATTTGGAGAAGTTTGTCTCTGAGCTGAGATCTGGATATAGGGATCCAGCAAGACTTATGAGCATCTGGGGAAGCACTGACAGCTGAGGATCTGCAGAGCAAAGCCTCTGACAAAGAACATGGGCTGGGCTGTGTGCTCCATAAGCACCCAGAGATCCGGTGGGGCAGATCAGACAGGTGAAGATGACAGTAGTTTGAGATGGAGTCAGAGGGCTGGGCCCACATGCCCATAGGGCCTTGCAAACTCTAGCTAGGAATTCAGAATTTTTTTCCAAGCGTGATGGAAAGCCATTGCAGGCTTCTGAGCCAGGGAGTAAGAGCCAATGAGGCTTCAAAGAGAGCAATCCTTACTGGGTGTCTGTGCCCTAATCTTCTCCCCTTATAAGACAACCAATTACATGGATAAAAGCCCACCATAATGACCTCATTTTACTTTTTTAAAGGTCTTTTCCTCAAATACAGTCACATCCTGAGGTTCTGGGGCTTAGGACTTCCATGTAGATGTTCCAAGGGGACACAACTCAGCCCATAATAGGGTATCCGCAGAGTCCTAATGAGAGACGATCATGCCTTGAACTAAGGTGTTGCCATGGAGGTGGTGAAGTGAAGCCTCATTTAGAACATATTTGAAGGTAATCTCAACAGCCTTTGCTAGTTCTTGGATACATTGTGTGAGGAGAGCAGATGGTTTCAAGATTGGGGCTGTGGAAACTCTGTTAATGGCACTGCAGCTTTCTAAAGCAGAGAAATGTGGAGAAGGAGCCGGTCGTGGAGCAGGGATTGAAAAGTAAACCCAAGTTCTGATCTGGACATGTCAACTTTGAGATGCTAAGGCAGCTGTCTGATGTCTGGAGGTGGGTGGAGGGGTGGGAAGTGGATGGGCCGGAGATATAAATGAGTGATTCATGTGGTGATTGATCACATCTCAAGCCATGGGACCACATGAGGTCACTCAGGTAGTGGATGTAGCTGGAGAAGAGGCCTGAGCATTTGAGGATTCAGCTATTTGGAGAGTGAGAAGAGGAACGGGACCATCCAAGAAACATGAGAAGTAAGGAATATCCAGTAAAGAAGAAGAAAGAAATCAAGGCAGTGCCTTGGGAGCTGAGCAAAGAAAAGGTCCCAAAAATGAAGGAAGGGTGTGCTGTGTCCAAGACTGTGGAGACTGAGTAAAAGAAAGTGTGGTTTGTCAGCACGAACCCTGTGGTTTGAGTGAGGAAAGATGAAAGCTATCTAAGTACTTTTACACGTTGTATGCACTGAAAAACTTTCAGCACCAGGGACCTTTATGCATTTCTATCACCACTTCATCTCTTCAATCCACCCTGAGAAGAGAGTTCAGAGAGAGAACACTCACCGACAGTCCAAGTACTTTCAGGGATCATTGCGTGCCAGTGTCTCTACATAAGCAGGAGTCCTCTGAATCCCACACAAAACCCAGAGCTTGATTGTGGTGCCGGTTATACAGGGTGATGCTAGAGGAAGCTCGGCATCCTAACAGGGACAGGGTGAACCAAGAAAAAAACATTATTATCAAGCTGTATATTTCAAAGATTCAGACTAAAGGGGAGTAAAGTAGAGCTTGATTATAAGCCAGTCATGCACCAGAGTGTGCAAATGGCCTCCAGGTTTTATGTCTGCATTTGGTACGCACTGTACTTAATACAGGTCCTTGATGACCAAACAGTTTAAAGTAGCAGAAAGCTCTTTGACTGAACTCAAGTAAGAAGTACTGCTACATTTTTCTAGACCTCCCTTAAAGGAAACAATGGCAAAGGCAAAGTCATTAATTTTTAGAAACCATGTTTTAACATTTTATTGAGATTTGTTTTTTTATGAAATCACAGGGGATAGCAAAAAAAAAAAAAGTACATGGAGGTCCTGTGTACCCTTCCTCCAGCCTCCCCTATGAGAACACCTTGCATAACTAAAGTGCAATACTTAAGTCAAGAACCTGGCATTGGTACAATGCATAGAGTTTATTTAGGTTTCATCACGTGCATGTGCACTCCTATTTGTGTATGTGTGTGTGTGTGTGTGTGTGTGTGAGTCCATGCACTTTTATCACATGTATCACCCTGTGTAACCGCTACCACAGTTGAGGTACTTTCTCTTGTCACCAGAAGACATCTTTTCATTACCCCTGTACAGGCACACCCATACCCTTCTCCCCACCATCCCTGACTCCTGGAGACCACTAATTTGTTCTTTACGTCTAAAATTATGTTATGTCATGAATGTTATATCAGTGAAATCGTGCAGCATGTATCCTTTTGAGACTTAATCTCCATCCAGCATGATTTCCTTGCATTTCATCAGAGCAACAATCAACTGTTAACTCCTTTTTATTACTGAGTAGTATTCCATGGTTTGCATAACCACTTACCTACTGGACATTTGGGTTGTTGGCCATCATAAATAAATCTGATACAAACATTTGTGTACAGTTTCCTGCATGAAAATAAGTCTTCATTTCCCCCTGATAAATGTCCCCAAAGTGCAACTCCTAGGTCACAGGCTAATTCGATGATTCATTTTGAAGGGAATCGCTGATGCAGAAACCACTTTTAATAATATCTCACTAAATAGAAGCTGATTTTGTGGTGCTAACATTTTCTTTTTTCCACCTCCTAAATATTTCTTTCCAACCTCTACAATCCTAAATAAGCTACCCTTCCTCAATTTGTGCTTTGACTATTACGAGGGCCTGCTGATTATCTCCCTGACTCTAGTCTTTCTTTGCTCCAACAGTCTAGAACAATATCTGGAAATGGACTTAAAAGAGGAAAAGGTGATATGAACCTGCCAGTCCCTAATGTGGCTTTAAGAGCCACAGCTCAACTCTTCAACTTCAATCTCACCATCCTACCCCAATCTCCTGCCCTTACTCTCTAAATCAGACCACTCAGACCTTCTTTTGGTTCTTTGACAGAGGATATTCTCTCTCACCACGGTAGACAAAGCTTCTTCCTGGAACATCCTTCTTTCCCCACTTGCACTCTCTACCAACTCATTTGATAACTCTCATTGATCTCCCAGCTGACAGCTTCCTCTGGGAAACCTTCTCTGACCCCTAAACCTATGTCAAGTGACTCTTTTATGCCTTATTGAACCTTAGACTACGGCCCTTATTAGAGTTTGTTTGTTTGTTTGTTTACTTATTTATTTATATTTATTTATTTTGAGAAAAAGAGCAAGGGAGAGTCAGATAGGGAGGAAGAGAGAAAATCCCAAGCAGGCTCTGCCATCAGCACAGAGCCCAACGCAGGGCTCAAACTGACAAACTGTGAGATCATGACCGAGCTGAAACAAAGAGTCAGATACTTGACTGACTGAGTCACTCAGGTGCCCCTGAGGGTTTACTTTAGTGCCTGCTTATTTGTCAGTATATTCCACTAGACCTGCACTCCCTAGAGAGGCAGCCACTACCCACCGGTGACTACTGGACGCTTGGTATATGGCTAATCCAAATCAAGATATGCTGGCAGGGTAAAATATATACCAGGTGACTTCAGCAAGATGGCTGAATAAGATGTCCCTCATCATATCTCCCTCTCAACAACAGCAATCCAACATTCACCCACAGACAAAAGTGCCTTTGTAAAAATTGTGGGAGCCAGCACCAGAGGCCAAGGGACCCAGGCAGAGCCTTGCCCACCATGTGTCTGGTAATCTTGGTCCCAGCTGTGGACTCTGCAGTGGTCTGTGAACTTGCCTCAGACCCTCTCAGATGTGGTCCCAAAGCCCCTGGAGAACAATGACTTTGACAATCACCCACAGACAGGAGAGCCTTTGTGTAAATCCATTCCAGTGAAAAAGTTCTAGCACAAGGTTATAGCAAAAAACTTCTGAGTTTGGATGCATTGCAGAGGGAAGATGAATAGTTTACTTTACTCACGTAGCCCCTCCTCCAAGGAGGTGGAGCTCAGTGCCTAGAGAGCCCTTATGGGTCCATGATTTCTCCCATAGAGGAAAATAAGCATGTAAGTGAGTGACTGGCTTCCCTGCTGTGAGGGATGTGTCAAAGTGGCATAGTTCTCTTTCTTCCCCATCCAGAGTGCTGAGTCATGAGCTGCACAGCTCAGGCAGGGCAGGAGTGAGTAGCTAGGAGAACAGCCAAAAAAACAATTAATAAGATGGTATTAGTAAGTCTGTATCTATCAATAATCACTCTAAATATAATGGATTATATTCTCTAATATAAAAGAATAAAATAATCGGATGAACAAAAAAATAAAGCCCAACTATATGTGAACAAAAAAATAAGGCCCAACTATATGTTGCCTACAAGAAATTCACTTCACTTTAAGGATACATAGACACTCAAAATGAAGAGACAGGAAAAGAATACCACACAAGTGGAAGTCAAAAGGGTACCTATATTTATATCAGACAAATTAGACTAATTCAAAAGCTATAAAATGGTCATTATATGATATTAAAGGGGTCAGTTCATTAAAAGTATATAAAAATCATAAATGCACATATAATCAACATTGGGGCACCTAAGTATATTAAGCAAATACTAACAGACTTTAAGGGGAAAATAGTCAATGATACAATAATTGTATGGGACTTCAATAACCACTGTCAATGACTGATAGATCATCCAGACAGAAAATCAATGAGGAAACATTAGACTTGAATTACACTTTAGACCAAATGGACCTAACAGACAACTACAGAACACTCCATCCAACAACACCAGAATACACATTCTTCTCAAATGCACAAGGAACATTCTCAAGGATAGATCATATATATTAGGTCACAAAACAAGAAGATTGAAAAGCACCAAGTATTTTTTTTTTCAAAAAACAGTGTATGAGACTAAAATCAAACAGGAAGAAAACTGGAAAAGTAACAAATATGTGGAAATTAAACAACATTAATGATCCATTAACAATTAATATATCCAAAAGGGAATCAAAATGTAAATTAAAAAAATATCTTGAAACAAATGAAAATGAAAACATACCAAAACTAATGGTATGTAGCAAAAGCAGTTCTAATAAGGAAGGTTATAGCAGTAAACACCTACATTAAGAAAAAAAATAAAGATCTCAAACAAGCAACCTAACATTATATTTCAAGGAATTAGAAAAATAAAACCAAACTCGGACTAAAGTTACCAAAAGGAAGGAAATAAGAAAGATCAGAGCAGAAATAAATAAAATAGACACCAGAAAAACAATAGAAAAATCAACAAAATTAAGAGCTATTTTTTTAAAAAGATAAAACTGACAAAACTTTAGCTAGACTGAAAAAAAGAGTTAAGACTTAAATAAAATCAGAAATGAAAGAGGAAACATTACAACTGATACCACAGATATATAAAGGATAATAAGGGACTATTATTGACAATTATAAGACAACAAATTGGACAACCTAGAAAAAAATGAATAAAATCCAAGAAGCATACAACCTACCAAAACTAAATCATGGAAAAAATGGAAAGTCTAAACAAACCAATAAGAAGTAAGGAGATTTAATCAGTAATCAAAAACTTCCCCAAAACAACAATAAAAGCCCAGGACAAGACAGTTTCATGGGTAAATTCTATCAAACATTTAAAGAAGAATTCATAGCAATTATTCTCAAACTACTCCAAAAAAAATTGAATAGGAGGGAACACTTCCAAAATCATCTTATGAGGCAAGCTTTACCCTAATATCAAAGCCTGACAAGGACACTACATAAAAAGAAAACTACAGGCTAAAATCCCTTATGAATATAGATATAAAAATTCTCAACAAAACATTAGCAAACTAAATAATACATTAAAAGGATCATCCACCATGATCGAGTGGGACTATCTGGGGGATGCAAGGATGTTTCAACATATGCAAATCAAAAAATGTGATATACCACATTAATAGAAAGATAAAAATTATATAATCAGCTCACTAAATGCATAAAAGCATTTGATAAATTCAACACCATTTCAAGATAAACACCTTCTCAATAAATTAGGTAGAGAAGAACCTACCTCAACATAATAAAAACCAAATCTGAAAAGACCACAGATAACTTCAGACTCAACAGTGAAAGTTTGAAATTTTTTCTTCTAAGATCAGGAACAAAACATGGATTCCCACTCTCCATTTTTATTAAACACAATACCGAAAGCCTAGCCAGCACAATTAGGCAAGAAAAAGAAATAAAAGGCATCCAAATCAGAAAAGAAAAAGTAAAAATATCTCTGCATATGATAGGATTTTACATTTAGAATATAGTAAGGACTACACACACACACACACACACACACACACACACACACCTGTTAGAATTTATCAATTAATTCACCTGGGTAGCTCAGTCTGTTGAGGGTTCAACTTCAGCTCATGTCATGATCTCACAGTTCATGAGTTCAAGCCCCATCCGGGTCTCTGCTGACATCTCAGAGCCTGGAGCCTGCTTGGGATTCTGTGTCTCCCTCTCTCTCTGCTTCTCCCCAGCTCGCTCTCTCTCTCTCCCTCTCTCAAAAATAAATAAACAAAAAAATTTTAAAAAAGGACTTATTAATGAATTCAGAAAAATTTCAGGGTAGAAAATCAACATGTGGAAATTAGTTGTTTCTATACACTAACAATAAAATATCTGAAAAAGAAATAAAGAAAACAGCCCCACTTACAATAGCATCAAAAACAATGAAATATTTAGGAATAAATTTCACCAAGGATGTGAAAGGTCTATACACTGAAAACTCTAAGGCTTTGATAGAAGAAATTGAACAAACACAAATAAATGGAAACACAAACAAATTTCCTTATTTCTTATTGGTTTGTTTAGACTTTCTATTTTTTCATGATTTAGTTTTGGTAGGTTGTATGTTTCTTGGACTTTATTCATTTTTTTCTGGTTGTCCAGTTTGTTTTCTTATAATTATCTTATCCATTTTGTGCATGGGTCAGAAAAATTAATATTGTCAAAATGTCAATACTACCCAAAGCCATCTATAGACTCAAGACACTTTGTATCAAAAGTTCCAGTGGCATTTTTTACAGAAATAGAAAAAAAAATGATCTCAAACTTTGTGTAAAACCACAAAAGACCGCAAATAGCCAAAGCAATCCTGAGAAAGAACAGAACTGGGGACATCATACTCCGTTTCAAATTATATTAGATGTAAACTCATATATACAATCCACTAATATTTGACAAGGGAGCTTCCTCATTAAGTGAAGAAAACTGATAAATAAATGAGAAAACTGAAATCACAGGTGGAATAATGGAACTGAACGCCCATCTTACACCACTCCCAAAAGCCAGCTCAAAACGGGTTAGAGATAAACATAGACCTGAAATCACATAACTACTAGAAGAACACAAATGACAAATACTCCTTGACATTTTTTGGATATGAGCCAAACGCACAAGCACCGAAAGAAAAAGAAATGCTCTGCTAAGTGGGAATAGAGCAAACTAAAAAGCTTATACACAAACAAGAAACAGTCCAAAATGGAAAGGCAGCCTATGGGATGGAACAAAATATTGGCAAATCATCTACATGATAAGAGGTTCATACCCAAAATATATAAGGAACTCCTTCAACTCAGTAGCAAAATAAAACAAATAATCTGATTTTTAAATGGCAGAGGGTCTGAACAAGCATTTTTCCAAAGCAGAAACTGACCAACAGGCAAATGAAAAGATGATCAGCATTACTAATATCAAGGAAATGCAAACCGAATCCACAATGAGACACCACTTTACACCTGGTAGAATAGCTCTGTGCAAAAGGACAAGAAATAACAAGTATTAGTGAAGATGAGGTGAAAAGGGAAGCTTTGTGCACTGCTGGTGGGAATATAAATTAGAATGGCCATTATGGAAAATGATATGGAGTTTCCCCAAAATATCAAAAATAAAGCAACCTGTGTGTACACAATGCAGCAATCCCATTTCTGGCTGTAGGTACAAATGAAGTGAAGCAATCTCAAAAATATATATATATCTGATATCTAGACCCCATGTTTGTCACAGCTTTATTCACCATATTGAAAATATGGAAACAACCTAAGTGTTTCCATATTTATTTATTTATTTATTTATTATATATTATTTATTTATTTATTTATGGAATTTATTATATATTATTCAGCCATGAGAAAGAAGAAAATCCTGTCATTTTTGAGAACATGGATGGCATTATTCTAAGTTAAATAAGTCAAAGACAAATACTATATGATTTCACTTATACGTGAAATCTAAAAAAGCCAAACTCAGAGAAACAGAGAGTAGAGTGCTTACCAGGGGTTGGGAGGTGGGGAAAATGGGGACATGTCAGCCAAAGTTTATAAATTTTCAGTTAGAAGATGAATAATCTCTGGGGATTGAATTTACAGTATGGTGACTGTAGTTAACAATACTGTATTATATACTTGAAATTTGCTGAGAGAGTTGATCTTATATTTTCATACACACACACACACACACACACACACACACAATTATGTAAGATGACGGAGGTTAATCAACCCTATTGCGGTAATCATTTTGCAACATATAAGTGTCTCAAATCATTATGTTGCCTACCTTAAACTGTCACAATGTTATCTGTCACTTATAGCTCAATATATAATCTGAGGTAGGTTCAGAATCCTTCATTCAAAGTGGTCTCCAATAAGAACAAAGATTAGAAGAACAACTTAAGATAGAAATAAAATTAGTAGGATTTAGAAAAAAAAATCTGGTATATACGTACCAGATTTTGAAGATTTAATGCCAAAAAAAAAAGAGACTATGTCAATTGTAACATTTGGGGATGTATATGGTTTAATAAAACATAAAATTTAATTAATTTTACCTCTTTATTTTTAGTTCTTTTTTAACGTGGCTACTGGAGAATTTAAATGTACTTATGTGGCTCATAATATACTTCTGTGTTGAACACCCCTCAGTAGACTAGCACCTCTTTAGGACTGTATATGTTTTTCTTCACCGATTTATGCCCTGCACCGAGAACAGTCTCTGAGTATTTAATAAATGAAAGAAAGGGAGGAAGGGAGGAAAGGAGGAAGGAAGGAAGGAAGGAAGGAAGGAAGGAAGGAAGGAAGGAAGGAAGGAAGGAAGGGAAGGAGGGAGGGAGGAAAGGAAGGAGGGAAGAAGGGAAGGAGGAAAGGAAGGGGGAGGGAGGAAGATAAAGAATCAATTCTACATTGATGAGATTACAAGACTAGGAATGATCCCACATATATAAATTAATTTTTCAAGTGCAGAAAAATGATTCTTCCCTTTCCTCTACCCTTCTGCCAGAAATAAGTTGACAAGCGGCTGATTTATTCAGGAAATGGAACAGAAAAGATGCTGATAATTTTGCACTGTGTCTCCAGGAAAATTAAGACACTATTCCTTTCTTGAAAAGATTTGGCAAAGTGCATCACAGAGCTGGATTGTGAAAATCTGCCAAAGGTTTCTGTCAATGTGGGCAGAAGCCTCCCTCACACGCAGTTGGGTCTCTATTTGGAGACTGCACACCACTCCTGGAGCTCCAGGGTCCACGCCTCAGCCCGTGGGAGCCGGCAACCAATGGATTTCTTAAATGCCAGAGGTGGCTTTCCTCCAGTTGTTCCACCTCTCCTGAGTTATTTTTAAAGAATAATGAACCAAGATGACTCACCCACAGCCCTGCAGGAAAGGAACAAATCGAAGTGGCATTAATGTATGGTTCACAGAATAAACTTTAGAGAAGAAGGAACCTCCCTGTTTCTCTGCCCCTTTAGCTGCCTTTCCTTCCACCTGTTTTCAACTCTCGAGAAGGACTCAGCCATCAGCGGGAGGAGTCAAGATGAAGGAGACACACAAACTTTCTCTTGTATTTTTCTTTGGGTTTGAGACAATCCTTGAGCGAGTTCCTAGGGACCCTTTCCCATTCCTGTTTGTTTATCCCTTACCTGGCTGATACTTCAATGTGTTCATGAAGCCATTTTCCTTCTGCTGAGCACACAACCGGTGGCCATGCCCTGGTCTGTCTTGCAGACAGGAAGAGCCATGTGACAGCTCTGGTCAGAGAATGTGGGCAGAAGTGATGGTTCCTCCTTTAAAGATTGACCCATGAGGCCCTCCCACAACAATCCCCCATTCTTCCTCTTTTTCTCACCTGCCGACCAATTCCAAGTCTATTCAGGGCACCAGAGCTCCAGAAGCCACAAAGCGGAAGTGACTGGGTCTCTGATTTACTACATAGAAGACTACTTCCTGAACGTCCACATTGTCCTGTTACATAAGCAAGAAATAAACTACTACTACTGAGATTTGGGGATAATTTATTATAATACTAAGCTTACCCTATTCTGATAAAAAGCTCTTTACCAAATTTAACAGAGATAGTAGAAAAAGGTATTATGTCATTGGATCCTACCATAAAATTCTGATAATTATGCAACAGCTGAGTGTTCTCAGGAATCTGGAAACCAAAAGAGGTATAATTTGGTCCCTTGGAACTTTTCCCAAAAAAGGACCATAATTTGTGGAAGACTGACTAAGCACCTGTCCCATAAAAGAAGTCTTCTGATGGTCACAAAATATAAGAGCAAGAGATGGTCCCGGGCCCCAAGGTGCTGACAACCTAGTAAGAGCCATCTTACATCCATTTATAGAAGTACATTTATTACTTGGGTATTTTCACTTCCAAAGTCCCTATCACATGACGGATAACAAAAGGATAAGCAAAGTGCTTTCCAAAAACATGAGCACACTGCAAACTAAATTCATTTACATTTCAAGCCTATTGCTACCCTCTCAACGCTGTCTTGCAAGTGAACAATAAAAGCCAAAGAATAGACACCAGGAAGAAGAAAAGGAGAATCAACACGAGAAAATCCTCAGTTTAGTAACAGGCTTTGATTCCTCGGCCAGCTAACCCTCCCCAGAACATTAGTAATTGTATACTTATATGCTTCCATAACTTGAGAACTCCATTGGATTTTTAAGAATGGTACAGGGGTTAAATGACCAAATCATGTATGCCCTGCCCAAAATAACAGAGTTTAAAATCCAAGTTAATTCCAAAGTTTACATTTCCACTCCAAGGAGGTTGTGATGTCTCTTTACACTCAACTATTCAGCCATTATCATCAAGGAAACCTTCTGTTACTTGGCATTCTTCTTTAAGGAAAGTGTGGGTCCGGCACCCCCTCGTGCATTCAGGGAAGCCTGATCTTTTCATTACTGTTCCTCACACTAGAGTAAATAATCTTCTGTGATGCTGCTTAAGGCTACATTTTAGTTAACTTAAAGGCTTCCCCATTCACTGATTACAAATACTGAACTTGAGCTCACTACACAGTTGAATTTCCTATTGCATTTTATATTCTATTGTAGGTTCTATTTCATGACTTTCGAATCTTTTCCCCAGCATCTTCAAATAGCAAAGAAATGTTTTAGGCAGTAGGAATAAATTCGTGACCACTGACACTGCTAGCAAAACTGCTGAAGGCAGAGAGAATGTGGGAATATTATTGTACTCTCATTGAGGAAAATAAATAAAGGCAGAGGGGGAGAAAGCCAAGCAGGAATTGGAGAGAAGTTGTTTACATGTAGGTTTTTCACTTGAAGGTGAAATGCTTTCCCTTGTTATTTCATCAAAAGAACACAGAATTACTTTACATTGGGAAGAAAATGTAGAACAAAGGCAGAGCTTTCTGTGGATCTACAACCACATTAAGCATGGCTGTATGAATTTGTAAGGTAAAAATGCACAGAGAAATACGTTGAATTGTTAGTGCCTTTGATTAACCTTAAAAGTTATCATTATAAATGAATAAGCCAAGACCAGCGCACAGTCCGTGTTATCCTTTGGTGCACCAAGCCCCGGGAAGTACCTGGGCAGGGCCCAGAGCCTGCAGGACCCTGGCCAAGTGTGCAGTCAGGGCAGACACATCACTAGGGGAGTTAAACTTGCATCTAAGCCTGGGTCTTGTCATCATTATAACACGAGAGACCAAATCTCGTTAGGGCTCTCTTCAGTTCTAACATCCCATGACTCACTACCAATTCATTTGTTTCCAAATCCAGTAAGACTCTTGCTAACTAACGCTCATAGATTACATGTTTTCGTTACTTCTCATGGCTTTTCTGGAACACACCTTCAATGGTTATTCTAAACTGCTTTGTTTTCCCTTGTTTTAACCACACACTTCTTTGTGCTAGGATCTGAACTTGTGTTGCTTGCTAATTCATTGGGCTTCTAGTGAATTATAAATGAGAAAGCTGCTTTGGTTGAGACCTTGGAATTTGGGGTCTAGTTGGATGTGCAGAGTCAGCAGACATCTAACATCTAACATCTTTTCCTTGCAGCAACCCACCACTCACATCTCTTTCCAACACAAGTTTCTCTCCGACGTCCCAAACTTATCACCTAAGAAAGGGACCCAAAGCATTTCTTACTTTTCACCGTAGTGTTCAGGTAATGATTCTACCCACTGTCACTCTACAGACCACTCTATTTGAAGTTAATACCACCTAGGCCAACCAACCCCATGTGCACCCCCACTCTGTCAACCTCCCATCGCTCAGAACCCTCTGCTGCTGACATCTGTACATACTTACCAGAGAGCCACATGGGGCATTTGGCAAAAGTACGAAACAAGGTTCTCCAGTGAAACATCCCGATCATCAATATTTTTAACTAGTACTGATATGATTCTTATGACCAGGTAGGGAATGCTGTTATTGCCTTATTAGTCTTAAGGACATGTGGGTTAGGTGCTCGATACCAGCTGGGCAACCTAGTGCAAGTTCTGTAACAAGCCTAATGCATACATACTCGAAATGAGGATAACAGCAGATTCCTTCTCATCTCTCTCCTGTGAGAACTAATGATACAAATTGCCGACCACAGCATCTGTGTCTAATCACACACACCCACATCCTGCTCCCACCTGCTCAGGAAGGTCCAACAATGACCTCAGACTCCCACATGCCAGCCTCGTAGTCTTTGTGACTCTGAAGACCCAGTCTCTCTCAGGTTTTATGGGTATGTCTTCACCATGGCCTTTGAAAGGCAGACAAAGACTCAAGAAAGAGAATTGCGGAAATAGAATATAGTGCTGAAAAGCACAAGGTTTGTGGCCAACAGGGATTTCAAACTGTGATTTTGCCAGTTAAAGCTAATGGGCTTTAGACAAACTACTTAGTGTGTTTTTTATGTCTCAGTTTCTTCAAGTGTAAAGTGGTGGTTTATGAAAACCTGTTTCAATAAGTTGTAAGAATTAAGACAGGTATTAATATAAGTAGCATTTATCAGGCATGAAGTAGATGACTGCTAGGAGGTTGCTGATAGGCTCAATGGCATACGTATTGGGGAAATATAATTAAGAACAAAATATTTTATCAACCCCAAAACCTCTTCACAAAGATAGAAGAGAAAGAAAACAAGTTTATTATTGACTAAGTATTAAAGGAGAACATTATGTGTATTACAGACAATCTCCCTGGAAATTGCAAAGATGAAAGAAATGTCACCTTTCAAGCAGATACAGCCCATTGCATATCTGTTATTGAGATAAACGCTAACTAATTCTCAAGGAAGGGGACATGACATACCTCGGTCACAAACAGCTCATCCTAGATTTACCTGGTAATTGGGGTGACTGCGTTGGCTAACTTGCTTTGTGCAGAGGAAAAATAAACTTCTCCTATCTTCCTATCTTCACAACAGGAGGTAGTTTGGCAACTTGGAGCAAGAAGCACACCAAAGTTAGGCTCCTACCCTCCCACAGAAACCAGGAAATGGGGGTGTGTCTTCCTTCATGACTACATTTCAAAAGGGTGACTTCTGGGTCTTTGAGAAAGACCATAGTGGGTTGTGAAGCTGGCCAGAGTCTTACTTAGTTGTTTGTTTGTTTGTTTGTTTGTTTTAATAATACCACTTCTTTCATATGGTTGGGGGTTTTTTAATTGTATTTATTTATATTGAGAGAGAGAGAGCAGGGGAGGGGCAGAGAGAGGGAGGGAGAGAGAATCCCAAGCAGGCTCCACACCAGCAGCAATGAGCCCAATGCAGGGCTCAAACTCACAGTGAGATCATGACTTGAGCTGAAACCAAGAGTCAGACACTTAACCAACTGAGCCACCCATTTTTTAAAAACATCTCCATATAATGCAAAGAGACAGGGACATTACTTACAAGTTTTCTACAGTAACGGCTCTTAAAAATGGGAAGCAGTAAATCTCTCCTCATAGTTTCAGCAGAGTATTAGCCTCTTACTTAGAAGTCTGTGTTTGCTCTGACAACAGGTTAGCTATAAAGAGGAGGCCTAAGAGGAAAAGAAGGGAAAGAAAGTGAGGTCACAAGAGGTGTACGGATGTATCACCAGTGTGATGGCCTGACCCGGACGGTATAACAGATGCTAAGAGTTACCTGCAGGAAATTAAGAAAAGGAGAATTCACACAAACAAGCATTGTTGGGAATCAAGACAGCAAAGAAAGTGGCGTAGATAACGTTCAGAAACAGTTATAACTTGCTCCCTGTGCCACGTATTAGATACTGTGCTGCTGACACCGTGATGCCCAATGTCAGCGTGGCCGCTTCCTCGTGCCAAGTGGAAAGACGCCACAAATGCAACAAGGACAATGTATTTATTCGCCGCGGAACCATTTGGTCAGGTTGTCTCGGCTGCTTCAAACCAGGACCTAGACCTTAGTGGTGGGTGTGTGGAAGACTGAGGTTGGATCAGCCCTCGAAAACCTGCGGGACCAAGAATCAACTAAGATTCTTGTATTTTCAGAGATTTACTTTTTCCTCTATCAGATCTGATGCCAATAAAAAGTCACTCTGACTGAAGACTGAGCTCAATTTACTTTTCCGTTACCAGGCAAAACTCAGTTTTGGGTCTACCTGTGAATGATTGAGTAATACGCTGCTTAAGGATCACAAGTTAGACAGAATTTAGCATGGATATCTCTAATAAAAATGCTTAAGCTTGGAATTATAACCCTTAGACATGTTTGGCTGTATACCCAGTCTTTGTTTTTGTTTTTGTTTTAATTAATGTCAATATATTAAGCTAGCCGGACTACTCAAGGCAATCAAAATGAATTGCAGTATCATACACCCACAGGCACCTGTATCCTTGGAACTGGGTATTTGATGCTGTTCTCCTAATCAGTTGTTCTTGCAAGAGTTTCCAAAATGCCGCCGAGCTGTGCTACTATCTAGATTTCCTTATTATCCCCTCAATCATGGCAACATTGAATCATTGACTTGCTTTATTTTCTGTCCCTTACTAGGATCTGGCGAGACATCAAAGGGCAATACATAAAACAGGCTTACAACGCTTAGGACACTTTCCTAAGATCCCAGACTCTACGTGCTGACCCCAGCTTTCAAGTCCAGAATTTGAGTCCCAACAATCACATAAAGGGCAAGACACACAGAGGGGTCACTGTGGTCCGGAACTACACACTAGCCCCCCGGCTAACACTGCAGTAATGTTGTTCCTCACTAAAGGTCTCTGGTGTGTACTCAGCCTCCTTCTTTCTGAACAGAGGCAAAGACAGCTCTTCTCTCTTACGTCTTTGCTTTTGCCTTGGCTCCTGAAGGTTCATTGACAAAAGGGTTTTGTGGGGTTTTTTTGTTTGTTTATTTTACTGCCCCCCCTAAAATAACCAAGTGGCATTGAAAACATATTTATTTTCTCTTTGTCCAAAGTATATTCTTCAAAATATACATTTTATATTAAAAAGACATGGTATTAAAAGGAGACTATCTGAGTGAAAATATTCAATCAAGAGTCAAGGTTTTAACCTAAGTTATAATATTCACTGCCTGCTTAAGTCTATAAGATTTTATTTAATTTCTCTGTTAAAATTTTTTGATCTAAGATTTCTGTCTGTCCTATACTAGGGTTGTAAATTTTGACCATGAAGCTGAAAGTCTGGTAGAGGCTAAGACTACTTCTTTTTGTTTATATATATATATACACATATATATATATATATATAATTTATCCCATCAAGTAACTCACCTTCCACGTGACAAATGTGCAGGCTATGTTTGTTGAATGAATACTAAAATAAGGCATGCTAGCCACAAAGACCAAATGAGTGGATGGATTTGGAGTACATTCTGACCCTCATAAACTGACACATACATACTAGGTATTATTTTGAAAAGCATTATTGGAACAATATCAGGAGAGGATATTACCTTAGAACAAGCCAACAGACCAGAACACCAAAATGTCTAAAACATACACCATTACAAAAGGGCGTCCATTTCTTCACAGTGATGAACATTTACATATGAGTTTACAAAGACAGTTAGAATGAAAGACATGTAAGATGACTTTCTCTGGTTCAAGTTCTTCCAGCTCTCCATTCTCAAAGATGAACTGAATCAAGATGCTGTTGTCACAGCTCTTTCTCATCAGCACGCACTGGAGACTAAGAACTATTAGTGGTGTCAGGGCACAGACTGCTCACTGATCACTCTTTCCACAAGCCACTTGTTAGGACTGTGAGGTTCTCTGCTTCATTATATTGCCTTTTACCTGTGTGGGAGCCACATGTCACCCAGCGTCTTACGAATGATTCTTTTACGTGCTTGCCTCTAAAATTAGATTCCAACAATCCTATTTTTCTTTCCATATTTTGTTAGTGTTTATTCATCTAGATTTAAAACTTCACCTAAGTAAAAAATAATTTAAAAAAAGATAAAAGAAAAAAGAAAGAAATCACATACCTAAGAGGATTGCCAAAAGAACCAAAATTCTTGGTATTATAAAACTGAGATGGGGCACTTGGGTTGCTCAGTCAGTTAAGCATCTGACTTCAGCTCAGGTCATGATCTCACAGTCCATGCATTCAAGCTCTGCATTAGGCTCTGTGCTAACACCTCAGAGCCTGGAGCCTGCTTCAGATTCTGTCTCTCTGTCTCTCTCTCTCTCTGCCCCTCCCCTGCTCATACTCTCTCTCTGCCTCTCAAAAATAATAAACGTTAAAAATTTTTTTAAAAATAAAATAAAACTAGGACAGAATTATTAGTTAGTGCCAGAATGAGAAATGCAACCTGATTTCATATTGAATGCATTTGTCCTTTGCATTTAAAAGGAATCTCACAACTGGGCCTCAGTTCTGTAGACTCATACATAATTATGCTAAAACGTTTATCAGTGTATCCATCATAGACGGTATGAGGGCATCCCTTTCTCTTGGTTTACCAGCATTCAAGTACTCCGCATAATCCCATGGGGAGGGTGGGCTCTCAAGAAGCATATGGATGGACCAGGATGCTTGCTGCCTCTGCCATAGGCGCATCACAGGACCTGCCACAAAATTGTCACATGACTTTTCAAAAGCTATAGCCAGCCTTATTTTTGGACACGTTCTTACAAATATAAAATGTGCAATGATCTCTACACAGAAAGAGAAATGGGAATGTGATATATAAGGATGAAAACTTCTTTCTTTTTTAATTATCTCCCATCTCTAGTGAGGAATAAAAAGAAATGAAGGATGACACCTCTTAATACATCCCTTGGTATCATCCTTGTTCTTAGATGGGACAGACCGAATGCTCTATTCACATGCTATAACAAATTTAAAGGTAATATAACTCCATATTCAGCAAATATATAGTAAATCATACTACAATTATATTGAATTTTTTATGTAAGATAAGAAGAAATAGATATGAAAACAGAAAACAAAGTATAAATACACCAACTACACAGAGCTGAGATGTTATAAGAATAAAAATCTGATCTTTTGACTTTTAAGGACAAAGACTTTTAAAATGATGCTATGTTTTGATAACCATATGACAAGGTATAGAAATCAATCTCATATTTCAGGAATAGACATTTTAAAATCCAAATCATTCTACAGTATCCCAAGAGAATGTGCTGATAAAAGGATGAAGGTGTTGTGTTTCCAGCCCCTGGAACTTCTGGTTTCACAAACTTGCACCTTTTTATAAATATTTGCCCGGATCTAGTGGAAATGCCTACTTTAAAATGAGCTTAGGGGCGCCTGGGTGGCTCAGTCAGTTAAGCATCCGACTTCAGCTCAGGTCATGATCTCTCAGTTTGAGGGTTCGAGCCCTGCATCGGGCTCTGTGCTGACAGCTCAGAGCCTAGAGCCTGCTTCAAATTCTGTGTCTTCCTGTCTCTCTGCCCCTCTGCCACTCATGCTCTGTTTCTGTCTCAATAATAAATAAAAACATTTTAAATAAATAAATAAATAAATAAATAAATAAATAAATAAATAAAATGAGCTTATTGGAGTCAGCAGACCCATGGATTTGCTCCCACTGGGTGATGACTAGAATTGTAATAAGTTAAATTTCAGGGGTTCATGGTTTATAACCTTTTTCTTATGCTTCTCTACCCTAAAAGCATTTCTTCCCATGTGACAACATCAAAGATATGTTAGGTGTATTAGCCAGCTCTTGCTGCAATAACAAATATCCCCCAAATATCCATGGTTTACACGAACAAACACTTATTTCTCACTTGTGGCTTTGCAGTTTGACTGGAGGCCTTGCTCCACGGTGCAAGTAGAGTTCAGGTCTGTTTGCTGTATGCCCCATCCCACAATCCAGGGTGGAGGCATGGAAGATACCTAGGACATGCTTTTGCATGCAGAAAACAGGAAGAAGAAACACTAAACCAAGTCACAAAAGTACATTTAAAGCCATCATTTATCACAGTCATGTACATTCCGGAACAAATCCCATGGCCAGGCCAATATCACTGTGGCAGAGAAGCATATTCCTCCCCCTTGAGGGAAGAGAACTGAACATCTGCAGAAAATAATGTAGTCAAGCACAATTTGGTTCTAAAGGGTATATTTAATATCCTTTATATCTTCTTGCTGGCTGATCAACCAGAAATACATTAGATACTTCATTTCAGACTGCTGCCCACTCGTTTCTGGCCCATCGTAACCATATAGTGACCGTTGATGAAGGTTTGCCAACAGCCGCGGCAAAGAGACAAACTCATTTCTCCTACAATCGCACTTAATGCTTATGGCATCTTAACAAGGCATCCACTTTACAAGGTGATCTCTGAGTCGTGCTGGCTGATTAGATGTGTTTGTTGGTAAGTGGCTGGGTCAGAAGCCACAGCCAGGTCTGTCTGACTCTGTCACCTGTGCTGTGTCTCTCCACTGTACTGTGTCACACTCACTGCATCACACCGTCCACGTACTTTACCTCAAGCAGGAGCAAAACGTGCCTGGACCATGGCCCCTTGGATTTGTTACAATGAAATAAAAGACATTCTCCTGTACGCACTAGAGATTTGCCACATCTGCTCAGAGACATAGAGCATTGATTTAAATATTTAGTGATAAACAGAGCAGTTAAACCCAACACTACTTGCCAGAAAACTAAATATGCCTCTACGTAAATTCCAAAATACGTTTTTACTACTTCTGTCTTTATCTGCACCGCATTTTTTTCTGCCTGAAATATAAGACTAGCAAAGACTCTCAAGACCAAATTTAGCTTGATTGCACTTTCTGAGATTGTGACAGTTGCAGAGAATTCAAACTGCTGTTTTAAACCCTGAGTTATACAATTCCTAGTCCATGTGTCAGGACAGACTCTTATTTAGTCTTTCCCTCTCTCTTCAATATTGGAAGAAATGATAACCAGATCATAGAGAAAGTCCTTTTTATTCACTCTGTCCAAGTCTGGAAAGTACCGAGTTCCCCTAAATCAGTGGTTTTATTAGCAGTGGAATCCTTTCTTCAAATGATATGTTACAGTGTGAGACTTTTTCTGAATCTTTTTATGTGGACCAGAAAACTCAGGCTGCTGTTCCCGTTGCCTGAAATGACTCTTATGTCCTAGCTCCCTCTGTATGAACTTCAAAGCTCATGACAAAAGTTTTGGCCTCAGAAACAGAAAATAGCCCCTTCTTCATATTGCTTCAAAAGTTTAGGACATTTCATGATATGCTATGCTCAATTCTATCTTGCCAATTTCCCCTAACAAACATTCTCTCTCTTCAAGGTAAGAATAGTTTCCCATTCACCAACATAAGCTCAACAATTCACATAGTGTCTAGTGTGGAGTAGGCTAGATGTTATCAAAGTCATTTGAATGGAGTGTTCCCATATATGCTGAAATGTGTCTGACATTCTGAGCTGGCCCATGTCCCCTTTGGTGTGTTACTAGAGGAACAGTCTGTGACCCCATTTTTCCACCGGGGAAACACTGATCAGTGCCCTGTTGCCCTTTAATTTGCAGTAAAAATTGATAGAATCCTCCTAACAGTAAGGATTACAGAAACGCTAGGAAAATGTCGTCAGCACTTGGAGCATTTGGTATTAGAATATGTCTCTGTCTAGTTGGCATTTAATTTGTCATCCTGTCTGTCTCCATGTTAAAATGGAGCAGGCATTTACTAAACTCATACAGGATTTACGAGGACTTTTGTTCAGTGCTTTCCTTTGCCATTCAATGGTTTAGAGTCTTATTTTAGGAACAAGCTCCTTTTAATCAACAGACTGTGCAAAGCATCAGCAGGAAAACAGAAAGAATCATAAGGAAAAAACAGTTATTTAAATTTCCTGGTATAGGAGTCACGTAAAACTGAATTCATGGTGATAAGTGCACTTTCTCCAGAAAACGCCTTCACAAACAGCACATCCCTTCCTGAGGTGGCCAAGGGTCGAGAGGAACCTGACCTCAGGAGCAAAGCGTGGAAAGACTGCCCCCACTCATTCTAGGGGTGTACCCATCCACTGGGAACGAATGAGCTTCAGAAGAAAATTCTGGAAACTTCTTAGCAACTTTTAGTGCCATAAATTTTGGAAACGATAGAAACAATGTCTGCAGTTTCCACAGTTAGCAATCCCATATGGTGCAAATGTTGGCACACTGTTACTCAAAGGGGAAGATAACTGCATCTAATACGGTGTCATTAATCTAATTAAAACCATGTTTTCCGTTTCCAAATAGATTTTCTTCTAAGGTGTGTCAAATCTAACTCAGTAGAAGATTGGCTCCGGCACCTACATTTGTTACAACCAAGAATGACCCTAAGTGCTTATATCAGCTTCAAGCCCACCATTGCAGTAACAGGTGCGGACTGAGCAGCTCCGGGCCAGGTAAAGGACTGTGCCTTCAAGGAAAACCTAAAACTAATCTCTCTGATGTAGGAATTCATCTGGTAATCTGGTGGGTACAAGTGGGGGATAGTAGATAGAATCTCCACTCTCATAGTTATACGATGCCATGCCACTCCTTGCTTTCTGTTTTAAAATAATTTTAACGTTTATTTTTGAGAGGGAGGGAGAGAGACAGCATGAGTGAGAGAGGGGCAGACAGAGAGGGAGACAGAGAATCCGAAGCAGGCTCCAGGCTCTGAGCTGTCAGCACAGAGCCCGACGCGGGGCTCGAACCCACAAAGCCTGAGATCATGACCTGAGCCGAAGTCAGTTGCTCCCTCAACCGACCGAACCACCCAGGCGCCCCGCCACTCCCTGCTTTGAGCCCTCCATACGCGCCTACTAATTTCCCATAGGATGAAACAGAAAAGCAAACTATAATTCCTAGGGCGCCCACATATGAATACTAGGTTTTAATTTTTCCAAGACATTTTAGTAACAAGTATTAGGGAAGGTCCTGATCTTAGAATAAAGCACATTCTTTCAACATTCTTTTAAATTAGTTTTATTAAATGTTAACAAATTATGTTCATTTTTCTTATTTTGCAGTTGACCAGTGAATGAAACCCTTTACATACAACTAGACCTTCCTCACATCGGACTCTTCGCATGTGAATGGTGGCGACACACACACACCTGTCGTCAGCCAGGCTTTGTCCTGGGGCTTCCAGATGGACGCCCAAGAAGAGAAGTACTTTTCCACCTGGATGTCTCACCGTACCTTTAAATCAAGGGCCAAAACTCAAGTAATTTCCTCCCAAATTTCCTCCTCCAGTGTTTCATGTCTTAGCGGACGGTCCCGCCATCCCCCCAGGTTGCGGAAGTCAGAAGCGACACAAGGGGCCCCACGGAGGGAGGGCTCACGTCCTCTCCTCCAGGAACGAGCCAGGCCTGCGTTGCTTCCCATCACCTAACAACCTCCCGTCCCCACTGCGACCGCCGTCGTTCAGGCCACCAACATCTCCGACCTGGATCGCAGCAGCACCGCTCCACGGGCATCACGGCCTACAGAGCCGGTCCGCTAAGATCGACTTT
Source organism: Cryptoprocta ferox (assembly GCA_028646485.1). Classification (NCBI taxonomy): domain Eukaryota; kingdom Metazoa; phylum Chordata; class Mammalia; order Carnivora; family Eupleridae; genus Cryptoprocta; species Cryptoprocta ferox. Next base: position 83,002,680 of record CM053566.1, read on the forward strand.
TGATGACACCCTTGTATCTTTTAAATACTAACTCTTACTATAGATTTTTATATTACGCTGGGAATTAATAGTCTCACCAAAGTGAACAAGAAGAATCCCTAGACGGTCTTACCTACTCCTGCCCAGCAAGCTTCCCAAGCCACCCCCTGCAACAACGGCCTAGGAGGAAGTGTTACTCTTCCAAGAAGGTTCCACAAGGAACGTAGCGCGCATGGTCGTTCGCTTCAGACGCAGGAAGCTTGTAAACTCCGTTGAACAACAATGCAGGCTGACTATTAAGCGTTCACTCCGTTAAAGCACACGAAGAAAATGAGACACAGTCCCCGGCTTCTGTGGGCTCAGAGTTTAGGGGCGCGCGCACACTCCTCACAGAAGACGCGTGGGCAGGGCCCGCGTATACACGGAAGCCTCACAGGGGAGTTAGTGCCGGCGGGCGAGGCCGCCGTCCGTACCCCACCCCGCAGGAGGGAAGATTCTAGCTGGCTTTAGGGGGACGGCAGAAACCACCGTCTTGCGCAAGACGTCAGAAAACTGTTTCCTGAAGCACCAGCACGGACCCCCTCCTTGGGCTCTAAAGGTGACTCTTCAGGGATACTGGGGAATTTGGGGGTTTCAACGCCACAACAAAGGGGTGCGCCCAGGACATCTATTCGTAATGGGCAGGGGTGTGGGGGGGACAACAGAAGTGAGCAGGCCGCCCTGGAAACCGCACTTGTCTTGCGTTGAAGGTGAGGCCCACGCCCGGACTTCCAGGCGGCAGGATGGCCGGTCCCCGGGGCAACCCCCCACTCTGCTATGAGGAGGGCAGGGGGTCGCGGCCGCGCCGCGGAGCAGGGGGTGCGCACACACAGACCAGGGCTGTGCCCCCACCGACCAGGCCTCCCGCCCAGTCCCTGGGGCCTCGCCGCGGTCTTCGGGAGCCGGCCTTCCAGGCACCAAGAACAGGCTCCATGGATCGGGGGGCTCCCCCACGGCCGCCCAGGCCCTCCGTCCCCAGGCCAGCACACCAGCCTACCCGCACAGACCCTCCGCATGGCCGCCAGGCTCTGCTCCCTTGCCGTTAGGAAGCGGCTGCCTCCGTGTGACTGCCGGAGCCTGGGTCGCACAATAGACAGCGGCTTTAGGAAAAAAGAGACTCTTGTCAACTGCAAACCGCCTTCCCGACTGATGTCACATCACACTCTCTGTGTATTAACAGCCTGTCAGATATTACAGATAAGGTCTATTTATTCTCAGGAAGATGTTTGAGATGGTCTGGAGAAAACAGATAAGGGGAAGCGCCTTCTTAATTATGGCTGACCTACTAAGCTCCATGGATTTCCTGTCAAATCACCGCCAGGTCGCCCTTTTTCTAACAGCCCGGGCGCCACGGTCCCCTCTGTGCCTGCAGAAGCTACCCGGGGAAAGCTCTGTGCTCCAGCTCCCCCACCGCGCTTCGGGGAGGAGACCCAGAGATCAGGGTTTCTAGAAGAGCCTCTGAGCCAGAGCTCTGAGCAGCTGACACGCACAGCGCAGAAGGCACAGCACAGGGGGAGCAGGTGGCCACCTCCCCCAGGACCCCGCCCACCCCGCAGGCTCCGCCCACCCCGCAGGCTCCGCGAGGGGGAGCCGGTGGCCACCTCCCCCAGGAGCCCGCCCACCCCGCAGCCGCCCCAGGAATAGCCCCGAGTGCCAGCCGCTGAGCTACACTAGGTTTGCGTCTCTGAAGCGCCTCCTCACGTCCCAGCTCTCCTGTCTTCAGGCCAAAGGGCCGCCGGAGGCTTTGTTACCTGACTCTTGGACCACAAAGTGCCCAAGGGCGGGGCCACAGAGAGAAGAGTCCCACGGGTCTACAAGCCCTGTGGCTGTTGTGGTTCACGGGGAAAACACACGAATGCTCACACACGCGCGCACACTTACCCCAAAGAGGGAAATTTGCTCTCTCTCAGCCCTTTCATTTGAGGGTTCCCTGTTGACCAAGGTGGCCTTGGTGTTCGCCTCACCTTGACGAGTCCTCACACAGGCTCCTTCCCAGCTCCAGGGCCTGCCCTGCCCTCCTCCGTCTTGAGTATTATCTTTTTTTTTTTTTAATTTTTTTAGAGAGAGAAAGAACACAAGCAGGGGGGTAATATTTTTGCTTTCCTTTTTCTTTTTTTTTTTAAGTTTACTTTTATTTATTTTGCGAGAGACAGACAGAGCACCCGTGCAAATGCAGGCAGGCAGAGGGAGAGAGCGAGGAAGAGAATCCCAAGCAGGCTCTGCGCTGTCGGTGCAGAGCCCAACCTGGGGCTCAGTCTAAGATGGTGAGATCATGACATGAGCCAATATCAAGAGTTGGACGCCTGGGTGCCTGGGTGGCTCGGTCCGTTAAGCGTAGGACCTGGGCTCAGGTCACGATATCCTGGTTCTGGAACTGGAGCCTGCCTTTGGGCTCTGTGCTGACAGCTCAGAGCCTGGACCCTGCTTCAGATTCTGTCTCTCCCTCTCTCTCTCTGCTCCTCCACCTCTCGTGCTCTGTCTCTGTGTCTCAAAAATAAATAAATGTAAAAAAGAAAAAAAAGAAAGAAAGAGTTGGACCCTTAACCAACTGAGCCACCCAGGCACCCTGAGAAAGAGAGAGAGAGAGAGAGAGAGAGAGAATCCCACGTAGGCTCCACGCTCAGTGTGGAGCCTGACACACGGCTCGATCCTCCGACCCTGGAATCATGACCTGAGCCAAAATCAAGAGTCAGAAAGAAGCTCAACTGACTGAGCCACCCAGGCGCCCCTGGAGTATTTACTTTTATTTATGTATTTTTTTAACATTTCTTTATTATTGAGAAACAAAGAGAGATAGAGCATGAGCAGGGGAGGGACAGAGAGAGGGGGAGACACAGAATCCGAAGGAGCTCCAGGCTCTGAGCTGTCAGCACAGAGCCCAATGCGGGGCTCGAACAGAAGCAGTGAGATCATGACCTGAGCTGAAGTCGGACACTTAACTGACTGGGCCACCCAGGCGCCCTTGAGTATTTACTTTAAAAAAAACCTTATAATTGCAAATGCCCTTTGAGACATAAATCTTTTTAAAAGCCTCTTGTCTGTTTTACAACCTAGGGCTCTGTTTCTCAGGGATCTGAGTCCCTTTGAAATGTCACCATCAAGGAACATAACTCCCCCATCCCCCAGGCTCTGTGGGGAGACAGAAGCCAAAGTGAGAGGCACCTGCCTCTGAGCTGTAAAACTACCTTCTGATACGAGCAAGTTCATTTCTCCTTGGGGAAAGGCCAGCTGGCAGACACGTGGCCTCGGAGCCCGCACCCCAGCTTTTAAATCTGTCCAGCCTTTGTTTCAGGGGAGTTTAACTCAGATCAAGTCCTGGCCCCCCCTTCCTGTTGCAGGGGCCTTGAACGAAGTCTTCTTTCCATGTTGAACCGTGTCCGGAGCAATTTTTGCATTGATGCTATACAAGATTTTAGAAGTTGAGATACCATACCCTCTACAACTTCTTGGAAGAACAAAAGAAAATTTACATTACAAAACCAATTGTGTTGGTTTATATGAAGCAGTTTTAAAGGGAAACTCTTTAAATTAAAGCAGCATTTGTTTTGTTTTTTTCTAAATAAGAGAGAACTACTTTAAAATGTGTACATACTTTCAGAATGGTTCCCAGCTTGTAAAATGAATAGACAGGATGTGAGCAGATTCCTTGGCTGAACTTGGATTCTCAAGGGCATAGATTTGCCAGGTTCTGTGAGGAATCAGGTGCATTTTGGACAATCTGGGGCCTGAGGCTTAACTGATAAACCCCGAGGCAGCTCTTCCCGTCACCATTAAAGTACCTGCGAAAATGCATAGACGGATGAAAACTAAAAGAACATTCACAAGACAACAAATAGAACCGGTAGTTAGCCAGAGTTAATCAGTTGTCAGAATCAGAGGAATGTCCACTAACTACAAAGAGAATCAAAATAGATGAAGAAAAGAATCAAGTCAGGGGCAAACACTGGCTCTTCCGCTGGCAATGCCAACTTTCCCTGCCGAGGACAGAGGAAGACGGTGTCTGCCCTTGGCTCCAGCCTCCAGCTCCAAAGCAGAGTCCACACCAGCCCAAGGCCAGGCAAGGCCTTTGTTTCAGCCTTGATCTACGGCATCTCGAGCATTGTCCTCGTGGTCAAACTGCCTTTTTATGCCAATTCAGATCAGAGGCCACTCTTTCTCCTGGAAAAGGCTGGGACAAGGTGGGACACAGGGACACTGCTTTCTGGCCATGTGGTCTCTCAAAGAGAGACAGGTGGGCAGGGGCAGGAATAGGAGGGGCTCTGTGGGCATCACTCAAAAGGCTGTTAGTCGTGAAGAAGAGAGAGTTAGGAGGGCCTGTCGATTTTATCCCCTGCGCTGGTTCTCACAGGGCCTAGCAGGGCCCCTAGCTGAGGAGTGTCAAGCAGGCTAGAGAGAGCATGACCCAAACACATGCTGTGTACTTACAGACCCTGAGAAACCCCTCTGGCCAAGCTTCTCAAGAATGTATTGCAGGATATTTGAATATCAAAAGTGTGAAGTTCAGGAGACAGACAAGAAGAGACTATGTGGGCATGCGTGTGCCTGGACACATGTACATGCATATACCATGTGTGTCTGGGGTAGAACTCAAACAAGTTGCTGTTTCTGATAAAAAAGAATTAATGTCCATGATCAAGTTGCTGTTTCTGATGAAAAAGAATTAATGTCCATGATCAGTGCCTCTGGGTTCATTAGCCTCCCTCCCTCCTTCTCCCTCTCTCTCTCTCTCTCTTGCCTCCTTTTCAAAGACACATGCTGTCCATCTTCTTCCCCTGCAGATCTGCTTCTCTCTCCCACCCCTCCTCTGGCTTCCACCACCTATTTGTGCTTCCTTGCCTGGTGCTAACTGCATGTGGCGTTGCAGCTCAAATTTCAGCCACATAATAACCCTCTTCTCTATATCTCTTACTTTAACTTATTCAGAAAGATGGCTTAATTATTCACTGTCCAGATGGTGGACTGGGCCACAATTTGGCAGCACTAGGCAACAGAGTTGGGATTTCATTTCCCTTGTCAAGCTTAGCCACACCATGTAGATGATGGGGTTGGAGAAACTCCAGCCCATGCATGGCACTCAGCCTCACTGACATTCATGACAGAAGACAATCAAAAGATATTCTCAAGGACGCACATGTTGAGAAAATACTACCCATGAACTATTCTTGAGATGCTTCGGAGAATAGACCGTATCAAGAGCAAGGGCACAAAAGTTCAGTAGGCACATCAGAAAGGCGTCTCTGAAGAAATGACATTTAGGCTGACACCCAGGGGATGGGAAGAATGCAAAGGAAAGGACTTCAGGCTGAGAAAAAGGTGTATGTGAAAGTTGGATGAGGGTTGGCATATCTGAGGAACTAAAATGTGGCATTTACGAGACAACAAGACACACAGTGGCCTGAGGGCCATGGGAAGGAGTTGAAAGAAATTTGTGTCACTCTGTGAAGATGAGACTTTAGGGACTGAGGGGAGACAGGGAGCCACTTAGAGGGTTGGCGTCACTCAGATGAAGTTCATGGTCAACCACACCAAGAGGGTGACAGTGGGGACAGACAGAAATAAGTAGACACAAGAACTACAAAATATAAATTACTTGAGATAGAATTAAAAGCACTTGCTAACAGTTTGGATGTGGAGGGTGAGGAAGAGAGAAACCAGACAGCATAGTTCACTCATACTAAGACATAATCTTTCTCCCATTTTAACACCTCTGGCGTCACCATGCATCTGAAGTGATGGTTTCTGGCTGTTGTCGGGGTTGCAGAGTGCAGTCACAGAGGGGCTCCAGGGACTGGGAAAATGCCCGCAGACAACAGCAGGCCATCACTCACCTGCCCACCGCTGATTGGATGGTGGTATCGTGTGGGCCATAACCACACAGGCTCTGGGGATCCAGGACAGTGTAGCTTCAGATGTGAAAGAAATTAGTAAATCCCTACACTTATTTTACATATATTCTTCTTTTTTATATACACTAACATTGGATTTTTTAAACTGTGTTTCTAAGAGATCTAAATAGATTTTTAATAACTATGCAAGAAAAATTCTAAGTGACAAGATGCCTTTGGGTCACAGTTCAACAGGCTGCATTTTTCTCCTTTCTTACTGGCACACAGACTGATGATCTAGTTTAAGAGTCATGGTATCTTAGGTTTGATGCACCAACGTAACTCCTAAGTTGCTTGAATAACTGGGTATATGATCGTGTCATTGACTGAAGTGCAGGAGACAGAGACATCTCAGGACACCAGCGGCGATCACAAAGTCTCTCTGTTCACCTTTTGAAGCGAACATCACTCTAACGTGAAAACCTAAAACAGATAGAAAGAAGAACTAGGCCCCTTTTACTTATATGAGAGAGGCCAACACTCTAAATAAAATAATTAAAAACCCAAATCGATGTAACATTAAAAATATATAACCCTGTGACCAAGTAAAAATTTAAGGACAATAGAATATTCCAAAGTACATAAATATAATGTTATCAAAAGATCCAGAAAGACATTTAGAAAAATATGATAAAATTAAAAATACACTCCTGGAAAAAATTCTTTTGGGAAACTGGGAATTGTAAGATGCTTCTTTAAACGGACTATTATTAATAGCCTCTGCTATTTAAAACTCTTTTTGAAGTTCTAGCAAATTAACAACATGTGAAACAAAATAAGAACCATAACTACCAAAAGCAGGAGGAAAAATGGCTGCACACCATGTATAGATTCGTGTCATGACAAGGATGAAGAGAGTGAGGACAGGGAGAGGAAGAAAAATAAATGCTTAGTAAAGACTTATTATTTGTAAAACAATATGCATCATTTCATATATACCAGTGTTCTTCAACCTTCCCACAGTCCTCCAGAGTATATTAAAAATAATCTCTAGAATTGATAAAATGTTCAGCTATGCAGCTGAACCAAAGGAGAAAGACCAAAATCTCTTCCTCTATATTGGCAGTCAACTATTATAAAACATAATAGCAGGGCACCTGGGTGGCTCATTTAGTTAAGTGTCCTACTCTTGATTTCCGCTTAGGTCATGATCGTGAGATAGAGCCCTGCATTGGGCTCCACGCTCAGCGTGCAGCCTGCTTGGGATTCTCTCTCCCCTTGCTCCTCCCCCGCTTGTTCTCTCTCTCTCTCTCTGTCTCTCTGTCTCTCTCTCTCTCTGTCTGTCTCTCAAAATAAATAAATAAACTTAAAAAAGAAAATGTAATAGCAACAACAAAAAAAATCAGTTTACAATAGCAACATTTAAAATAAAATACCACTGGGTAAGCCTAACGAAAAAATTAAGATTAAAAACCTTTATTTAAAAATATAAAACTTTACTGGAAGATTAAAAGAATACTTGAATAAAAAGAGAAGCATACTGTGACATGTAATGAGAAGGCAGCACCGTGGAAGAATAAGGATTCCTCCCCAAATTAATTCACATATTGACTTTACTACCAATCAAAAAATCTCAATATGATTTCTAAAGAACATAATAGAAGGATTATCAAGCTGATAAGAACAAAGCACACACGTTAAGAATAGCAAAGCAAATTTTAAAGATCAGATGAAGGGGATGTTTCCTACCTTCTATTAAATATTTTTAACATTACAATAGTTACACACAGAGTCACAGATAGGTAAAGATCATAAAATCAGTAGCTCAGAAAGAAAATTACTGTGAAGTTAATTTAAATTGCTTTTATTTTTTTGAAACTATCAAATACTTGAGCACAGCTGTGGAGCAGATGCTGTGTTAGCGCTGGGTACACGTCAGAAAACAAGAGATACACTTCTCAACTTCATGAATTTCTCTGTCTAGTGGTGAAAATAGATAGCAAACAAGGGAATAATAATATATAACTTAGAATTTTTAACGCATGCTGTGAAGGAAAGAACAGGACTGAGGAGACAAAAGTAACGGGCGGGAAAAAGAATATGTTGTACATCAGGTGGCTGGAGGCCGCAGGTGCTGGTGACCTTGAAGCAGACCATGAAGGACAAGGAAGGGGCTGGGATGTGTGTGGGTGGGGGGGAAGAGCTTTCCAGACAGAGGGGCCAGAGCAGGCCAGCACTTCGGGATGGGGCCAGCGTGGTGCCCTTGAGGAAGGAAAGAAGCCGTGTGCGGAAGACGCTGAATGAGTGTGTCAGGGACAGTCTCCATAAAGGCTACCACCGAGTACTTTATTTTCTTAAATCCGTTTGTATTTGTTACAACCTTTTAAAGCAGAATGGGACTTGAGCACTACATTTCCACTCACCAAACTTGCGGAGTTACTTCTCCAACAGCTTTACAACACGCCTAAGAAGGCTTTGAATGTCGCTACTCTAAACAAGGCTCTTGTCATTGGAAGATGAGCCCTATAGTTACTCCCATCAAGCTGGTTCAGTTTAAGGCACTAGTTTCTAGAGGCCTGGTACGTGCAGCTGATGACCACAGGGGACAGAAGATTTAAAAGGTAGATCCTAGAAGGTGAAAGTTGTTTTAACCGAGATTTTTCTTTGAAACATCAGGGTATACCACGGAACACTTCAGTGAGCAAAACGTTTGGTCTTACTAAGGAATCCGCTTGATCGCTAACACTTTAGACCACGCAGTTCACATGAGGTAAACCACTGAGTGGTTTAAATCAACACACATTTATTACTCTCGGTTCCGTTAAAAATGCTCTAATTCAGGTGTCCCTGGGCTAAAACCAAGGCATCAGCAGGGCTGCGCTCCTTTCTGGGGCTAAGGGAGAGTACCTGTTTCCTTGCCTTTCCAGCTTCTGGGGGCCACCTGCACCCCTTGGCTTGTGACCCTTCTTCCATATTGACAACCAGCAAAGGGAGTGGTCTTTCTCATGTCCTGTCACTCACTCTTTGCCCCTCTTCCACTTAGAAGAGCCCTTGTGGTCACATCGGGGGACCTGGGGAATCTGGGAGAATCTCCCTAGTTTAAGGTCAGCTGATGAGCACCTGTAATTCCCCCTTCCCATGTCAACTAATGCAGCCAGGGGTCCCAAGGATTAGGATGTGAGCATCTGTTGGGGACATTATTTTGCCAAGACAGCATTCAACGTCCTCATATCAACTCAAGGAGAATCTCCCTCTCTCTCTCTCTCTCTCTCTCTCTTTCTCTCTCTCTCTCTCTCCCTTTCATCCATAGGATAAAGGTACTATTTTATTTTCTTCCCTTTTTCCTTCTAAATATTAATCATTACATATGTCTTACACTGTAGAAGGAGGTGAGTTACCAGATACAGATAATTCTGTTTGCAAGGAAGGAAGGGGAATGAATTTTGGATGTGCAAACAGAGGTAAGCTGCATGCTCTGCTTACAGAGTCTGTAAGAATACTCTCTCCTGGTTGTCAGTAACTTTCTTTTCAGAGACTTGATGCTCAGCTTCACTATCCCAGGAATTCTTCTAGATGCTGACGGAAAGTTTGAGGGCTGATTTGTCTTTTTTTCTGTTTGTTCTTTTTTTTTTAACAGGACAAGACAGACATACACAAAAACTTGTTTCTTCCCAACCTAACTCCTTTTGCTGAAGTGGTTTCAATCCCAGGCTGTAAAAAAACTAATCAGTCTCTGGCAGGAAGAATTCTGCAACCCATCAGTGTGTGACAACCGGCAACAGCTGGGAGCTGGAAAACAGTCAAGAAACAAGAGGTAAATGCGAAAGCTACCTGAATGCTACTAACCAACCCCTCCAGACACCTGCACAGGCAGCATTAGAGCCACCTCAAGACACCTTCTGCTTGTCCCAGCCCGGATAAAGCGTGGCAGGCAAGGAAGCCCAGACTGGGATGGCATTTGCTCCACATGCCGGGAATTGGCCTGCTTTATGGAGCCACATGAGAACCCAAGAAAGTTCACTCAAGAAAAGTCAGCATCTAGCAGTAGACGCCCACGGACAACACCTGGACAGGATACCCAGGCAGAAACTTTGATAGCAATGCTAACTTCATTTTCCTCAAATTTCCCGCAAGGCTCTTTCTGATTTATCCATTCCCACACTTAGACTCAACTCCTAGACCAAAGAGGCAGGAATGAATACGGGCTCTTTCCAGTTTTCTAATCTCCTCTTACAACCACCTAGCACCTGACCTGTTAGAGTGTCTGCTTTCTCTCTTGTGTGCTTTTTGGTTGCTAGTCTGTTTAGCTCTCTCTCTCTGTTTCTGGTTGTGCTATTCAGAGAGAGGACTGAGCAGCTGTAAGCCATAATAGCTATCAGATATTAGCCATGACTGTGTGCCTGCCTTTCATACACAATATATTTAATTTCACCCAATAATCCCTCAAATTAAGTTAAGCCAGAGCCAGGACAATGGTGTTAGAGATAGAGGAAAGGAAGTGTTCTGAGAACTGTTCAGGCTTCGTGCCCTGCCGTGGCGTGAGGCCCCTGTATCTGTTACAGCATGAATGGCCAAAGTTCCTTGTTGATTAAAACAGCCTTACTCTTGAACCAAACTTCATACCCACCCTTTTGTGCCTTCTGATCATCTCTTTTGTATGGGGATATCCTCTCTGTTGGAACAGAAGGCAAAGAATTATTATATGGACCAACTCTGGCAGAAACTATAAAAGGGAAAATGGCACAATATAATTTTAGCTTAATAAAATTTATTTTAATAAGGCATATTTATTATTTATTTTATAAATGGTTTAACATAAAACTTCTGTCTATTAAGTGGATATATTTTCTGAGAGTTTAACAGCTGGGCATTTCAACCTAATAAATGAATTAAAATGGAAAACAGATTCTGATCATGGTCATTCCAAGCAAAATATATATGTTTTCCATCTCACAACTAACTTGAAACTGACAAAACATTAGGATGTCTGACTTGGTGGATGAGTGACCAGGATTGACTTTACCAAAAAAGGAAGTTAAACCTAACTGTGGTGTATTTCTGTGGATGGAAGTGATGCCTATCCAAATATGTCCCTTGAAGCTACCCTGTGCATAAACATGGATAGGTTCATGAGTTTAAGGTCAGCCACAGGAAGAGGGTGGGTGTGAAGAGAAGTTAGCTATCCATTACAATCCAGTGTGAGAAGTGCCATCAGGGGACCACACCACTTGGTAATTCTCAAGAAATCATGGAGGACAAAAGAACTGATGTAGACTGAACATGACAGATGGATCGTTCCAGTTAGGGGGAAATAATCCAATCCCAAAACTACAGTCAGGGAGATTGGTGCAGATACCTGGCAAAGTTTCAGGAGTGCTTCTAAGATTGTTATACAGGTAAGAAGATGCTTACTAGGAACCAGAATGAGTTCTTAAGTAAAACCATTTTCAAATGGTTTACACTGCTACAAGATGCAGAGAATATAAAAGAAATTGTGTGAATTGATTTCAGTAAGACATTTGGCCAAGTTCTTTATAATATTTTGAATCTTATAAAGAGATGTGGTTTGGAAAATACTTGAGTGGATTGATATCTGGTTGAATAAATTGAGGTAGAAAATACGATTCTTATCAACCAGAAGAGGAAGCCCCAGAGAGCAGCTGCTAGTTGGATGAAGATGTAGGAATCATCTTTATTAAATGTGCAGCTGACACAAGGCTGAGACTGATGGCCAGTGCCTCAAACAACACAACCAAATTCAAAACGATCCTGATAGACATGAATGATGGACTGACACCATTAGCATAACATTTAACAGGGGTATGTGAAATCATACTCAGACAAGATAGGAGAGACAACTAAACATCAATGTCACTTAGAAAAAAATGTTGATTTTGTTTTACTTTACTATATGCTCAAAATGGATAAACAATATGCCATAACAATTTACTCTTCTCTAAGAAAACAATATTATCCAAGAAAAAGAGGTAGAAAAATCCTCCTATGCAATATACAGATTTTTTCTGCTGAGGATTCCCTCTTGTAAGAGAAACATAGATAAATTTGTTCAGAAGAAGGTGATCATGTTCATGCAAGTTCTGGAAACCATCTCACATGAAGAATGAAACAAACAGGGATGGAGCAGACCAGCTGTCTCCAAATATTAGAAGGATTGTGGAGAGAGAGGGTAAAAGAATGAGCTGTTGAAATTCAGTTCTAATTGTGTCACTCTCCTTCAAATCTTTCAAGAATATTGACTCTCATTCAGTGTACATTTCTTTCCTCGTCATTTATAAAAGCTCCTCACTGGCCTCCACATTCTGTTTTCTTACCACATCCTCCATTCCTCTGCCATGGCCACCCAACTGCTCAGCCACCAACCCCAATATATTCCAGGCTCCAGCAGTTTTGAAATGCACTCAGTTCCTCAGAAACATATTCTGCCCTGTCTTCAGGCTTCTGGACTTGCTGTTCCTTCCGCTTGGGGCTCTTCCTCAGTGGCTTTGCTGTGCCAGAGTGCACGTCCAAGGTCTCAGCTTTATGACTTCCTCCAAGAAGCTGAACTTGGCCTGTGGCCTCCTACATAAACATAGGCTTGGTGGGGATCTCTGCTCTCAGAACTAGGCCCCAAGTCTCTGAACTAGACTCCTCACCCCCAGGGGACTTTTTACACTGCATCCTATTGTTTGAAACATCCCCCTACACATGCACATGAGGCCCAAGTCTCTGTCACCACTGTATCCCCATTACCTGGGGCAGCAAAAGGACTAAACAGATAGATATTCAATTTTTCAAGAGAGGGCAAATTTAAGAACTGTGGGAAAGTCACAGGAAAGAAGAACTTTGCTCAAATCTGGAACACTCTCCCTTTCTTCTCTGCCTTGACTTCCGGGATTGAGGCATCTGCCTCCCCCCAGACCTTCCAGCTCAGCTATTTCGTTGTCTTGCACCCACTCACCCTAGGAAGGAAAATTTGCTTGACTCCCTAGGCCCAGCACCAGACAGGCTTCTGTTCTCCTACTGCTCTTTGCACTGTGGATAATTTATAAATTAATGAAATAATTTTTATTTTATTCTTGAGACAATTCCATAGAGAAATATGTGTTCTTTCTGAATGATTGACAGCCCACATTCTGAATCTAAATTCCTCTCCAGGTATTGAAGTTTAAAAGGACTAGCAAACCCATTTGCAATATGCTATATTTAGCATGGAAAAAATAAAAGACTTATTTGTTGAGGACTAATAGCTTCTCCAAAAATATGCACTTCTACTTTGTAAAAATCTTGAGAGTTAACAAAGTATACTAATTAAGTGTGTGGGTCTGAAACCTTTTATTCAGGTCTTTATTTTTCCCTGTGAAGTAAGAAACCAACAGAAATTCTTTACATGAATCAATAGTTTACTAGTAATCTCTAAATCTATACTAACATAATGATGAGCGTGAATTCAATTTATACTTTGTGTCCCTAAATATATGTGATGTAGGACACAACAAAGTCCTTCATGTGATATGAGTGTTCTCTTTCATAACTAACCTATAAGGAAATGTCTCTTCATGTACATGCACAGTTTATTTATATCAGTATCCATTAAAAATCCCACATTTCAAAAATACATTTAAAAATTAGTAGAATTATTCTTTGTCTTTTGTCTTTCCATCTGTTTAAAGCACAGAGTCTTAATGTTGAATTGGGCCCCAAAGGCAACTGAGAAAAGCACATTGAAGAGATTCTGTTTTGGGTTGAGCCTGTAGGACACACACTCCTCCCAGTTCTATTGCTCTGTTCTGACTCTAATGCCCACTCGGTGGCAGCTAGCCAACTTCCTTACAAAGGTCACTCTGGGGTAGGGATTGGGAAGCATGAAAGAGCTTAAAAGAAGGAGAAAATAATTACCAAATATCCAGCCCATTTTATAAAAGGCTTCTAAAGCTTAATAATAAAATGTCCAGATTATAAATTGTGGGATTATCTTTTACAGCAAACTGTATTCCAAACAACACAGGAAAAATGAACTGCTTTATCTGCATTTAATCACTACACAATATAAACTTTTCAATTCTCCTGAAAGTGTACAGGACTGAGGTTTTTTTGTTTTTTCTGAAAAGAGCATTTTCACAATGGAGTCTGTTCATAAATTTCTGTGTTATGTTTAATCTAAAAAACTTAGGACAAAATTCATTGAGTCTTCGCCTATTAATGCCAGGGACCCTGCAGTACCCCTATACCCTGACACCATAACATAGAAAATGTGACATTTTAATAAACTGTAGTGTCCTCAGAGCCAGAGTTCACTTGATGATGATCTGCATTTGATTTGAGTTCGAATTGTGTGGGCATCCCTGCAGTGCTCCCATTTATTTTATTAAAGCCAATCACATATCTAGAAGAGTTTTGGAAGTTATTTTTAATGTTTCTTCTCATCCTGAGTGCTTTTATTTCTTGCACATCCAAAAGACACTCAGAAGGTTGGAAATGACAGTCCCTACCAAAGTGGTGAGCTCATGCTGCTGTCCAAGGTACTTGCAAAGGGACTAGTCAGAGTTGAGTGAAAACTGCAACCAACACGAAAATAACCGAAGACAGAAGTGCCTTTCAAGTGAATCATACAGCCTTTCTCAATTCTGCAAGTTTTGTTTCAATCTCCCAGCACATATTATGATACCAGGTGAAATATTTTTTCTAAGTGAAGTCTGTGTCTGAAAAGGTACTATCTTTTAGAATGCTCATGTGAAATCTAAACAGTTTTACAAATGAGGCTGCTATTGTCCCCAGTAGATGTAAAAATTCACTTAGAAGAATGTATTTGTGGAACAATGCACAAACAACATAATAAAAACATGAATTTTATTATTTTTACTTGCCTAGTTTTACTAATCAAAAACTATGCTGTTTGGCTTGATTGTTCTCATTATTCAGTACAGTTGGTTTTATTGATACATTGGCTTTATTTTTTTGAATCTGGACAGATCTGAAATTCACTCTCTGATGGTAACTTTTACTGTCTCTGTGAATACTGGAAGAAATGGGCTAATGTTCTGAGGACCATCCCAGAAGATCTACATGTCATGTTCTGTACTTAAACATCTCCAGAGGAATGTGTAGGCTCCTCAGGTGATTTTTTTTGAAGGGGCATTGCTTTTTTTGAGTTGTAATTATGGGAGATAGCTAAAGAACTCATTTTCCCAAATATATAAAGGTAAATAAGTTGTAATACTGAGTGACATTGGGTGGAATTTCTGGAATTGTTTTTAAGTTAGTCAACATAGCTTATACTATATCCCTTAATGGGTTTATCTCACAATACCATGGATAGTAGATTCACAACCACATGCTAATATGTAAATATTTTGGATATCAATGTCCAAGATACAGTAGTAGGCAGAAAATTATAGTTTAAAAATTTTATCTAATATAATGTTGCATTGTTGTAGTTCAAACAAGAGTTGTGAGTAAAAGCAAACCAACAAAGAATAGATCCCAAAGGGTAGAATAGAGCCCCATCAAAGCTTTCCTTTTTCATAGACTAACAAGACAGATAGTGCAGAGTTGTGAGATCCCTTTTTCACTTTTTGAGCTATCTTACTAGGAAATTGTTCATTGCTCTTAAATTACCAATATCCTTCTTCTGATTTGAAGTAAAACAAACAAAAAAAAACACCAAAAACTAGATTGGAAGTTAAAGAGAAACTCAAAAAAGATGTTGGAAGAACCAAGTAGAGAGAAACATTGTTTTCCCATATTGGAAAGAGGAAAGAAACAACTTCTGTAATTGACATGATTGAGAGGTATATGGGCGGTAAGGGTGATAACGCACATCTCACCTCTCAGTTCCTTGCTGTCAGGCTTCACATCCTGTGCCATTTGATTCAGAGCCTTCAGGTTGCTCTGCTTGCTCCTGGAAACCACGCCAATCCTGCAGTGCTAAGTTAGGAAATGTTCCTACACAGCAATTCATTCTGCTTCCGGTCCCAGCTGCTGCTGTGTTGCTGGGTTGGCTCCTATTACTAGCCTTGGCAGTCATATCCCAAAACTATTTTTATATACCATACCATTTTCTGTGAACTTGTTTTTGAGGAAAACTGCATACCTAGTGCTGAAGTTTGATCTGGCCAATAAATCATACCAAATATATATATGGGAACTGGCTGATGGGCCTTTGGAAAGGTACTAACAATACAAAAACTAACTGAAGAAATGTTTAGTTACGATCCAAAGAACTCTCCAGGCACAAAATCAATCTTCTCATAATCTGGAGAAATAAGAGCTAAAAATGACAACAAAAATAAAAGGAGAGGAGGAAGAACAGAAGGAGGAAGAGGGTGAGAATTTGATGGAGGAGGAAGAGCAAAAGCAAATGTGATTCTTCTTCAAAGTTCTCAACAGGCTTATCTGATGTGTAAAGGTGCTGGGTATAAAAATCATCTGCTCATGGTGGTAAGCTCAAGGTCACAGTCCAAATTTCATTTGAGAAAGTCAGTTTTTTGCACAAATCCTTTCCAAAAAACCTGAGATCACACTTCAATAAGTCACTACTAATATATACATGTGTACATGTGTGTATGTGTGTGTGTGCATGTGATATTAGGAAATATATCACCAACTGTTCTATAGCTAAAAAGACTATAGAAGAATGATGGAAAAGTAAACCTCTATTCATGTATATCGAAACAGAAATTTCAGCCCAGCAGGCCCAGGTAGACAAGCTGAAACTCAATGAGGTAATGAGAAGGCATGCAAGAAAGTTACATAAAGGACAGAAAAGTACATTCAAAGAAAGTAGAAGAAAGAAAATAATAGAAAAAATATACAAATTATGAACAAATATACAACACAGAGGAAAAACAAAATCAAACTTAGCCTCCCTGAAAAAAATTTCAATAAAACTGATGGACTTTTGAGGCACCTGGGTGGCTCAGTCAGTTAAGTGTCTGCTTTTGACTCAGGTTATGACCTTGCAGTTTGTGAGTTGGATCCCCGTATGAGGCTCTGCGCTGATAACTCAAAGCCTAAAGCCTGCTTTGGATTCTGTGTCTCCCTCTCTCTCTCCCCCTCTCTTGCTCGCAATCTGTCTCCCTTTCTCTCTCAAAAATAAATGAACATTAAAAAAAAACAACTTATGAACTTTTCATGGTAATGATCAAGAGGTAAAACAACAGAAGGCCCAAATGATCAGTATTGTAAATGAAAAGAGGAACATCCTAATAGAAACTGAACATATTGAAAATATTTTAAAAGGATATTTTGAACACATTTATGCCAATGAATATTCAAATTTAGGTGAAATTGGCCAATTTCTAGTAAAATACAATTTATGAAAGCTAATTAGAAAGCCAAAATAACTGTAAAATGTGCAACATCCCTACAAAGCAAAGTGTAAGACATTATGGAAAGAAGTTAATGAAGACATAAATGAATTAATGGACAAAATGAAAGACTCAATATTCTAAATATAATGTAACAATTTTCCTTAAATTGATCTGTCTATTTAATACTGTCTCCATAAAAATTCCAACGAGTATTCGTGCATGTGTGTGCGGGCATGTGTGTGTGTGTGGGTGCGCACGTGTGTGTATAAACTGATAAAGTAGTTCTGAAATTTATCTGGAAATGCAAAGTGTCATAATACCCAAAACAATATTTAAAAAGAAGTACAACCCTAAAATGCATGTTTCTAAGTGAATGTAGCCCATCTGAAAAGGCTACATACTCCCTGATTCCAGCTCTGTGATATCCTGGAAAAGTCAAAAGTATAGAGACACTACAAAGGTTAGGGATTACCTGGGATAGGGGACAGAGTGGGCTGAACAGGCAGAGCACAGAGCAGTGAAAATACTCTGTAAGATAACATGATGAGAGACACATGCCGTACGTTTGTCCAAACCCATAGAATGTACAATAGGAAGAGTGAACCTTGAGGCAAACTTTGGACACTGAGTGATTATAATGTGTGAATACAGGTTGATCAACTGCATCAAATTACTAATCTGGTGAGTGAAGCTGACAATGGGAAAGGTTATGCAAGCTGGGACAGAGTGTATACGGGAAATCCCTGACTTTCTACTGATTTTGGCTGTGAACCTAAAACTGCTCTAAAAAATAAAGTCTATTTAAAAAAAAACACAGAGTTAGAAACTTTACCTTAATGGCTACCCAATGATTATAATGAAATAGGAATTCAGACACTCTAGTATTAATGCAAGAGTAGACCAAAGGCCAGTGGATTGCAACAGACTTTTAAAAAATTCCAGCAGGGAAAGCTAGTACATGGAATTAGGATAGAGGTTGCCTATGGGAGAGAAATGGGGAGTGATCAGGAGGCACATCTCACAATTTACCCAGAAATTAACTCCAGACTGAGCATGGATCTTTTATGAGAAGCAAAACGTTAAACTTTTAGAAGATAATACACGCAGAGCTTCTTGTCATGACCTCTACCTTGGGAAAGATTTCTTAAACAATACCTAAAACAACACGGAGTATAAAGGAGAAACATGACCTGTTTTGCTACATAGCAATTAAGAACTTCTGTCTCTCGAAAAGAATCACAAATAGGCAAAAGGTGAGCTGTTCACAGGTGGTGAAATTGAATTCCAATAAGTTAAATAAATTGCCTACGATCACACAACTAGTGAAAGCCAAGACACAGACACAAAATAGGCCCTCAGACATCTGTGATGTCTCCCCGGACACCTGCACCGGGATGGAAGTCCCTTTGGACAAAGGGTTGTGACACGAGATTCATTATTTTTTACCATGTTTCGTCAGCAACCACTGAGTGCTGGGAGCATCATGTTCAGACATCTGGTTCCCCGGTTCCCCAGGAGCTGGCCCAACACAATTTCCTTAAAATCCCAGGATGGGCTTGAGCCACGGGTTCCCAATGACAAACACAACATGTTTCTAACCTCTCATGGAGATAATTTTCTTCATTTTCAGTCGGCAAGCACAAAGATTGAAATTCATTTAAATTCTATAAAGCAAAGCAATTTTTTTCACCCGAGACTGTATCTTACAACATTCAATATATGAAACATTATTTCCTGTGTTAACCTTCAGTAAATGCTATCCTCAGATCCTGGGGAAGTTAATGTCCAGTGCAAGAAATTATATTCATTACAAATGCATTTACATGCTAACGTTGATCTTTAAAAGGCAGTAGTTCTACATACATATTTAAATGGGAGAGGGGAAGAAATAGAAGTTATGAGTTACATTTTAATGCAGTAGGGCTTTTATTCCTTGGACATATTTTTAAATCATATAACAACACCAAACATGTTTAAATAGAGGTAATCAGTTTTATTCAAAGAAATAACTCATTAATAATTTACAATATTTTTGGAGGACCAGTTAGAGAGTGCCTTGGGCATCAATGCCTGACTACCTGAATTTAGTAATAATATTGGAAGACTCTGAGTATATGCGGGAAATGAATATCATGATTATTAATCAGTGCATGCCTACCCCGAGAATGTTCCACGTTAGCCTTAATAAAACAATAATATCAAAATAGGATGGAATTCGTGTTGAGGAGCAGAGAAGTAGTTAAGCAAAAGGAATTTTTTGTGAAGCAACAGAAACAATCCATTAGACTTTTGGGAGAAATTTTTAAAATCTAAATTTAGGAAGAAATGGCTGTTTTCTCTACAGCTTTGTAAACTATAAACTGTTATATATATGTTGACGTGTCAAGGTTATAATTTTATTATGTTAACAGTTGGCACCAGAATTACTTTTGGAACTCCTACTTCCTGACAAGATGGAACGAGAATTACCCTCCTCCTTTTCCTTGAAGAGTAAAACACCATACCTTTCTCTGCAAAGCATATGCTGTGGGATGTTTCTAGCAGTGGAGTTGAGTTGTGACCCTCAACATATAGGTCTATCTGATTTTGAGCTGAACATTCAGGTTGTGGGTGCCTGTCTACCCCTGGGTCTTGGGGTTAGAGGCGTGACTGTCAGACTTGAGAACATGCAAACCAGTGAAGCCTGATTGCAGAGGCATACCTGGACCTCTCGACACAGGATTTACTGCATGCTGAGAGGACTCAAGCACATAGAGTAGGAGTTCATTCTGGGCATGATGAGACCAAATGTGCCCAAACCCATTCATTCCGGCAAGCATTTCTAGGCTCACAGGAGTAAGGTGACCGCATGGAGCTAAGAAACATCACTATGGAACATGCCTCGCTTAAATGTGATACAGAAAGAAGAATTCTTCTCCCATCTGGGAAGCATCACAGCCTGGGAGGATCAATGGAGATGCACCATCAAGGCAGGCACAGCACAGGTGGCAGCAGGGGCGGGGAGGGCAGAGGAAACCATTGGTTAACAAAGCAGCTGCATGCACTTGACCCACTGGGTGGTCTGGACCCCAATCACCCTGTGTTGCTGTGAAGCCATAGGTTCCCCTGGCATCACTGGCAGCACAACCACCTATGCCAACCCAAACCATCAATATGGGTAGCTCAGCCAGAATAGGATGTTGGGACGTTACACACTTGGACTTGGCTAGCCATCAATAGAACAATGTGAAAGGGCTACATCATGAGTGCTCTATAGTTGTGGCTCAAGCCACCCCCCCCACAGGTGATCATAACGCAAACAGAAATCTTCTGCTTCACAAGAGCAATGGACCTGCAGGTGACAAGAGGTGACCAGTGGGGTGGAGTCTAGAGCTGAGGACAGGTTCCTTTTAGACACAAATAAGCACCTGTGGGGATGCTCAGAGCTATACCAAGACAGGACTTTTCACCTTCAGGCTTGGGACCGGTTGGGTCTCAGGACATCAATTTTTGAATCTGGTAAAGAATCAGCTGGGGAAGCTGAGAACTTCAGGCTAAACAGAATAGGGAAAGGGTACCATTTAAATTTGGTCTTTGATAGGACTGCCAACCGTCTCCTAGAGCTGAACAGAGACAGCAGGGTGGCTTGAACTTTTGTCACAGAAACCCAAATGTGTGTGTCCCAGCGGCTGCCCGGACCCCGAGCTTACTGTCTGTGACCTTCCACAGACATCTGCAATCCCTGGCATATAATGCATGCACTCCCCTGCAAACCCAGATCCCTGGACAAACACTTACAGCCTCACGTAGCAGTAGGATGGGCCGCAGGAGACTTGTTATTTCAATTATAAAATAAGTGGGTTTTTTTTTAGAACTTTGACACTATCCAAAGAGGAAGAGTACTTTTCCAGAGTTAGAGAGAGACAGAGATAGAGACAGAGATAGAGACAGAGACAGCGTGAACACCCCTGTTCTCACTAAATCTTGAAATAGAACAACCACCTTAACCGAGTGTACCATCTGTTGGCTGGTGACCTGCTCACGAACAGATGGCATGATTGTTCTTGTGTCTGGTATCCAGTAGGCATGCGCATGACAAGACTGCCGGGTAGAGGGGATAAATATAGGCTGTCTATCGACCCCCTCCAGTTCAGAGCCGTCACCTTCCAGTGATCACTTGATGGGGAAGAGAACAGATACTTAGCCGTCTATGTTCTGCACATGTTTTATAGGGGAAATTAATGACTCTAATTTGAAGTGATAAAGATCCAACCCTTTCTGAAACATCTAAATTCAACAAGGGATAAAAGAAGAGTATATTCTTACTTTAAAAAAAATTAATGTAGGGGCGCCTGGGTGGCTCAGTCGGTTGAGCGTCCAGCTTCAGCTCAGGTCATGATCTTATGGTTCGTGGGTTTGAGCCCCGCGTTGGGCTCTGTGCTGACAGCTAGCTCAGAACCTAGAGACTGTCTTCGGGTTCTGTGTCTCCCTCTCTCTCTGACCCTCCCCTGCTCATGCTGTCTCTCTCTCTCTCTCTCTCTCTCAAAAATAAATAAAAATATTAGAAAAAAATTTTTAATTAATGTAATAAGCAGTAATGGCTGTGCCACAGAATATCCATATAGATTGTACTTAGATTATTCTTTAATTAAAAAGTACAGGGGCACCTGGGTGGTTCAGTTGGTCAAGGCTTCAGCTTGAGCTCAGGTCATGATCTCACAGGTTTGAGTTTGAGCCCCGAGTTGGGATCTGTGCTGACAGCTCATAGCCTGGAGCCTGTTTCAGATTCTGTGTCTCCCTCTCTGTCCCTCCCCTGCTTGCACTCTCTCTCTCTCTCTCTCTCTTTCACTCAAGAATAAATAAACATTAAGAAAAATTTTTAAGGATAATTTGCTTTAAATTATGGATTCTTTCATACAATTCAGTGATCATTTGAAATCTGAATCCAGGAGTCTTTCCCTTTTTTACACCTGCCATTTACCCTAATCTCTGCATTTCACTGAAGCCCGAGGCACGTGCTCACACCTGGCCCTGGTTGATAGGTTGAGGGGCTGATAATCCTTGTGAACATTTCCTCAGGCCACATATGCCCCTTGTCCCCTCACAACAAAACTGATCTCCCCTTCAGGCTCACCCTGTGGCTGAAACTAAACTGATAAGCAAGTCACAATAAAGTATTCCTGATGTGTAGCAGTAATAGGAGATAATCTTTCAGGATTTGTTTGTTTCCATTTTTGAACATTGAACATTGAACATTGCCATTCAACAGAGTCCAATGCAAGCAGGTCACTTAGACTGATTTCAGATTCCACGGGGGGGATATAACTTCTGGGTTTTGACCACGTAATTTTTCATGAGGCTGGCTCTGTTATGTCTTCAGGTCTTAGAAATGCTCGGTTGTTTTTTTTTTTTTAACTTTATTTTTTTATTAATGTTTGTTTTATTTAAAGTCGATTTAAAGTTATTTTATTTGCAAATAGTGTTGAACATTAAGTAGTTCCAAGAAGCATATAACAAAACCAAAACTACATTCCTTGTCTCCTCGTCTTCTACCTTTTTCTTCTACCCAGAGGAAAGCATATTCAACTTTTCGGCTCTCTCCTCACTCCCTGATATTTCCAAAAGATATATATAGCAATGCAAAAATGCTTTTCCGATGATTCAGTGTTACGCAACAGCAATCCAAATTCTCAGAACTGGGAATTTTAGCGCACTTGAATGCTCTTTTTCCTGTCTTTAACCTTTCAATATCATTTTATTTTTAATTAACCTCAGACTAGTATTTATATAGTTGTACACATATTGCTGTTTATTTCTAATCTATCTATCTATCTATCTATATATATATATATATGGTTCTGTTTTGATTATTATGTCACCTTTGATTTAAACTAGAGTTGATATGTGTGTCCTTTCATCATTTTCTTTCATTTTCTTGGAATGTTTACTCAGTCTTTTTACAGCCCTTGACAGTTGTGCAAAATCCGCTCAACACTATTTTCCCAAACATGCAGACACATCAGGAAAAATATCAGTTCCATCTACTTCTCCTTCCGTCTCTATTTGCGCCTCTCTGGACTGGCCGCCCCTCGGCTTGCTGTCCAGCTACTGGCCTGAGTCTGGCTCTGCCGTCACTGATGAACCTACCCCCCCCATCCTGTGTTATATTTTCTGTCCCCCCACCAGTCCAAGTCTTTTCTTTCTTATCCCCCCACCCCTTTCATTTTGTGGAAATAATGTCTCTCCTGACAAAACGTGCAGAAGAAGTAAATTCCTAACGCTTTTCCCATCTCCACATTTGTATTCTGCCCTTAACTCTGGAACAGCAATCTATTTAAATATAGAAGTTTAGTGGCACCTGAGTGGCTCAGTCAGTTAAGCGTCAGACTTGATTTTGGCTCAGGTCATGATCTCACAGTTGTGGGATTGAGCCCCGCATTGCGCTGTCAGCACAGAGCAGAGCCTCCTTGGGATTCTCTCTCTCCCTGCCTCTCTCTCTGCCCCTCCCCTGCACACGCTCATGTGCACACACTCTCTATCTCTCTCAAAAGAAATAAATAAATATTTAAAAAATAAATATAGAAATTTAGGCTGAAAATACAAATTTCAAAAGAGCTTTTCCTTCATCTTCCAAATTCCAGTGTCATCACTGAGAAGCCTGATGTCTCCCTTTTCCAGATTCTT
The DNA here is from genome assembly GCA_028646485.1 of Cryptoprocta ferox. Lineage (NCBI taxonomy): Eukaryota > Metazoa > Chordata > Mammalia > Carnivora > Eupleridae > Cryptoprocta > Cryptoprocta ferox. Next base: position 83,026,495 of record CM053566.1, read on the forward strand.
TGACCTTTCTCCTCTGGGCTGTTTTCAGAACTTTTCCTTATTATTGTTCTGAAATTTATGAGACGTAACCCAGGACAGGTCTCTTATTTTATTAATTGTACTGGGCATTCACTGGGCTATTTCACTCCAGGACCAGTCTTCATTGGCTCTAAGAATGCTCCCTGTTTTGCTCTGTGGATTATCCGTACAGTTTCCTGCTTACTCTTCCTGGAGCTCCTCCTGCCGGATGCCAGACCACCTACATCAATCCTCCGATTTTCCTTCCTTCCTCTCCAGTGTTCATTCCTATGTCTTTTTGTCCTAAAACCTTAAGGCTTCCTTAAATATATTTAGGCTTTTATATATTTTGTATTTAGAAGAGCTCTCCTTTGTTATTTGGTTATTTAAAGAACATCCTCTTCTCTAGTCATGAAGAGATTATCTTTCATCTTCCTGAGAATTTAACTATGGCCTCTCTGAAATAGTTCCCCACTCCCTGTTTTCCTTGCACCCCTTTTTCTATTTATTTGCTCTTATTTTTAGAGAGAGAGAGAGAGAGAGAATGAGAGAGAGTGTGAGTGGGGGAGGGAAAAGAGGGGCAGAGAGGGAGAGAGAGAGAATCTCAAGCAGGATCCACACTCAGTGCAGAGCCTGACACAGGGCTCAATCCTAGAACTCCGACACCAAGATGTGAGCTGAAACCAAGAGTCTGACGCTTAGCCTGGCACCCCCTTAACATACATTCGCTCTTGATCTAGCTTTTTGCTTCTAGCACTCCTTACGTTCTAACGATCCTTGTGTGTCTCTCTATATTGGAGGATGAAGCACCCAAATGCTGATTGGAAGTTCTCAGGGCAGGCAGAGCTGTAGACTGATGGAAGAACAATGGAGAAGTTGGACCTATTTTTGTTGGAGATCCCCAGTTGTCAATATCTGTAGGTCTTTTCTCTGGGGTGTTTCAGTTCCTCCAGAGAAAGATCTTTCTGTCCCTTTCTGGCACTGGGGAAGGGAGGAAGTGGAAGGACTTTCATCCAAACCGCAGACCATACTTAACACCCTCATGCCATTCAGCTCCTCTCATCTACCCTCCTCTGTGCCCGACACCTGGGTCTGGAACTCTGCCCCCCTACGATCCTGGTGCCATCATGTCCAACACTTGCCATTCTTGAGTCTTTCCAAAGTCATGTGTGGCAAACCAGCTTTGTCTTACCCTTACTCCTCATATCACCCCTTCACCTGCTTAATTCATTTTCATTTTCACTGATGGCGTACTTTGTCTTCTCTGGGGTTCTGTTCTTGTATTTTGGGGTGATTGTTAAGAAAAAAAGAGGAGAGAGATATTTCTACTGTGCCATATTGAAGCCTAAGGCAATGGGACTTTTATTTAGTTTGGCCCTTTTAAGCCAGCATAAAACTCATTATTAATCATATTCTACTATTTCTTTCTTCTTCTAAAGCAGCAAATACGTGGCATTCTTGATGTAAATATTGATTACATCAAAGCAGGTCCAGGATTAGGCTATGAATCACTTTGCTAATTGGAGCTACAGGGAAAATTCTTGACACTTGGTCTCTTAGGGAAGCTTGTTACCGTCAGAATAAAAAAGAGAATATGATATTTTTCTAGTGGATTTTTCCATAATGAGCATCCAGGAAATATCATTTCCTACTGACCACTAAACGTGTGTGAATAATTTGGGACCTGAATTTACTAGAATGTCTATTTAAAATAACCCATTTCTGTAACAATAATTTCATACTTCTACTGGTGTCACATCAGATTTACAGCTGTTTATATCTTATGATGTCTGAGAAGGACATCATTCTGCTGAATGTAAGGAAAAGCTCCCATAACATGGCATGGGGGGGGGCATTGGAACCAAGTGGATGACAATGTCCAGAGTTGACAGGTGACTGTTGAGATTTTTAGATTAACAACAAATAGTTTTTATTCATGTGTTTTATTTGAAAATCTGAGACATAATCAGAGATTTATATTTCAGATTACAATGCACATTTCTTAGGGGAGATATATTTTTTTAATCTTGAATCACCTATGTCCCTCTCACCCACGTAACAGCAATGCTGTGCTATCTGATCAGGAAAAAAAATCAAATATAATTGAGGTTGAGAGAGAGAGAAAGGAGAGGGAGGAAAAGTCATTGCAGCAAGTGAAATGGGGCTTTTTAAGCTTTGCTCCAAGAATCTTGACAAAATGATTCATATTTCAGCATTTCATAGGAAACATAAAGTTTTCTAACTTCTCTCCTTTCAGCCAGAAATCTGTGCAACTCCAAACACAAGGAGGATTTTAACAGAGCATTTGCCACTTTTTACTTGTTTTCATACAAATTAAAATACTGTGATCACTGCAATTGTTCTTGAGGTTCTCTTTTGTTATTGGGGAAAACAGGTTTTAATTGGAATGATGTAAAGATAATAAACAGTACATCGCAGATATGGCTTCATTATTATTGTTACCTTTTCAGTGTGCTTACCAATTTATTAAGATGTGAAAAGTTATGTCATGAGCTAAAGGAATAAGAGGTATGTCAAGAAGGCATAAAATAGCCAATTATACTTCAAAATGAGAAGTTCAATGTGTACTTTGATCTATATCCTAAAAGTTTCTGCCAAGCTTATCCGTTCAATATATACAGTTCATCCTTGAACAACACAAGGCTTGGGGTGCCAACCTCCCCACGTGGTCGAAAATCCATGTATAATATTTTTACTTTCCCAAACTTTACTAACCGCATACTGCTGACCAGAAGTCTTACCAATGACATAAACAATAGGTTAACACCTATTGTGTATGTTATATGTGTTATAAACTATATTCTTACAATAAAGTAAGCTACGGAAAACAAATATTTCATTAAAAAAATCGTAAGGAAGAGAAAATATGTTTACAGTGCTGTACTGTATTTACTAAAAAACATCCACATACAAGTGGGCCCATGCAGTTCAACCCATGCAAGGTCATGAGAGTCAACTGTAGCTTTTATTTTCTTTCCTTTCTACTTGCAACTACCCCTGGAGAACTTGAACAAGAAATCAGGAAAACTGTGATTCTCCTCTAGATGGAGACATGTTGACTTGATTCCACACATGGACAAGATCAGCTTCCTCTCCAGGTGGCATAAGAGGCCCCTAATACTCCCCAACATCCACCTCTCAAAACTTGACACTATAGCCACCCTTCTGGGTTAGTAACCTGCAAAAACAATGCAGTGAGCCACTGTCACCTGCAAACAAAATATTTCCATGAATAAATCATACACAGATGGGTAAATGTGAGCTGGTGACAACAAGATGTTCAAAGACAAATATCTACGATTTTTAACAAGCTCCCAAAAAAGATTTTAGTGTGGATGACCTGGAGAGCACTTCTGAGAAGCACTGGTCAGAACACAGGAAATTGGGATGTAAGAAAGGGGCGAGAAGGTGCAAAAATGGATGAGATGACCAGGCATATGGGTAAATAGGAGGAAAACAATGTAGGAAGAGGGAAGGGTGGAAGTTTGACACAGGAGCAGAATATAATAGATGGGAATGGAGACGTCATAATAAAAATAAACAAAATTAAATAATCCACAATGTTTTCTGGCTCAGCCTATCTGCAGTTGTTCCTATATTATACAATATTTTGACCTTAGAATTACATTTGCTGACCTCAAAGATATTAAACTGTATCTACTAATTAATCACACCACGTGTGACCCATAAACCAGTCTTGTGCCAGTTTTCTCTTGTGTAATAATCTTCTCTCCTGAAAGTACATTTTTTTAATCTTGTAGAATTAATGGCAAGTGAATGAAGTGAGTATCAAATTTAAAAAAATTCTGATGCCCCTCAATGTATACGTCAAAAAGAACTTGAACTTGATCCTGAGAGTTGCTCTTTTTTTAAATTTTCTAATATTTATTTATTTTTGAGAAAGAGAGACAAAGCATGAGATGGGGAGGGGCAGAAAAAGAGAGAGGGAGACACAGAATCCGAAGCAGGTTCCAGGCTCTGAGCTGTCAGCACAGAGCCCGATGCAGGGCTCAAACTCACAAACTGTGAGATCATGACCTGAGCCAAAATCGGATGTTTAACTGACTGAGCAACCCAGGCACCCCTTGATAGTTACTCTTTTTAAAATCAGTCTTAATACATAAATCTCTACCTATCTTTAGGCTCATGGAATGTCAGTGTTGAAGATGAACCTGGCCCGGCTGCCCCGGCAGCAGTAGTGCTGACAGGAACCTGGGGTGAGTGCTCCACATCCACACATCCTGTAGGCCCCCCATGCTTCCTAAAAGCTCGCCCAGACTTGATCAGTTGGCTCAGATACTGTCTGCCAATCACACAAAGATTCTGATTTCCAGTAAGGAGCAGTGTGATGGTTAATACTATGTGTGGCTTGGCTAAGTCACGGTACCAGCTATGTGGTCAAATACCAGCCCAGAGGCTGCTGCTGTGAAGGTGTTTTTTGGATGAGATTAACATTTAATTCAGTGGGTTTTGAATAAAACAAATCCTTCTCCATAATGTGGGTGGGCCTCATCCCATCAGTTGAAGACCTTAAAAGAAAAAGACTGATCTCCCCCAAGGAAGATGGAATTCTGCCAGCAAATGGCCTTCAGACTCAAGCTGTGCCATCCCATCATCCCTGAGTCCCCAGCCTGCCTGCCGTCCTGCAGATCTTGGACTTGTCAGACCCCCAATCATGTGAGTCAATTCATTAACACCCCCCCCCGCACACACACACACACACACACACACACACACAGAGGATGTACTTCCTTTTTTATATCAGCCTTGTTCCATCACGTGGTATGAAGCTTTAATGCTCTTCCATGCCCTGGTTAACTAGGCAAAGGTATCAGATTAATTAGATGAATGTTTTAGCTACTGGTTTGCTATTCTAAATGGTTTAAAGATGGTGTTTAGGGACATGGGGAAATTAGATTATCTCCCCACTGTAGACATGACAAATATGGTTATAAGAAAATATGGATATCACTGTCTAAATTAGGTTGGTTTCCCCAAAATCAGAACCTGAGATTTTGTTTCACGTGAAAGTGATTGATGAGAACACGTCCCCAGGAAGAATCGGTAGGGAGTGGGGAAGGAGGAACAAGACCAGGAAGAAAGGCAGGCCAAGCGATTGTGTAACATGAGGCAAATTACCTCAGAGGGCAATTTCGACTTGGTCCCACAGAAGCCCTGCTGGTGGTGTGTGTCTCATCCAAGACTTGTCCCCATCAGGGAGCAAGGAAGCCATATATCTCCACACCCATCAGGCAGTGACTGAGGATGGGGTAATGAAAGCATCAGGGTCTTCTAGAACTCTACACATGTGGCAGTACTCCTTCAAAGAGAAACAAGCGATAGCTGCTAGGACCTCAACTATCATGGAAGTTGATGTTCACCAAGGTGCAAAAGACATCTGGTGCCAGAGTGTAAAGGGGAGCCCTTGCAGAGTTGGCTGCCCCTTGACAAGTGGGTCAGAGCAGATTTACATGGTGTCTGGAAAAGGACAGAGAGCCTCCTGGCCAAGCCCTGACTGGCCTAATGGGAAGTACTGGCACATACACAAGCATGTGTCCATCAGAGAGAAGTATCACTATAGAGTAATGGGAACAGAAGAGTCAGAAAGACGGACCTCGGGGCTCCCCCTGACTCACTGAAAAGTTCCTGAGCATCACTCAATGGCTGGTGCCTGTGGGACATCCCAGTAGGATCTTCAGACTCTCCTTCTGTCCTCATCAGGCAGCCTGTGGATTCTAACGTGGCCTCTGATAGAGGTCTGTCCAAGGAGAGAGGATGTGTAAGTCCACCCAACAGACTGCCAGCTGTCTCTACAGGAATACTTATCTCATCAAGAATAAGTAAACTGACATCTCTCATTTTAGCCATTATTCTGGGCACGTGTGATCATAGTGAGTCAGCTCCTGAGAAATGGCCATCCCCTTGGCCTGGTGACACTGAACTCAGCACCTGGGTTTCCTTGAATCTGCACTGGCAACGTAACACTGGGCTATGCACCAATCTCTCTCTTTCCACAGGGACTATTCAGATCATTCCAAAGCTCTTCTTGGGATCTGAACTGTTATAACCTTTTTTGAAGTTCAGGAACAATTAGAATGATACAAGAGTTAGGGAACTAACTGGCAGCCTTATTTGTGGCATTGATGGATTGGAGAATAAAGCTCTAAGGTCAAAGCAGCTATGGGTATGGTCCTGGAGGGAAGCTCCCCATCTCTGGCACAGGAGGTGACAGAGTCTGTGCTGCATGGTGGATTCACCCTTCTGGCGGCTGCTGGAAAACAGGACAACACCCGCTGTAGGCGGGTGGGCTGCCATAGTGAACCAGGCCAGGCAGTTTAGTCCTTGTCCCATGGAGAAAAGACAGGGATGGGATGGAGACATGAAGTGCTCAAGATTTCTCCTCAGTGCTTCCCAGAGAAGCATAAAAAGTTCCTTTCTGTGGTTCAAGGCAAAATAGGGGAGAGAGAAAACGAAATTGTCCCCAGTACATGATAATTATCATTCTAGAAAATTTTTCATACATGCCAATTTTTAAAAAATCCACAATATTATTTTTAGATTAGTGAGTTATTTTTCTTTGAGTGATTCAGAAGGTAGTTTGTACCTGTGATATCTCTTAAAGGCTTCATAATCATTCATAGCTATGTCTAAATTGTATAGTTTTATACCTTTATCTCAATTTTATAGCTTTTACAGTTTTTAGAAGCTTATAGTTCCAAATCTTTATCTAAATCCTTGTAAGTTCTGTAAATGTTAAATATTTATCATTAACAGACAATCCTCTGGATATAACTTAAGGGAGGGGGAAAAATTCCTAACTTTAAAAAGATAAAGAAAAAGTTAACTGAAAAATCCTAATAAGGCATGCTTCTGGTTCTTTAGATATAGAGAAGTTGAAAGCCCTACCTTTGTATTCCAATTGAGGAAAATTGGGCATCTATTTAGCTCAAGTTACAAGTGATAGTCCAGAAGAAAAGCTAGATGCTCTGCTGTAGGAACAGCACTTTTGCATTGCGTGGCTCATACATCCGGTGTTGTAGAAAAGGAAATTAAGAGGTCTATAAGAGCCACAAGTTAGCAAAAGAAGCCAAAAAGAGAGCTTACATCAAGACGAAGAGTCTGCTATTTACAATCAGTTACTGCCATAGGTACTGCCATTGGTGAAAATAAAGCCAGACTATAAAAAATAGAGGGAGAGAGAAGGTGCAGCCTAAACTTGAGCTTTGGAAATGTTCCCCATAACATTCCATCCTGTCTTTGTTGACTCGTTATGACTGGTTGAAAGAGGGGTCCAATATAAGAAAAGCTCTCTTTCATGCCAAGAAAAAAAAAAAAAAAAAGAAATGTTAGCAGAGTAATCTTTAACTTCACAAATTGGGATCTGTGAAGGCATTTTATTCATTCATTCATAACATCCCATAAATTAAGTTTTAAAAGAAAGGACAAATTACAGAGGAAAGCAAAGCATTTATTTTTCAAAGCAGGACTAATCTCAAGAAAAATAATCAAATACATGAGGTTTGTCTTCAGCCCTGCCTCCCCTGATTAGTCTTTCAAGATAGAGATGCTCCCTGACCCACTGGTCAATGCCCTGTGGTTTTCTGCCTCTCCCCTTTAAAATGTGTTTTTAAGAGATGATATGATGAATATCTATACCTTTATCTCAATTTTATAGCTTTTACAGTTTTTAGAAGCTTACAGTTCCAAATCTTTATCTAAATCCTTGTAAGTTCTGTAAATTTTAAATATTTATCATTAACAGGCAATCCTCTGGATAATGTCACCTTAACATTATGCACAGTAAGACTAGATAACAGTAGAGTTACATGCATTAACATAGTTGTAAGTATTCACATCCAACCAGGGAAAAAGCCTCAATCAAAGAAGGAGGTAATGGTGGCATTTCAGGAAGCCAGTAGAGCAAGAAAGATTTTGCAAGACAGACTCTCAGAAAACCTCAAAACACAGTGTATAGACATATACTCAGTCTTGAAGATATAGGTAATATTTATTAATGAAGCCCTTGTCTGTTTCAACCATAGAGCATAATACCATTTTCTCTAATTAAAGTCTAAAAGCCAAAAAATAACTCTGGGTCCATAAGGGGCTGCTATTCACCATGAAGAACCTTTTTTCTGAAAAAAGCACAGAAAACCATTTTTCCCCTAGTAGCCATTGTAATTTATTCCTGGCATGAGAAGAACATCTGCTATAGATTATGTGCAGACATTTTTGTGATGTTAATGTGGTCAGAAATAACCAAAAGGCATTTAAGCAGATGAAGACATGTTATTTCCATTTCAAATAGGGATTTAATTCTAGGAGAACCACTGAACAACAACAACAACAACAACAAAGGCTTATATTTATGTTGACCCATTATAGATTCATTTGTAGAAACTGGGAAATGAAAAAGAAGAGCCAGTAGATGAATTAGGTGTCATAATTCTAATGCCTTTTGGGGAGGTTGGGGAGAGAAGGTTAAATGGCATTTGGTATCAACCTTAAAATAACTCCCTTTAAATAGCCTTAAAACTCCATGACATAACAGCCTATTGAAATTCCTCCTCTCCAGGCCAGGTTTTGAGTACTGTCCCTTTTAACCTTCGTGAGATTGATAGATCAATGCAATGATCTATGGGCATAAATGTTGGGAAGTGGTGAGAAATCACTTCGCCTTGCACACACTGGCAATCCCGAGAGACCCACCCGGGTGCTGTGCAGTTAATCACAGCGTCCTACCCCAGCTGGCTGGATTTATAATGGCAGTTCTCATCCTCTAGCTGAGTCCCCCCACCCCTCACCTTTTTTATTACTTGTGAGAATTGTATCAGATGGACGTCAAGACTCACATTTTCATTTGATTTAAGAGTGTATGGAATAAGTCACTAGAAAGAAAAAAATGATTGAAGATTAATGCAATATTTTTGATAAGTTGCTGCTGTAGTAACCTCACTCTGACCCAAACAACACTAGGGTAATAGAATAGGGAAATGTGAAGGATTGAAATTCCAATCCATGTCAGAATCTTTGAGACATCAGCTCTCCCAGGCTCTATGCCCATCCTTTAATAACAAGAATTACTGAATGCAAAAATTGCCCTATTATTAGAGAATGTTTAATGCAGCCCATTATATTATTTGTATTTTCTATTTGAATTATTAAACTATTCAGGATTGGATGAGAAAAATCCCATTTCTGTGGATATGCTGATCCCTTCTCCTTTCCAATTCAATAAATAAGAATTTGGTTTATTTTTTTAATTTTTTAATCTTTATTTATTTTTGAGAGTGAGACAGAGAGAGACAGAGCGTGAGCAGAGGAGAGGCAGATACAGAATCGGAAGCAGGCTCCAGGCTCTGAGCTGTCAGCACAGAGCCTGACATGGGGCTCAAACTCACGAACAGTGAGATCATGACCTGAGCCGAAGTTGGACGCTTAACCGACTGAACCACCCAGGCGCCCCAAGATCTTGGTTTATTAAACAAAAGTATAAACCTCATGTTTATATGGGACAAAGGTCATTCTAAGGTTAGTAAAGGGCGTTCTAAGATTCTTCCACTCCGAGCAAAAGGCACAGGGACGCATGCATAACATTCTATACATAATAATTCACTTTCAACATTTTTTAACATCAATATTGATGAGCAAATTCTCTTCTTCTCCTTACTCCCTACCTTTAGTTCTACATCTGTGACCCATCTTTCTCTAAATGGTTCTGTTTCTCTTTGTGGCGATCACCTCAAACATCCATCCTTGATTGGCTTTAGGTTTCTTCTAACTCACTTGACTCACCTGACATAACAAACACCTCATTATATGTAGATTCGCTTCTAACGCAGCTGTAACAAATTAGCACAAATTTAACAACCTAAAACAATGTGAATATATTATCTCACAACTTCTGTAAGTCAGAAGTTTGCATAGACTTGGCTGGGTCCTGTACCGAAAGGTCTCACAAGGCTGAGGCTCTGGAAAAGAATCAGAGTTCATTCATATTGTTGGTTAAATTCAGTTTCTTGTGTATGTAGGACTGGGGTCCCAATTCCTTCATTGACTGTCAGCCAGGAGCTGATGTTTGCTTCTAAGTACTACCCACACTCCTACTCATGCTTTCCATGTGGCCCCCTCCAGCAAAGGTGGGGTAAGTCCTTCTCACACTTCAAGTCTCTCTGATTTCCCCTTCTGCAGTATATCTCTGATTCCAGGGCCTGTGTGATTAGAGAATGCCCACCTGGATAATCCAGGATAATCTTCTTAGTTTCATGACTGTAATTACATCTGCAAAGTCCCTTTTGCCATGTGGCAAAATGTACTCACAGATCTCTAGAATTAGAATCTGGACTTTTTGTAGGGTCATTCTGGCTACAATAATCCACCATCTGGAGTACAAAGACTCATTTCATGAGACATGTGGAAAACAAAAGGTAAAATGGCATACATAAACCCAACTATATTAATAATAACATTAAATATGAATGAATAAAACAGTCCAATCACACTGGGTAAATAAAATAAAACAAAACAAGATCGAACTATATGCTGTTTGTAGAAGGTCTCAGACTTGTGAGACTTTAGGCACAGGACCCAGCCAAGTCTATGCAAGCTTCTGACCTACAGAAGTTGTGAGATTATAAATTCACAGAAGACACACAGTAGATTCAAAGATACAAATAGGTTGATAGTAAAAGGATGGAGAAGAGATATAGGATGTGAACAGCAGCTTTAAGTAATTTGGAATGGCTACACTAATATCAAACAAAATATATTTTAAATAAAAATGTTACTAGAGATAAAGAGATAAATTATATTATGATAGGGGGCCAATCCATCAAAACTTCTAAGAATTATAAACATAAATGCATCTAATAATAGTGTCCCAAAATTCATGAAGCAAAAGCTAATAGAATTGAAGGTAGCAATAAACAATTTTACAATAATAGTTTGAGACTTCAATACTCTACTTTCAATAATATATAGAATGACTGGGCAGATAACCAGCAAGGGCACAAAAGACTTGAAAAACACAAGTACAAACTTGGATCCAACAGACACCTGTAACATTCCACCTTACAAGAGAAGAACACACATTCTTTTGAAGAGTGCATGGAATATTCTCCAGGATAGATCATAATTTAGTCCATAAACTAAGCCTCAATAAAATTAAAAGAATTGAAATTGGACAAAGTATATTCTCTGATTACACTGATGTGAAATTGGGAATTAACAACAACAAAAAAAAGAAAATTTACAAAAATATGGAAATTAAACAACATATCACTAAGCAACCAATAGATCAAGAAGAAATCATATGGGAAATGAAAAAAATACTTTGCGGATTGCCTGGATGGCCCAGTCAGTTAAGCATCTGACATTGGCTCAGGTCATGATCTTATGGTTCGTGGGTTTGAGCCCCGCATCAGGCTCTGTGCTGACAGCTTGGAGCCTGGAGGCTGCTTCCGATTCTGTGTCTCCCTCTTTCTCTGCCCCTCCCCTGCTCATTCTCTCTCTCTCTCTCTCTCTCTCTCTCTCTCTCTCTCTCTCTCTGTCTCTTGAATAAACATTAAAAAATTTTAATACTTTGACATGAATTAAAATTAAGACACAACATACTAAAATGCAGAGGATGTAGCTAAAGCATTGTCTAGAGGGCAATTTATAGCATTAAAAAATATATATACCAAATGTGAAAAAAGATATCAAGTCTACAACCTAACATTCCATCTTGAGACACTGGAAAAAAGAGCAAACCAAATCCAAAATAAGAAAAAGGAAGGGGGGGAAATGGGATTGGAGTGAAATCAGAAAAAAAGAATAGAAAAACAATTGAGAAGAGCAAAAAAACCAAAAGTTGGTTCTCCAAAAACATCAACAAAATTGACATCTTTCACTAGACTAGCCAGTAAAAATAGAGCAAACTTAATTTACTAAAATTAAATGAAGGAGAAACTATTACTGTCAATTCAAAAAAGAATTATAAAGAAAGTCTATGAATGACTGCATGATGACCTGTTATATAGTTTAGGTAAAGTGGATGACTTCCCAAAAAAGCACAAACTACTGAAACTGACTCAAGAAGGCATAGAAAATCTGAATACCTCTAAAATCATAAAAGAAAATGTAGGTGAGCATGGGTTTGGTGATGTCTTAGTGTATTCTGGCTGTTATGACAAAATATCACAGACTGGGTAGCTCGCAAACAAAAATTTATTTCTTATAGTTCTGGAGCCTGGAAGTTTGGGATCAGGGTGCCAGGATGGCTAAGAGAAGGTCCTCTTCCAAGCTGTAAACTGGAGTTTCTCTAATAAGAGCACTAATCCCATTCATGAGGGCTCCACCCTTATGAGTTCCTAAGCACCTCCCAAAGGCCCCACCTACTAATACCATAATTTGGGGCATTAGGATCTCAACATATGAATTTGGGGATGGGGTGGGGAGATACATTCAAACAATAGCAGATGATGAGTTTTTAGACATGACATCAATAGCCCGATCCAAGAAAGAAAATATTGACAAGTTGAAATTTATTAAAATTTAAAACTTCTCCTACTGTTTAAACATAAGCCATAGATTGGAATGCAATGTTCTCAAAACACATATATGATAAAGGACTTAGATCCAAACTATACAAAAATTTTGCAAAATTCAACAATAAGAAAACAAGAGCCAAATGAAAAAGTGGGCAAAAGACCTGAACAGACACTTCACACTGGCAAGCGTACAGAACAACAGGTATAGATCATCCAGGCTGTTGGAAGTTCAAAATGGTGCAGCCACTTTGGAAAGCAGTTTGTTAGTTTCTTACAAAACTAAACATAGTCTTACCTTACAATCAACAATCTCACCCCTAGATATTCACCCAACTGATTTGAAAACCTGGGTCCACACAAAACCTGCCTGTGAATATTTATAGCATTTTTATTCATAATAGCCAAAAACTGGAAACAACACAAATGTCCATCAGTAAGTTAAAGGATAAACAAAATGTGTTTATCCATACAATGGAATGCTATTCAACAGTGAAAAGGCATTAAGGGCTGATAAATACTAAGCATTTATCTCGAGCTAAAGAAACTAGACACCAAAAAAGTACATGATTTCATTTATAGGAAGTTCTGGAAAAGGCAAAACTGATTTCTGGTGTTATAAATTATATCACCAATGGCCTGGAGAGGGCGTTAGAGGATTCTTGTAAAGGATCCCAAGGAATTCTTTGGAGTGCCAGAGTTGTTCTATGTCCTGACTGGGATGGTGTTACATGAGTGTACATATTCTCAATCCTGACTGGGGTAGTGGTACATGAGTGTACATATTCTCAAAACTCATCCAATTGTACACCTAAAAAGGAAAACATTTTATTTTATGGATTTTGTGCTTTAATAAATTGAAGAGAAAAACTCTATAACAAATAACATTAATGAAAAATCAATAATCCTCATTTTCAATTCTCTTTCAGTATTCTGAAAACCTCTTGCTTGTCAATTTGACCACTATGTGGCCATTTGTCTTGGGAGGATATGATCACCCCATATCTCCTTGGAATAGTAAAAATAAATGGAAAATTTCTATCTTAACTAAAAATCCCAATTGGCCAGACAGATAACCCTATTCTCTTCTTCACAAATTAATCCTGGTCAGTACTAGAAAGATCCTTTATTGCTTCTTTGAAGCAATTTATACTTCTTTACTTTTCTGATTGCAATCTTCATTTCTGCATAACTTTCCACTCCATATAACTCATGAGTCCTTTGATACTGGTAGTGGCTACAATTTTCCCAGTTAGCTTCATTTGACTATCTAAGCAATAAAAACTGAAAATAATTCACTGAACACCTATTTGCATTGTCGGCTACATAATCCTCCCTTATTGACTATGTAGCTCCAGATATTTGAAAGAATCCATACCTTTTTGATTATTTCCTTACCATCCAAATTAAGTCATCATGTAAATCCAGCCATTATATGTTACCTAGAATGTAACCAATGATCTCCTGCTTTTTCTGTCTGAGCCCTGTGAACTCCCGGGCAACTTCCTCCCTGGCATGTGAACTCACTGTCACCTAATCAGAAACATATAGTCAATACGGAATCCCTTTGAAAGTCATTTTTTCAGGGTATTCTTTTTGGTTCTTGCTTCTATAAAATAATCATTTAAGAACATTTTGTGACTCCCCTAAAGACATTTAATGATAGTCGATAGCAGTATTTTCCATACACACGTGATGAAAGCCAGATATGTAATAATAACTTTCCAAGTAGCTACAGTATAAAAGAAAGAAGCAAGAACAATTAATGTCAGTAACACATTTTATTTGCCCTCATATATTCAAAGTATTACCATTCAACATGCAACCAATTAAAAATTATTAGTAAGATATTTTACACTCTTTTTTTCACAGTAAGTCTTAGAAATCCAATGTCTATTTTATGCGTGGAGCACATCTCAGTTCAGGCCAGACATATTCCAGGTGCCCCTAGCACCATGGGGCTGTTCTTACAAACAGCAGTGCTGTGTTGATGGCTTTCTCTGAATAGACAAAAATGTGGCTTCAGAAGCAATTGACTTTATAGTGCCCAGAGCCAAGTCAGGTAGAGTCTACACTGTGAAAATAAGCACATTTCCCTTGGCTTAGATCCAATTCCTTTAGTTAATGAGGACAGGAAGTGTTTTTGTAAACACTGTCTTAGAAGTGGGTAAAGATCTAGGATTTTTAAATCCCAAATTTTAGATGCACCCATCTGCTTATGTTTCTAGGGCAGAGGTCTGCAAAATGGAAGAAAATGTTCTGACACAAGTCAGGGGGAGAAGCCAGAAGACAAGATGGAAAGTAGGAGGTGGAGCCTGGGTGCTTACATATGTCATGACAACGGCTGATCTTTTTCACCTTCCGGTCTCATGTATACCTTCCAGTTACATTAACTCTAGTGCTCTGGGCCTTGCAAGGGGTGAATGATAATCTTACAAAGAGACAATCTGCATGATGTATGTCTTATAAAAATGCAAATAACCCGGGTGACCTCAACCTTTGATGAATCGTCACTCTTGATCTCTGTGTATGGACATTTATTTTGGACCAAAGGATTCTGAAATCCTTCTGCTGATCAAGGACCTCCTTCTTACTGCTTCTACGACAGCTGTTCAGAGCCCTAGTATTCACTGACGAGCAACAAAACCAAAAGGTCACTGCCAGGAGCCCCAGTTGGCATAGAAAGCCACCTGGCACAAACAGCGCATGCCAGGACTCTGCTCACAAGATAGCTTAGGGTGAAAAGTAGAGAGAAGAAGTCCAGCATACTTGGTTCAACAGCCTGAACTCAGATAAAGTCCAGCTCTAATAGAAAATTCTGGAAATTCTGTTATCTTAAGGTCAATATTACCATTCATATTTCTTTTTTACTGGTTTCTCAGATTCTGCAGCATGATTTACCAGGACCATTATATAACTAAACCTTTTGGTTACATACTTTTGATAAGCACCCATCTATAATAGTCTAGAACACTGATAAGTCCATACCAATATTGCAATCTATAATTTTATGTCAATTAAACATTCCATAAACATGCATTTATACCAGAGTCACAAAAATGGTCAAAATATTGGATCTCATTCAGGCAAATAGATAGAGTTCTCATATATTAACTGGACTTGGTCAGTAGGACTCAGCTTCCTTCCTGCTGTGATACTGGTGGGCTTTCTTAAACCTCACCTGGCCCCGCCTTCTCAACTCAGTTACTGAATTAGCAATAAACTAATCCCACCTGCATTTGTCCTAGACACATTTCAATTGACACCCTCAGTGGCCAATTCGATACAACTCCTTCCTGGATTCAAAGATAATCGGCCCACCTGAAATACCATGTTCCCAAGTTATACACATGCCTTCCACATCCAGTAAAGTTCAACTCACTATATTCTGTGTTCCCTAATTAATTAAATGGAGGGGTGGTGGTGACAAAAGAGGAAGGCATTAGGAAGGAATATCTTCACCTCTCTGAGAGCAGTGGGGACTGGCCAGCTACAAATGCAGACCTAAGAATTTGGGAAGTCACTTCAAATAAATTGTCTCAAAGTCTTGGATCCTAGACAATGTAGAAAAAATGAAATGACCATTTTGCCAATTACCTCTTCTATATCTCTACCCTGAAATGCTAATGACATGAGAGCTGAATCCCCTCATTAAACAAGGAAAATGTACCCATCATGAATACCTGCCAAGCATTTCTCCTTCCCACACACAGTACTCAGGTTAAAAAAAAAAAAAAAAAAAAAAAAGAAAAGAGCCTTCATTTTTCCTTCATAAAATGCCACCAAATCCAGGAGTTTCTTACCCTCCGTTCCAGCCACTACTGTACCAGGTACGAACACCCTTCCCCTATGATGACTACAGCTATGGGTTCCCATTTTAGTAATGCTCTCCCATGAGGTCACTTAAGGGATGACGTTCTGAAGCCAATCTTACCCTTGTGGAACGGAGCC
Organism: Cryptoprocta ferox; assembly: GCA_028646485.1. Taxonomy (NCBI): domain Eukaryota; kingdom Metazoa; phylum Chordata; class Mammalia; order Carnivora; family Eupleridae; genus Cryptoprocta; species Cryptoprocta ferox. Next base: position 83,042,991 of record CM053566.1, read on the forward strand.
TGGCTGCTCACATCACGGTGTGTTGTCCCGAGCACCGCTAAGCAAGCACAACACAACCCTCCCACTGAGGTTACCTTTGCCATGAGTTAAAAGTCCCTTCGTCATTTCCACAGAAAGAGCAAAACAGCTCAGAGCCTTGTCCCCTGGCATTGCCTTTGCTTCCAGGAAGAAATTAGATGTGCAGGAAAAATTCAATGGTGCTAGAAGAGAGGGAAAGGAACGAACCCCTGACAAACTCCAGAGGATGTGAGAGCCGCTCACTGACATCTATCCGGCCAGTGCCGTGCTGTCCCAAACCATGAGGATTTGAGGGTAGTAGGCCAAATAAACACGTTATTAGAGCAATAAACATAAAGTAGCTCAGTCCTTGAATTGGCCAAAGCACTGGAAGATATATGACTACGACTTGCTTGTTTCATGAGCGTAGAGTTGTTTTCATCTCTTTCTAGTGCCGTGGCTGCTGTCTGCTAATGAAGGCCACTTCCAGTAGATGAAGACGAGGATACACGCCCAAAGTGCAGGACGATGGTTAAATATCTCACAGGTGACTGTGAATCCTCACAACAACCAACTTCTTATTTTTCCCATTTAGCAGACTAGGAAACGGAGCCTTGGAGAGGCTGGCCTACTATTCAGAAGCACCAACCTGGGCTCAGATTTGCACCCAGGCAGTCTGGCTCCGGAGTTTAGATATATAGGAAATGTCTATTGACCTTACTTTCAGTCTTGCCCTGGGACCTCGCCACGGAGAGAAGATCTGGAAGCAGAGAGAGCTACTCTTAGTAAGCAGCTGGGGCCTAGGCTGGGTGATCTGTTCTCACTGATGGTAACTGTAGGATGGGAGGGGTCCCTACCCCCCAAAGGTCCCAGGGAGATACTTCCTCTTTCATGTCCTCTCTTCACAAAGCAACACAAACTCCGCTGTGAATTTTGAAACTTCGCACCAACACATGCTTCTAATCCCTCTCTCTCTCCTGTCTGCACGTATGAGATAGTCCTAAAACACATATTTATTCCTTATTACCCTTTAACAATTTGAAGTTTGCTCTGCTATTCCGCCAACTTTCCTTGTAACTAACTCTGGAAAATGGAGGCAATAAATAGATGCTTGTTTATTTTTTAACATTCCAAGGTGTATTTATAATGAATTATTCGCACAATATTTAAAGAGCTATTATGCTTTGAGATGCTGGAGAAAATTCTGATTACATAAAACTTGGTGTTAATAGCAAATTATTTATTTATACACTAAGTATTTTATAAGACTTTTAGACCATTATTGTTTCCCACTAAATTTTTTCTGGAATTTTATATTTCTAACCTAGGCAAATATTAACAGTAAGTTCAAGTCAACCTCTCCCCTCTCTTTCTCTACACATACACACACACATGCTCACACACATGCACGCACACACATTTTCAGGCTACTCTTAAGCTCTGCAGTACTAACATGACTATTTATTAATTTTTCTTTAATGTTTATTTATTCTTGAGAGAGACAGAGTGTGAGCTTGGGAGGGGCAGAGAGAGAGGGAGACACAGAATCTGGAGCAGGGTCCAGGCTCTGAGCTCTCAGCACAGAGCCTGACGTGGGGCTCGAACTCATGAACCTCGAGATCATGACCTGAGCCAAAGTCGGACACTCAACCGACTAAGCCACCCAGGTGCCCCTAACACGATTATTTTTGTTTGCTGCACAAATAAAGGTAAAATATCCTCACCATTCCTACAAATATTGGTAATATGCTAATGTATATAAAATCAGAGTTAAGCTCTTTCCCCAGAATCCTACTCCTTGGGGAGGGCAGGGAGAAAGGAGCACAGGGGAGATCAGAATGTGTCTTTCCCTAAGAATATACACACCCCCTTGATGCAGTGGGAAGCACACAGGGTGAGGACATCCCTTACCAGGCTCCGTGGCTCAGGACCTGCACACAAAAGGAGGATGCTTGTATGGAGCCTAGGTCCAGGAACAGGGCATCTGACACAGCATGCACAATTAAACTGAGTTTTGGAGTGCCTGGGTGACTTAGTTAGTTGAACGCCCAACTCTTGATTTTGGCTCAGGCCATGATCCCAAGGTGGTGGGATTCAGCCCCACGTCGGGCTCCATATTGAGCATGGAGCCTGCTTGAAAATGCCTCTCTCTCTCTCTCTCTCTCTCTCCCTCCCTCCCTTCCTCTGCCCTTTTCCCTCATTCACATTCTCTCTCTCTCTAAAAGAAATAATAATAAAAAATTAAAATAAACTGAGTTTCATGATTGTGGACATGATCAGGTCTCTACTCTTCACTCTTTATCAAGGGAACAATGTTATGCAGTGATCATTTGATGACCATGTCAGCCTCAGTATTTAAAGTATTGCTGTGGATAGAATTTGTCTTATATACTTATGTTCTAAATGTATGCTATTTGTGGATTCAAAAATATATTCACATGAGTGCAGTTTTTGCCAAGTTTTTGCAAGCTGGTGACCTGCTGGTCTTCTCTGTTTCATATATGGGTGTTTAGACAGAATCGCAGGTGGTTGTTTTTTAATGAATTTAATTTGAATGCTCTTAGGCAAATTATGCATTTTGTAGTCTGTTGCAGTCATCACCAGGCTCTGTGGCCTGATAGTGAATGTCGATGGCCAAGAATTTAAGTTCCAATTTGTGTCCTTACCAAACCCCTGTAGATACAGGAAACTGTGGCCCCGCCTAGTTATAAGAGCATCTCTTCAACAAATCATAGTTTCTGAGGAGTGTTTCATTTATGCCATTTTAAGCCATTTTTCACCATTTACACCTTCAAAATTCTAATGCAATGTCCAAGCTTATAAATCTTATTTAGCAAAAATTATAGTTCTAAGGATTCTAGGATTTAATTCTAAGACTTAAATTTAAAAACTGGTACAAGTAGATTATTATTTAGAAATGTATCATGAAGCTTAATGTCGATATCAAAATCTTCTTTAATATAAATGAGGCATTAGGTATTAGGTACTTTTTTCTAGGAATTACAATAAAAAATATATTAACCAATTTAGAATTTTCTTCATTGTTTTGCCCATTCTGGATGTTTAGACTTATAACTGTTCTATCTTCTTTGCTTCTATTTAAAGTCATCAGTTCGACCAATGTTCATCTACAAAGAATGTGAATTATAAGAGAATATTAAACACTTATTAATAAGATCTTAATGCTTCTGAAATTATACCATTTTATACTCTAATTAAAGTAGGCAGACTTCCTTTTCATTTTCACCTGAGAGTGAAAAATGTCTGGCTCCCATATGTATTTTAATCTCAAAAAGGAAAAACTGGGTCCCCATCGGTAAGATTGAACGTCCAGCTAGATTCTGGATGAGCACTCTGGATTAAATCAAATCAACTAACAGATTAACTTAACAAAATCTACTCCTATTGTGAGCATGCCGAAGAAGGTGGCAGCAGACCGCAGCCGCTGAAGCCAGAGTCAGAAAAGTAAGATAGGCCAGGACGTGGAGGAGAGAAGAAATATCAGCACGGGAGTCCCAGCCAGAGGTTAGTAAAAACCAGAGCTTGGAGCGCTGAGCAGGGCGAGCCATGTCACGGGAAGCGAGGGAGACCACCATCAACCTGTTCGGTAACAAGCACTTCCAGAACAATACATGTGCCTTTTAGGTGCCAGAGACTCAGCAGCCTTTGCAACCCTTTTCCAGTTAAAACCAATCAGCTCATCAATAGATGGGGGACACATGATAAGGCAGCAGTGATAAGCCAGGGTGTCACAAGATCTAAAGGTAAAGCACAGTGAGTGACCAAATCTCTGCTCAACAATCCAAGTGCAAGTCAGCTAAAAGCCTAGGAAGACCAGATTTAATCAGAACATGTGCCCACATGAAATCAGGGGTCACTTATCCTGGAAAGAGACAGAGGGGGTTGATAAAGGGTCTGTTCTGGGGTCTAGGGACTTCACAGGGCCATGGTACTACTGGGTGAGGGAGGCATCTCCACCCACAGGGTCTAGTTGACCTCAGAACAAGGTGAGCATGGGGCAAGAAGACCTTGGTAGCAGCTCTCACAAAGTAGGGGTAAACTAACAAACAAACAAACAAACAAAACCCTGAACCATATACACAGGAAAATTGGCAACAGGGGAAGGGGGAAGCTATTTGCCTGCAAGTTCAAACTTTATTGTTAGAAATGATCTATGGTGCAAAGCTTTCTTCTGAGGACAGCTGTCTTGGAAAGCATCCCAAACAACCAAGCTTGAACTGTGAGCCAGTGAGGTGTGGGGGTTTAATAAAGATGAGTCTTTACTTATTCTGCAATCAAGAAGTCAAGGAAGCCTCATGGGAAAGGATGCTAAACAGAACTTGGAAGAACAAATGAGACCTCACCTACTTCGAAAGGTATTAGCGCTCACTCTGGTTCTGCCTCCCTCCTTCATTCTCTGATGCAGAATGTTCCTGAGAGATGCTTGGGGCCCAGACACAGAGTGAGGCTTCCCTGCAATGCGGTCCACGTGGTGCGCCTGTACACACCCATTGGCGTTGGCCGTCCCACCAACCTCAGGAACTCGGGACGCACTTCGTGTTTGCAGGTGCAGAAGCGCTGGGATCTCTTAGCCTGTAAAAGTCATACCACCATTCATAGTGGCAGGCAGGGGAGATGCGGACTCTGAAGGGCACACTTGGGGCTGATTTAGAAAAGGGACTCACTCAGCGAATTGTCTCACAGAGACCTAAACATTATTCCCATGGCTTTTGAGGGACTAAAACTCTGAAGGACTTTTGACCCGTGTGACTTAGATGCCACAGCCCTCCTCTATTTTGTCGGAACTGTGGATGAAATAGAATTCTGGGCACAGACATTTTTAATATCATCAAAATTTCAAATTAACACAGAAAGCACATTTATGGAGACAACCAGTGGCATTTATCTGACCATGGCACACATTTTTCTACATAAAGATCTTTATCAAAAAATTTTTCTAAGAAACTGTTTTTCCCCTTTCCTTTCACATAAGATTTGACGTCCAACCTGTCTTTTCATGTTTTCATCTGAAACGAAACAAAACACTGCAGTGTACTAAAGACACGTGTGCGCTCACTGTCTGCTTCTGACAACGTAACACAACCAGCAAATTAGACTTGCTCCAGCTCTTCGTTTCCCAGTGCTGGTCTCCAGGCACCTTGCCTGTGAGATGACACACCAGTGGCTATGCCTTAACCTGTTGGAGTCATTCTCTAAAGATGCCCTTGGTGCCTTCCCTGATTTCAACCTCACCATACTTTTTTGATGATACGCTCACTGCCATATGGTGTAAACTAATCAATGTTTTCCAACAAATGAACAATAATATTCCACTGGGTGGGTCTTAGAAGGGACTTGAGTTTTAGCTTTTTCAAATTTCACCCCAAATCTTCAAAGGAACAGTATATTTCATTCATCGAATACATATTTACAGATCACTTGCTCTGAACAGTGATGATATAGCCCTGAAGAAACAGAGGTCTTTGGGTTCGTGCATGTAAATCCTGGGGGGAGAAGCATACTATAAACAAGTAAACAAGAAGACGGGTGCTCTGAAGCATAACACGGCACAGCGTGTACCTGTGATGGGCATGGGAGGATTCAGCAAGGACGTCAGAAATGCCTCCCTTTGCAGACAGCATTGGAACCAAGACCAGAACAAAAGGAAACAGCCGTGGGAAAACAGGCAGAGCGTGCCTCTGGAGAGAGGAGCCAGGAGGAAAGGGGAGGTCTGAAAACATTTGGAAAAGTCAGGAAACAGGGTGAAGAAAATGTGGTTTGAACACTTTGAGTACAGGGAATCATAAAATGAGATAGAACTAGAGGCCAAATGTTGTAAAACCATAAAGACTTTGGGTTATTTTTGCTCTGGGTTATTGGAGAATTTGAAAAAGAGAGATTTTAGTATAATATCAAATGCTTACATATATGCTGTTCTAAAAACCTTAATATGGTTTTATCTTTCTTCAGAATAATTATCACTCTTTGGAATTACAGTGTATCTTTATTCATTTTCTTGATCATTTCCTGCATCAGTAAACAAACTCCATTAAAGCCAATGTTTTTGTCTATCTAGACCATGGCTTCATCAATATTGTCCATATCACTCCTTGGCACATAGTAGACATTCAGTAAACATTTCAGGAAAGGAATGAATAAAGGACTGAAGACCTGAGAAGGGACAGTTAGGAGATGAAAATCCTGTCTGTTGTGGGTCTGTCAAGCATGAGACATTTTCTCAAACAGGTACATGAGGCGTCAGGTGAACAGTTTGCTATACAAGGTCCTGAGAAATCGTGACCAGAGAAATTTGGAATTATTCACATACAGACAGCCACAGGACTTACTGAGACAGTTCAAACAACTGAAAAAAAAAAATTCCGGTAATAATAACAATAATAGTACTATTGATCAAGTGCTTGTGACATGTCAGACACGTGGCTAGCAAGGCAAAACTCTTCTCTTGGCTTGGACTGGAGCTCACATCTCATTTTGGTTTTTATTCCTTAAACCACACCTTGAAAACACTAAAGGATTAACCTTTTAAAAATAATTGGAATGGAAAACTTCCAAAATAATTAGCTCCATCCTAAAGGAAATGAAAGCTTTGACTCCTTCAGAACATAGAAAGAACTGTAACTTTTAATGTCATAATAAGTAAAATAATGAGCCTGAGTGTGCCTTTGAGAACAGCAAAAATGGACACGAGCAGAATGCATTCAACACTGTCCCATTCTGGTTTGAAGGCCACCATGATGCATTAAATGAAGATTCAGCTTCACGAAGATTTTTAACACCCTTTGTCCCCCTCAACCCTCTTCCATTCATATATGAAGATCTGGGTGAAGATCTTCTCCTGTGAGTCATGTATTTTTGTCCTTCCCTTCTGAGTACAAAACAATTTTATTGCTATTTCCCACAATTCTGAGAAGGAGGAACATGGAAACAATTCTGACAAACTTAGGGAAGTACTTGATCAATGCCCAAGGCTGTTCAATAAATGAAGGGAATTAAGGAATTAAAACTCGCTCTATATGCTCTTTGGAATCGTACTGCTGATTTTTACAGTAATCCAGTAAGCTATATAAACTTTATACTCGTCTATTACTACTCAATACTGTTTCACAGACACCCACACTCGAGTGAGTCATCTACAGAAAGAGAAATCACCAGAGAGGGAACCAAAAATATTGCATCCTGCTTATGTAATTGCTTCTCCTTCAGTTAGTTGCATAGTGGGCAAAAAGTATCCCTATGCCCATCCCTGGTTCTGGAAGATTGTGGCATCTGGGACTCATCTGGATGGGGTCGAGGTGTTTAAGAGTTAAGTGGCATTTTGCCCAGTATTAGCCACACTAGATTTCTTTTTTTTGCTTTAATTTTCTTTAATGTTTATTTATTTTTGAGAGAGACAGAGTGTAAGCAGGGGAGGGGCAGAGAGAGAGGGAGACACAGAATCAGAAGCAGGCTCCAGGCTCTGAGCTGTCTGCACAGAGCCCAACGCGGGGCTCAAACTCAAACTCAAACCACGAGATCATGACCTGAGCCGAAGTTGGATGCTTAACCGACTAAGCCACCCAAAAGCCCCTAGATATCTTTTTTGACATATAGAGCCCTTCTGGTTGGCTGTACTGTGCCAGTTTATAACATCTGTCCCAGAACAAGCATGATTAGTGCCCCTTTGTGCTCAAAAATGACCCTAAGTAGGCAATAAATTATATGACTGTGTAACAGTGTGGGGTTCATTCATGGTCCTTCCAGATGGAGCACATTTTATCCCCATACTCACTGAGCAGAACTCTGCAATCCCTGCAAGGGAATTCCCTTCCCTCACAGACTCCAAACACTTGAATCTCTGTCGTGGGGTTTTCTTTATGGATGGAAAAGATTTTATTTCTCTAATAATGTGAAAAGTACATATTTCCCTTGGTTCAACAGAGTCTTTCACTTAACTGCATTTCTTGAAAGGTCACATTCCCTGCATATCCCCTTGAACATCTCTGTTAGGAGCAACCCGTTTATGTAATCTTAGCAGATTTGTAGTTATAGATGGGAGCTCTGTCACCCTTCATTGCTTCTTCCTTCAATAAACACACGCATGCTCGGTTTTTCATAAGGTGGGTTTTGTTTTCCAAACCAGTGGTTAGAATCCACAGCCTAAGAATTGAATTGAAACATATCTGGATGCTTATTAGGTCTCAACCAGAGGGCCAGGACAATATCAACCTCGCATTATGTCCTTCCTTGGAGGATGCTGTTGACAATCAGCTGTGGTGTGACCTTTTTAATGAGGTTCTCTGTCTGCAAGACCACAGTCAGAGAGAAGGAAATTTCCTCTCTCCACACTGCACTCAGGATGTGCTGTCCCACTGAGCAGTGATTAGAATGACAACTCAGTTTTTATTTATAATGTATTTAATTTTTCTTTAAGTTATTTATTACAGCTTTCTTAGATATAGTAATACAAGCAAAAGCAATAACTAGTATTTATATAATGTTCACTGTTTGTCAGGCACTGCTCTAGTCACTATAAACATACTAGCACATACTCATTAACTCCCTGGGTGGTTAGTATCATGATTACCACCAATTTGGAGATCAGGTAGCAGAAGCTGAGGCTGTCACGTGACTTGCCTTGCCCACACAGCAAATCGGTGACAGAACTGGGACACAAACCCAGGTCACCTGCTCCAGAGTGCCATTCAGCTTCCCAGCTTCTAGTCCTTCCTTCCATTACCATGATCTACCTCCCCAAATATACTTTTGTTTTACAGAATAACAATAATAATGACAACAAGAACAAGAACAAAAAAACATGAAAAAGAGTGCCTTACGCCATTGTCCTCTGGCAGGAGACAACACCAGGACTCTGGGCTGTCACCATCCAGTGGGTTATATAAGCCTCTTGTCAGTGTTCCGCATGGGAGCTCCTTTCTTTTAGCTTGAAATTATGTGTCTATGAAACTGCAAACACAGTATTTGAGCATCTTCTAGAAAATACCATTATATTCGCTGTAAAAGCTGAAAAAATCACATCCTTCTGATATCATTGTACACTTATCTGACTTTAGAAGAGAGAGTCAATGAAATGAAAGACAGGAAATGGAGTAGGTAAAATCCTCTTATGGCATTTTCCAAAGGACTCTGAGGAGCAAATATCATAAAGGGAGAGGAGAAATGATATTATTGGATACGTTAAAATTTGAAAGTGCTTTGGGTTAGGTCTTCAAGATCTATGGGGAAAAATGGTTCAAATGAAGTTGCTATCAAAAGACCTTGTTATATAAAGTTCTAGACTAAAGATTGGTTAATTAATTTCAAAATCCATTCATTTAATTATGCTGTAAGTAGTATCATATATAGTGTAAATACAAACATATATATGAATATAACATATATGAGTATGCATTGTATATAGTATATTATATATTCATATATAATTATATATTACATATAATTATATATAAATATGGTATACATATATATAATTACATATAATATAGTATTATATATTACATATAATTATATATAAATATGGTATACATATATATACTTATACTATATACTTATTAAAAGATGTCTTGATTGCCAATTTCTAATGTAGGAAGGGGGTGCCTCCACACCAACAATTCTGTGTGACACCAGCTGGATGTCCTACAATTTAACTCCATTCTGACACTATCTACCCCAAGATAGCATCCAGTCCCACAGGTGAAGGGCTCAGAACTTCAAGACTGCCCTCCCAACCCTATTCAGATGCCAGTTGCAAGTCCAGGCTGTCACCTGTGCTAGATGTTCCCATGATCCCCTCCTCGGGTTTGTTTAATTTGCTAGAGTGGCTCATGGAACTCAGAGAAATATTTTACTTACTCAATTGCCAGTTTATTATAAAAAGATACAACTCAGAAACATCCAGAGGGAAGACATGAGAGTTTTCATGCCCTCTCCAGGTACCCTTCCCTTCCAGCAGGATCTCTCCAAACCCCATTCTTGGAGACTTCATTAAATGGGCAGGGTTGATTAAAGAATTGGCCTTTGGTGATCAACTCAACTTTCAGCCCCTCTCCCCTCCTTGGAGGTCAAGGGGTAGGACTGGAATCTCCAACCCTCCATTCATGGTTGGTTCCCTTGGCAACCAGCCCCCCATCCTTAGGTGCTTTCCAGAAGTCACCTAATTAACCTAAACCAGGTTGTGGAGGAAAGGAACTTGTTATAAATAACAAGACATCCATTTTACCTTTATGATTCTGGAGGAATTTCTGGAACTGCGGACAAGAGACCAAATACTATGTCAAAAGATGTTCCCATTGCTCTTGCTCTTGTGGATTATTTTGGTCATCTGAATGACCAAATATATGTATCATAAATCACAATTACACATACTAATAAAAGTGTATATGTTATATATATGTATATATATGTTTGTGTGTATACTTATATAAATATTAGTGTAAGTGTATAGTTTTTAAGTAGTATATAAGTTTTTCTCAAACTTAAAAGTTTCATGTCTGTTGAACTATATAAACCTTTGAAGGGAAGTAAAACATACTTTCCCTAAATATATCTCTGCTGTATTGATTGTTTTAGACTTATTATTTTTGAAGGGCTACGGACACAATAGAAGTTGCCCATTTGTGAGGAAAACTTACATTTATAAGGGAAATCTCTATTTGTAAGGGTGTCTTCTCTTTGTACCAAGAAGAGGAGAATGACTAAATCTCTAGAAACTCTTATCAGTGGGGACAGCAAGGACTTAAATCTGCATAACACCTTTACCTTCATTTACTGTGCTTTTCTTCCATAACTGGCTGCCCCCACCACCACCACCTCCCTGCATTCCTCAACATCTTTCCTTTGTCTTCAGCTAAAGATGGTATTTAAATTGGTGGCATGGAGCATTTGGGGATGTTACTCAGTTTTCCTGGGGCTCTCCCATGTATATAGGAGGCATGCATGTTATTAAACTTCTGCCTGTTTTTCTCTTTTTAATATATCTTTTATTACAGGGGAGGGAGGGAGGGTCTCAGGCAAGAAAACTAGAAAAGTAGAGAGAAAATTATTTTTCCTCCTCTACAAATATGAGTGTGTGATTTGGCTTTGATGGAGTGTCTCACTTTATATCTTTGGCATGCTGTTGTTGGGGGGAAAATTTTCCTCTGCCTTTTAAGTTCCTTCTAGCTGGACTAAGAATCAAATTGACATGAGACAGATTAACAGGAGAAAACCAAATTTAATTTTCTACCTACTGGGAATCCACACAGACAAGAAATTCCAAAGGCAACATAAGGCTTATATGACATCCTGAGCTGAGGAGAGGGTTAGGGGTCTGGGGATACAAAGGGGAGGAAGACCACTAGCAGGAAAGTGAGAGAGGTTTGGAAAACAAAGGTTGCCTTGTTATACAAATTAGTTTCTTAGGTAAAGAGGAATCTCTGTGAATAACTCTTTTCCAGGTCCTACTGGCAGTGGAGGGGTAGGTAAAGAACTTTTCCTGAATATGCTGAATTTTGATTGCTTTTAACTCAAAATAAGCTTCATGCCAAAATGGCCAATCTTGGGGATGGACTGCCCTTGACCCCTATGCTGCAAGTACAGCCTCATTTTACCTTCCTTTCACTACTACTTGGTACCTCATGACTTCAATAAAACACATTTGTTACAGATGTATCACAACACAGATTCATTCTCTGATTGAAATGAAGATGCCCTTTTCACCCTGATGATGAATAGAAAGCTCCATGAGAAACAACAGAAAATTCATAGGACTGTATATAAACTTTAAGAGTGAACTGCTTCTTATTTTCATCTTGATCATGGATGTACTATATAATAACAATGATTTGAAAACAGCCATTTCAAAAATGGCAAGTTTAATTTGCAATAATGTGGATGAAACTTGGCAATTGGCTCTATTTGCCCAAAGCACTTCCTGCAGAACTTCCTAGGAGGTGTTGGAATTACAAAGGAATGCCAAAACCTCAAGAGTTAAGCAAAATAAGTCAGTCAGAGAGAGACAAATATGATATGATTTTGCTGCTATGTGGAATTTAAGATACAAAGCAGACAAACATAAGGGAAGGGAAGCAAAAATAAGATGAAAACAGAGAGGGAGACAAACCATAAGAGACTCTTAAACACAGAGAACAAACTGAGGGTTGCTGGTGGGGTGGTAGGTGAGGGGAAGGGCTAACGGGGTCATGGATATTAAGGAGGACACTTGGGATGAGCACTGGCTATTACATGGTAAGTGATGAATCACTAAATTCTATTCCTGTAATTATTATTACACCATAAGTTAACTAACTTGGATTTAAATTTTAAAAAAAATAAATAATAAAAAAAATTAAAAATGGCAAATTTATTAATGCCTAAATTATAATCCTGGTGCTATAAAAATAGTGTATATTATATATACTATATTACATATATATATAATATAGTATCTCAATAATGACATTAAGTTTGCATGGCTGGAGGGTATATTGAAAATCCACACCATAAGCCTTGGTAATTTAATGTACACAACAGATAAATGTGTCTTTTTAAAGTATTAATGACAGAATTGCTTGTGCTTCAAAAATATGACATTTTTGGTACTTAATCTTATTAGTAAATAAAAATCAATATTTTTCCTCATTTAAGCATACATACAAATTCGTTAGGCATATCCCCTATAAATGTGCTCAAACCCCACTACTATTACCTGAAAACCAGATCCCGTTCATCCTCAAAGCAGTTGGGACCCCCTTGGGGGCAGAACAGAACTGATGATGCTGTTCCACTGAGCCTCCAAATCACAGATCACAGGCAGAAATTAGCCAAGGAATACTGTGCCCTAAAGATAGCCTTGGCACCTTTTTTTTTTTAATGTTTATTATTTATTTTTAAGAGAGAGAGAGAGAGAGCGGGGCATTGGGGGGATGCAGAGAGAGAGGAAGACACAGAATCCAAAGCGGGCTCCAGGCTCTGAGCTGTCAGCACAGAGCCTGATGTGGGGCTTGAACTCACAAACCACGAGATCATGACCTGAGCCAAAGTAGAGCGGTTAACCAACTGAACCACCCAGGTGCCCCTACCCTTGGCATTTTCATCTTTAAAACCTGGATATGAGACATTCATTTGTTGTTGATAAAGTGATCTCACACAGACTACACTTTGGGAGCCTAATTTTTTCATCACATGAAATAGGGCTAAAAATTTAGTAATTTAGTACTTAACTGTTTCAAGCTTTAGGCAAGATTGAAATGGAATAATATAGACAAAGTGGTCTTTAAATTATAAAATGACAAATGCTAATCATTTCTGTTAGAAGCAACACCAGCTGGGGAAAAAAATGTGTATCTTTAATCTTTCCACCCCTTTAGTGAATGTTTTTGATGAGGTTGATTTTAGAACAGAATTCTGTAATAAAACAAAAACAACGATAATAGAAACATTAAAGAGCTAGAGTTGGCAAGTACTTCTGCAAGCAGAAAGAGTTAGGGGTCCCTGGAAAAAGAAAGATGAGATACAGCTTTGTTGACTTAAGAGAAGTTGCTTTAGGCCCCAGCTATTTTCACAATCTGGAACAACTGGCTCTATTTGCCAAAAGCACTTTTGTGCAGAACTCCCTGGGAGGTGTTGGAATTACAAAGGAATGTCCAAATCTCAGGAGTTAAGAATTTTAAGGCACCAAAGGAATGCCAAAATGAACAGTCTCTACCAGGCCAGGAAACAGCCTAACCATATCAGAGACAATAGATCAGGGGTAAAATGCCCAGTGCTGTTTAAGAACTAAAAGTTGACCTAATGCACATTCTTGAGTCATTTTTGCAGGATTTAAACCCCTTTGAGCACTCAAACACCGGACTAACTGGAGCCAGAGAATTAATGAGACTGACCCTTGATCGCCCTTCTGATTTCAATCATCCAGGACCTGGACTCTGTCAAGTAGGATGAATTTTGCCCCAATTCTGTAACTAACTCTCCTTTGCAGCCCCTTCGTGAATATGCATGTACCCTTAGCTTAAAAATCCCCCAATTTTGTTGCTCTGGGAGACGCAGCTTTGGGAAATATCCCCGGTGTTCCCCTTCCTTGTTGCAAGTCAAACTCTTCCTTTTCTAATCTTGGGTTGTGTCTTTTGGCTTGACACCCACCAAGAGGTGAACCCAGATTCAGATTAGGCTTTCTTATACTTATTTTATCCTTTCCATAACCAGAACCCACAGAGAAGTCAGGCATCAGCATTCTCAGTCTTTGGTTTTACAGAGGAGAATATTGAAATGCAATTGGGGTTTTCAAAATTGCCTCTAAGGCTCATTAAGAAATGGGACCAAATTATGTCTTTCATCTGCCTCACGCTGCCCAAATTTGACAGTGTCGTATACAATTATAGTTATTTGGTGCAGTGTGTAAGAAAGAAACCCTTTCTTAACCATGTTTGGAAGTATCTGAACACGCGGAACACAGTAGCAGTGAGGATCATCGATCCTGATTATTTGTGAGGCTCAGCCGTACAAGGTGCAGATGCGGGGCTGCCTGGCATACGGTAAACTGGCCTGATGCCACCTGGTGCATAGCTTCATCCTCCTGCACCATGATCCCTCTGAAGCTGTATACGAGTTGTCTACACTCAGAACAGAGGATTCTCAATAAATGTTTGTTGAATAAATCTAGCATTTTGAGGATAGGGGTAATTTCAAGTATTTTTCTCTATGATTTTGTTATACTTGAGAAGAAAGGGAAATCACTTAAAGGAAAACTGATGTCTGAGGCTCATTTGTGCCTTTGAGACTAATTTTTTCATCAACAAAGTAGGGATGATAACACCTGTTAGCAGGAGGGTGAAGGAGGAGCCAAGCATTGTCTCTATTGTTTGCCTCTGTCTTTTGTCTTATTATTTCAGAGTCGTTAGGTGGGTTTTTCCTTAGAAAAAAAAAACAAGGAAGAAGTCTAAAAATTGCCAAGGCAGAATCCATTCCTTTAAGCCTTGTTATTACAGAGTGTAATTTTGATTCGCATTATTGGGAGCAAACAGCACAAACTGAAAAGGTTTTCTTTAATCACTCAATTCTTCACAATGTTCCCTCAAAGGAAAAAAAAACAGTCAATAATAATGTTCAAATGTAGCAATTGCACTGAAGTAAAATACAAAAGTTCTTTTGCTCCTTGTTCATTTAAGTATTCAGTTTTTCTTCTGAAAAACAACCTTTCTTTCAAAGCTTCACTTTGACAAGCATCCTCAAGATTGATAGAAAGAAGTAATCAGCTAGAACCCTGTTTTCAAATCTCTTTATGCCTTTATTTTAAGGCTGTGGCTCGAACAGGGAAATAGAAGACACAGCATTTAAATTCATTCAAAGGTTTAAGAAGGCAGAAACTTTATTAGAGACATATGGAAAAGAGAAGGGGGTGATTTTTAACAGAATAGAAAGCAAAAAGAGAAAATCTTTTAAAGGTCCCCAAGTCAGAGCGCTCAGATGTACACGGTTAACATGAAAATATATGAGACTCCAGCCTTCACAGTGAGTGCAGGGTCTTCTTAGAGAAGTTAAGCTAAAGTACTTGGTGTTGAGTTCTCTTCAGTATAAATGACCAGTAGGAATTATATATATTTAAGGTATCCAACTTGTTGTTTTGATATACTTATAAATAGTGAAATGATTACTACACTCGCAAGCTAATTAACAAATCCATTGCCTCACACAGTTACCATTCTCTTTCCTTTCTTTTTTTGTGGTGAAGATACTTATTACTCTCAGCAAATTTCAAGAATACAATACAGTGTTACTAACTATCACCACCATGCATTATAGCCTATCTCCAGAGCGTACTCATCCTGCAAAACTGAAACTTTGTACCCTTTGACTGACATCTCCCTGCTGTCCCCACCCCCCAGTCCCTGGCAACCACCATTCCACTCTCTGCTTCTGTGAGTTTGGCTTTTTCAGATTCCACATATAAGGGACATTATGTAGTATTTGTCTTTCTATGCCTGGCTTATGTCACTTAGCATAATGTCCTTTAGACTCATCCATGCTGTAACACGTGGCAGGATTTCCTTCTTTTTAAAGGCTGAATAATATTCCCTTGTGTTGCCCATTCATCCATTCAACCAGATTTATCTTTATTGACCTCTCTTACAGCTAGATAGACATTCAACTTCTAAAGGCAAAAAAAAAAAAAAAAAATCTATTCAAAATATAAAACCTGGGTCCCAATTTTACTTTTCCTAATTATTGTGTGAACTTGGCCATAAGTGACTCCACCATTAAAATGGGGTCGGGACCTTCCTAAGAAGTTATTACAATAATTATAGGGAAAACGCAAATAAAGTTCTTAGTGCAGGACCCTGTACAAAGTAGGTGCTGAAGGGAGTGGAGACTAGGGGGAGGCAAGTGAATATTCTTTATCTTGGTTGCTGAAATTTGGGTACTTCCTCAAGTTTTGTGCCTGAAGCGACTCCCTCCCATCTTCCCTCTAAGCCATGGTGCTCAGAAATGTTAGATTACTATTATTACCTTGCACCTTTCTGTGTCCTTACATCTAAGACAGGCCTTGCAGCATGTGCTTAAGACATGCTTAATAGTTTGAGAAGGAAGATGAGGATAGTAGCACCCAGCACTTCTATGTTAAAACGTTAATACAAATATATATTTACTTATTTTTAAAAATATTTATTGATTTTGGGGAGAGTGCAAGCAGAGGGGAGCACAGAGGGGAACAGAGTGTCTGAAGCAGCCTCTACATTGACAGACAGGCTGTCAGCACAGAGCCCAAAGTAGAGCTTGAACTCACGAACCATGAGATCATGACCTGAGCCAAAGTTGAACGCTCAACCGACTTAGCCACCCATGTGCCTCAGTTATATGATATTTAAAGACTGGTTTAGCTATGCCTAATTCTATCTAATAACTAATCTTGAGAGAATAAGATTTTATGTCATCCATACATTCACTTCTATATGTTATAGGCTTTAAGATAAAGGTAAGTTTTTAAATTTCAAATTATTTAAAAACTAAATAATATTCAGATTTGGAATTCCTATGGTTTTGTAATGTATGAAACAAAAGATCATTCTCAGAATATTATATAAACTCTATTTGATTTATTAATAGGGGTTTAAAATGGCAGATGGTTAAAAGAAAACACATTCTACAAAAAACATTTTATAAATACTATAACGTGTGTTAATATTAAAAGTTCACTTTTCTTGTTATTACCTCTCAAATGCATTATGAACGTCAGAGTAGTAGCAAAAAGAGTAAGTTTTTGATATTTGTAAATTTTAGGAATGTAAATTTCTCCAAAAAATACATCATTTACTTTTTTTAGCATTTAACTTTTTACAAAGAAAGCAATTTAGACATAGAAGGAGCACAGAAAAGAATCTGCCTAGCAGGTTGTGAGTTCTTGCAGATATAAACTGTTTAAGAGAAAAAGTGTGTTTTTTTGTTCCTATTTTTGGTCTCTTTGCCATATGAACTTTCTTCAGCAAAAACGACGCCTATTTAAATTTTAAATAAAATGAAGTTTCCCTTTGCTATTCGTTTCACTTCTCCTGTGCCAGTATACGCCCCAAGTAATAATCAAAACTATCTCCTAATTGGAAGGATCTAATTTGTAATAAAATCTGTGGGAAAGTCTCTGCAAAGACAGTACAAAAAAGAAAAAAGAACCTAATAAGCCTTCGTAGAGAGATAATAAATCTAGATTTAAACAAACTTCATAAAAAATGGGCCACAAAAATGCCATTAAACTTGCACTGTGACTGGTAAATTGGCATATGCCTCATGACAATGAGGGCAGCAATTCTCATTACAAGTACAAATAAGACAAATATGGGCCAGCATTTCCTGTTGTAGCCCTGGATGGTTTTTATTGCCCATTATTTATTCACAGTAAGCAGGGGACGGAGAGTAAACTGACCTCACCTTGGACCTCAGATGGCTTCAAGTGTCAGGAAAGTGTTACGGTTCTCATTAAAGGGCATAAAGAATTACGATTATTTCCACTCCTGATACAGAGAAAGCTAAATGAAGATCAGTAGCGAAGTATATAAGGATAAAAGTAAAAGCAGGTAAAACCCCGTTGTTTATTTAGATGATGTTTAAGGTCAAGCCATTTAAATTTAAAAAAATAAAAAAACACCCCACCTCTTGATTCTTTCCAACCTGTGTCACAAAAGCTATTTTCCCTCCATGTCCCCTCTGAGTCTTTCAGGTGGGCTCCCAGGGCTGGACCTTACTTAGAACAAATGGCCCAAGGCCAAAAACAGAGGAATTTCTCAAAATAAGTACACCCATATCTTTTACCAGGGCACCAATCATTCTGGCTCTTTCTCAGTCTGGTCACGTTTGTAGAACTTTATAGAACATTTGATTTCAGACATGAGAAAATTTTAACAATCCATTTCTCAAATATCACAATGTTTTTGATAGACCATTATATTTAACAGAACTTTCTAAAGATTTTACAATTGAAAAAGTTATAGACAATCAAATCACTTTCTTAATTCTTAAAACCATATTTAGGCAAGGCTGATACCTCATCAGAAACATGTTCAAATTTTACCACGATTAACTGTAAAGAGCAATGCACTACGGAGGACAGTTACGTGTATTCCTCACCTGTAGCATTTACAACCCAGGACTAGAGATGTACATAATAGAAAACACTAAGATCAATCAAAGGTACGGAGATTTTCCCATACTCTCTGTGCTCCCACATTATCAACATCCCCCACTGGAGTGGTTTCTTGCAGCTGGTGAACTTGCACTGACTGACACATCATAATCACCCGAAGCCTACGACAGGGCCTATAGTTTACCTTAGGGTTCACTTTGATGGTGTACATTCTGTGGGTTTGGACAAACGTATAATGACGTGTACCCCTCAATATGGTTTCAACAGAGAGTAGTTTCACTGCACTAAAAATCCTTCATGCTCTACCTATTCATCCTAGCAACCTTCCTTTTCTATTGTCTCCATATGTTTGCTTTTCCCATGACGTCACACCGTTGGAACCGTACAGTATGGCGCCGTCTCAGGTTGGCTTCCTTCACTAAGTAACATGCACTTAAGTTTCCTCCATGCCTTTTCCTGGCTTGATAGTTCATTTCGTTTTAGTGTTAAATAATATTCCAATATCTGTATGTACAGTTTATTTGTCCATTCACCTACTGAAGGATATCTTGGCTGCTTCCAAGTTTGGGCAATTATAAATAAAGCTGCTATAAACATCCATATGCAGGCTTTTATTTGAACATAACTCTCTTCAACTCCTTTGGAGAAATATCAAGGGGTGCCATTGCCAGATCTTATGGCAAGAGTATGTTTAGTTTTATAAAAAATCATCAAACTGTCTTCCAATGTGGCTGTCCCATTTTTGCATTCTTTTCGTCAATAAATGAGAGTTCCTGCTGCTCCACGTCCTCACCAGAATTTAATGTTGTCACTGCTCTGGATTTGGGGCGTTCTGATGGGTGTGCTGTGATAGCTCATTGTGGTTGTAATTTTCATTTCCCTGATGACATTTGTTGTGAAGCATCTTTTCAAATGTTTATTTGCCATTTGTATATCTTCTTTGGTGAGGTGTTTGGTAAGGTCTCCAGTGGGTTTTTTAATCAGATTGTTTCTTCTCTTATTGTTGACTTTTAAGAGTACTTTGTATACTTTGGGTAACGGTCTTTCATCTGACATGCTCACTCTAATCAATTGCCTTCATTGCTGATTCAATAGTTCTTTGGATGAAACCTAGCAGGCTAATGTGTTGGCTTCCAACAAGGATAAAACTTCAGACCTCACAGTTCTTGACAACAGTGATGTAAAACTTGCAGTACCTCTAACTGGCCAAGTCTTATAGATATATATAATATATATATTATTATATAGATATATTATATATATTATATATTACATGTAATATATAATATATATATGGATAAAGACAGTTTATACTCATCAATATAAACACTACTGTGCACCAAAGGACATACACAAAAATGTCGATGGCAGCTACATTCAAAATATTCCAAACTGTAAACAATCAAAATATCCACCAACATAGAATAAATAAGTTGTGGTATATTCATACAATGAAATACCACACAATAAATAAACTACCAATACCTGTAAGAATATGGATGTATCTAGGGGTGCCTGGGTGACTCAGTCAGTTAAGCATCCTACATTGGCTCAGGTCATGATCTCACGGTTCATGAGTTTGAGCCCTGCATTGAGCCCACATCGGGCTCCGCACTGACAGTGTGGAGCCTGCTTGGGATTCTCTCCTTCTCCCCTTTTTCTCCCCCTCCCTGCTTGCTCTCTCTCTCAAAATAAATAAATAAACTTTTTAAAAAAGGAATATGGATGTATCTCACAAACATAAGGTGAGGAAAAGAAATCTTACATGAAGGAGAATATACTCTATGAGTCCAATCACATAAAATTTAAAATAAGGTACAAATAATGTGACAACAGCAATCTGAATAGCGGTTGCTTTCATTGGGGTACAATGATTGCGACAGCATAAAAGAGCCTTCTAGAAAAATGGAAAATCTCTGTATTTTACCAGAGTGGTAGGTGCATGAGTAAAATGTAAAATGTCATAGAACTGTAGAGTTTAGATTTGTGTACTTAACTCGTTTTAAAAAATCTAAGATGGAAAATAAAAAGAGGAAAGTGTCAAGAATCTCGATACCTTCCTTGTCTGTCAAAAGTTTACAAGTCTGACAACCTCCTATTGATGAGCTATGAGGAAAGAGATGCTCTCACGTATGCCTGACAGCATATAGATTCTTATATGCGTCTGTGAAGTCTGATTAGAGATGTCTATCACAGTTACAGTTGTACATGCGTGCACCCTTTCACCCAGACACCCCACTTCTGGGAATTTGCCACATATGAAAGGATGTGTGTATAATGTCATTCACTGCTGCTCCGTCAGCAATATCTAGAAAAGGCTGGAGATGTCCCAGTGTCCATCCACAGGTAGCTGGTTAAGCACCCCTGAGAGCTCCAACCAACAGAACACCACTCAGATGTAAAAGAGATGAAACCTTCCCTCCTCTCTCACACGGAAGGGGCTCTAGGAAAAATGGCTAACTGAGAGGAGCAAGGTTCAAGCCCTTTGTGGAAACATGCCATTTGTGTTTAAGAAAGGGAAGATAAGAATATCTTTTCCTATTTGTTTTATTTGTGTGGAGAAACCCAGAACACAGAAGGATGGGGAGGAGAGGGTACACGGGGTAAAGGTAGGAACAAGATCACTCAGTGTGCGTTTTGTAACATTATTCTGATCTTCAAACCAAAAGAATGTGTTATCTATTCAGAAAACTAAGTTAAATTATTTCAGTGGTGCTGGCTCACATGGCTACATGTATTAAAAATAAAAAGAAATAATGGGGCACCTGGGTGGCTCAGTTGGTTAAGCATCCAGCTTTGATTCGGGTCTTGATCTCGCAGTTCATGAGTTTGAGCCCTGCATCAGGCTCTGTGCTGACAGCTCAGAGCCTGGAGCCTGCTTTCGATTCTGTGTCTCCCTCTCTCTCTGCCCCTTCCCAGCTTTCTCCTCTCTCTCTCTCTCTCTCTCTCTCTCTCTCTCTCTCTCTCTCAAAAATAAATAAACATTTAAAAACACATTTAAAAATAATAAAAATAAAAATAAATTAGATCCCTATTTCATACCATACTGAAAAGATAAGAAAAGAAAACAAACTTTCAGAAAACAAACTTTAGAGTTTAAACGGAAATATAGGAGAACATTTTTATAATGTAAGAGCTAGGAAGGATTTCTTTAAAATATATAGAGACAAGTCAAACATGAAGGACAATACTGAATTAAATTGGAGACATATGCAGACAAAAAAGACACTATAAATAAATTGAAAAAAACCCCAAAGATTGTGAGATGATATTTGCAATGCGAATAAACTACCAAGTATTTTTATAGAGTATTCATAAACAGCCCCTTCAAACTAATAAGAGACTGACAAACAACCCAGGAGCAAAACAGGCACAAATATGAGCAAGGATCCCAGAAGGGGAGAAACTTGAATGACCAATAAGCATATGGGGAGGAGAAAGACACTAGGGTAATAATGTGGGGAATGCAAGATGAAAATGAGATACAGAAGACACCTGTCAGATATGTAAAATTTTTAAATATTATAACTAGAAATATTGATTAAGATGTGGGAAATGGAATTTTACTTCATAAAATGATACCAACAGTTTTGGGCCACTTGATAGATCTGGCAAAGTTGAAGTTGTCCTTAACCTCTGGTCCAATGGTTCCAGTTCTATGGGTCTTCTCTAGAGGAATCCTCACACATGTGCTTTAGAGACCCCTCCCCCCAGAATAAACACAACTATAACTCAGTGGGGGGATGGATAAATAAATCATGATGTACTCATTCCGTGGAACATTACACAACAGTTAATGTACTAAACCTACAAATGTCAACATGGATTAATCTTAAAGACATTTTGGGATCAGAAAAGCAAAATCAAGTTGCAAAACAATATGCACAACATGATGTCATTTGTGTGAAAATTTTGCACTCGGGTTCATATGAAATCTACGTGGGTACCTAAATATGTGATAAGTATAACAATGTGGAAGTAGGCTTAAAACAAATCAACTTGCTTTGGAGGAAAGCAAGCTAATGAGATCCGGTCAACCACTCAGCAAATGTGTATTAAGGACTTACTATGTGCCAGACACATAGGTATGAGGGATGCCATGGAGAACAAGACAAATTCACGAAATTTATATTCTGAGTCCAGGGATGTGAGAGAGACAAACCAATTAATATGTAATGATCTCAGTTGTTTATAAATACAATGGGAAAAATGGGGCAGAAGGAGAGAATGCAGTGTAGTGATGCAGGGACTCTGTGGGACTATCTCCCAGAGGACGTGCCCTTGAGTGGGGATCTGAGGGAAGGAAAGGAGGGAGCCAGTGAAGATCTGGGGAACAAGCTATCCAGACAGAAGAGCCCAGAGCAGGAATGAGCATGATATGCTCAAGGAACAGCAGATAGGCCAAGGCTGGAAGGAGGCAAGAGGCCAGACAGACCAATAGCCCAGATCGTGTTGGGCCCTGATAGCCAATATGACAAATGTGGGTCATTTCTGAATATGATATGAGGGGTGTCTCAGTCTGTTCTGGTCGCTCTAATAGAATACCACAGACTGGGTGGCTTATAAACAACAGACATTTATCTCTCACTGTGCTGGAGGCTGGAAGTCCAAGATCAAGGTGCCAGCAGATTCAGTGTCTGGTGAGAACCCACTTTCCAGATGGTCATCTTCTCGATATGTCCTCACCTGGTGGAAGGAGCTAGGGAACTCTGTGGGTTCTCTTGTTAGGGCCCTAATCCCACTGGTGAAGGCTCTGCCCTCGTGCCCAAGGCCCCTCCCAAAGGCCCCACCTCCTACTACCATCACTTTGGGGATTAGGTTTTAACATGATTTTTAGGGACACAAAATGTTCGGTGCATAGCTGGCAGTGACCACATATAATTTGCTCTTTATGAATTTCTGGGTTACAGTGTGACAGACTGACCATAGTAGGTGAGAGGAAACAGTGGGACCATCTGGAAGACCACCACCAAAGCCTGGGAGGGAGATGATGATGCAGGGAGATTGTGGATTCGGGAGAAATCTTGGATCAACTGATGCACTGCAGGGATGGGGCATGAAGGAAAGACAGGAGTAAAGGAAAGATCGTTCATGCTAAGCAAGTGGGAAAAAATGAACCTTTTACTGAGAGGGAGGAGTCTGAGGGATGAACATATTTGGTGGGAATCAGAAGTTTTTCTTTATAAGGTTGAGTGATCTGGAGTGGGTGGTAGATTCTCAACCTAACCTGAAATATCTAATTCCTTAATTTAAAAGTTGTAGGGCAAATACGGCAGAATATTAAAATGTGTTAAAAATCTCAGCAGTGGCTACGTGAGCATCAGTAACCCTCAGTATGTTCAAAATATTTAATTTGTAACAAAAGGAATGGTCAAGCTAACAATGGAGCACTGCATTCCTGGTAGGGCCAGCTGATTTATCAGCATTGTGGAAAGGTACATGAACCATAATGCCTTTTCCTTCCAAGAATTAAGAGAAGAAGGACGTGGGAAGAGTAGAGAGGAAGGGAAATAGTGAATGTGGCTGCTCCATCTGGATTGGTTAGAAGCTGCTAGGAAAGCTCATGAAAACGGGAGATCAAGTTTTCAGCACGGAGCCTCTCTCACTCAGCCCAGTGTCCGAAATCACACCATCCAGCCCCACACTCACAGCCCCTGAAGACTCGTCTGTAAAACCACATATCATACTCACAGAAGGCTGCATAACACAAGCAGTGTTTCATGTGCCTCACATGCCTGGGTTTCCACTTCAGTCCTTGGGCAAGATGCCTAACCTCTGCATGGCTCTGTCTTCTCATCTGAAGACAAGCCCAAAGGGCTACCGTGAGCATGTGTGTGGCCATAGCCCCTCACAGAGGACATATTCAGAGAATGCCGGTTGCAGGAAGTGTTACCACGGTTGCTGCTGCCCTCACTGTGTCCCTCCTGCAGCCAATGTCAGATCAATAAAATAGAACAATTATGAGAGGATTGGACCTAAGCATGCCACAGAGGACCCTTGAGAAAACAGGTCATGTGGGATCACATCATGATATTTTTTACACAGAAAGGGCCGTGAACTTGATTCTTGCTCTGTCTCTGCCTACTCTGTGATCTTGAACAATCACTAAAATGTTCCCAGTACCAGCTGCTTAATCCAAATATGAAGATAGGATCTGCCATATCTCTTCCCGGTGCTTTGGGGATCAGGAGGTAAGGGATATTAAGGCATTTAAAGAGCAAGCCAGAGAGCATGACTGCTTACCCAGTCAGAGTGTGCATTTTTGGAAAGAAATATGGACAGGTGTGCCCAGAAGTACCCCAAGCACATTGACAGCCAGGTGAACTTGGCACCGAATGCAGAATCAGCAGCTACAGGTCCAATTCCTGCCTTTCCCACACAAATCCCAACATGGCTTAGAAATGCCTTGAACTTCTCCTATCTCCCCACCCCACATCCACCATTTTATTCTCTCTGCGAAACAAATAGGCAATTCCCCCATATCAGTGCCCATGTGAAAAGGAACCCGCAGCTAACTGCATGATATGCCATGAGCTAAACCTTCATAAATGTGAGATTTGGGGTAAATTATTAAATATTTCCAAAGTCTGTTTTTTAATGTGTAAAGGGGGAAAAGTGAAACTTCATGTATAGAATAGTTGGAAGCATTAAATGTAATCATTTGGATGGATTGTCTGATGTTGTGTTTAACATGTAGTAAGCTCACAATAAATGCTTGTTCCTGTATCCTGAAAGTCCATGATGATACTGTCTCTCGACATATTCTGTAACCAGGGATTCCTCTTTTCTTTAGGTCAGGAAACGTACCTCTGAGAATGCCTTCTTAAAACCAAAATGAAACCATCAAAACCCTAGAGGAGAAAGCAGGAAACAACTTCCTGGACCTCAACCACAGCAATTTCTTACTCAACACATCCCAAAGGCAAGGGAATCAAGAGCAAAAATTAACTATTGGGACCTCATCGAGATAAAAAGCTTCTGCACTGCAAAAGGAAACAATCAATAAAACTAATAGGCAACTGACAGAATGGGAAAAGATAGTTGCAAATGACATATTGGATAAAGGGCTAGTATCCAAAATGTATAAGGAACTCACCAAACTCCACACCCGAAAAACAAATAATCCAGTAAAGAAATGGACAGAAGACATGAATAGACACTTCGCCAAAGAGGACATCCAGATGGCCAACAGACACATGAAACGATGCTCAGCATCACTCATCATCAGGGAAATACAAATCAAAACCACACTGAGATACCACCTCACGCCAGTCAGAGTGGCTCAAATGAACAAATCAGGAGACTATAGATGCTGGCGAGGATGTGGAGAAACAGGCACCCTCCTACACTGTTGGTGGGAATGTAAAGTGGTGCAGCCACTCTGGAAAACAGTGTGGAGGTTCCTCAAAAAATTAACAATAGCACTCCCCTATGACCCAGCAATAGCACTGCTAGGGATTTATCCAAGTAATACAGAAGTGCTGATGCATAGGGACACATGTACCCCAATGTTCATAGCAGCACTTTCA
>CM053566.1:83069641-83125448 GCA_028646485.1 Cryptoprocta ferox
AAAGAATGAAATCTAGCCATTCGTAGCAATGTGGATGGAACTCGAGGGTGTCGTGATAAGTGAAATAAGTCAGGCGGAGAAGGACAGATATCATATGTTTTCACTCATAAGTGGAACAGGAGAAACTTAACAGAGGACCATGGGGGAGGGGAAGGGGGAAAAATAGTTGGGAAGAGGGAGGGAGGCAAACCATGAGAGACTCTTGAATACTGAGAACAAACTGAGGGCTGATGGGGGATAGGGAGAGGGGAAGGGGGGTGATGGGCATGGAGGAGGGCACTTGTTGGGAGGAGCACTGGGTGTTATATGGAAACCAACTTGACAATAAACTATAAAAGAAAAAGAAAAAAAAGAAACTGTCAAAAACAAAAAAAAACCCAAAATGAAATACCATCACACACCTACTGGAATGGCTGAAACTGAAGAGAATGATAACACCAAGTACTGACAAGGACATGAAGCAATTGCAACACTGGTAAGGGTAAACAGAATGCAACCGTGGAGGGATGATGCTCAAGTGAAGTGTAAGCCAGTCAGCCTTACCGTCTTAGCTTTCAACCTGTTCATCACATGACTATCTAACATTTTCAGCAGCCCGGAGCAAAAGCTGATGGGAATGGGGTTTGATGCTTTCGTGGGGGAGGAAACATGTTCTTTTTAGATTGAGCAAGAAAAGTTCAGATGAGTGAAGGGTAGAAAACCTTCATGGTACTCTGGGTCCCAAAGACAAGATCCAGTGGGTGGGAGAAATATGAAGACAGGCACAGGCATCGAAAGGGAGGAGATGAAAGCCAATCAGGAAGGTAACCAACACGAACTTGACAATCCCAGATGGACTATGAAGCACCCCTCAATCATGAGGATAAGAAAATCATCAAGTACACATTCTTATGTTGAAAGTATTTTTTGTGCATAACACAGAAAATAAATGGCAATTTGAAGAGCTTAACTGTCATATGCACAGTGCTTTACAGCTTACAAAGTATTTTATACGTGAATTTCTGAATGCTCTGAATAGTGGTTATTATTTCGGTTTGATAGACGAGGAAACGGGAGTTTCCATGGCCTTGGTCACCCATGATCAGAGAGCTAGTAAGTGGCAGAAATACACTTGAGCAGCCCTCCCATCTAAGCCAGATATTCTTTCTTCTGTGCCAGTGGTTCTCAACTAGAGGATGACATTATGCCACGGGAGCCACTGGCAATGTCTGAAGACAGCTGTGATTGTCACAACTCGAAGGGGGTGGTAAGTGATGCTACTGTTATCCAGTGGGTAGAGGCCAGGGATGCTGCCTAACACTGACGGTGTATAACAACAGCCCCTATAACAAAGAATTACCCATCCCAAAGGTCAATAAAGCTAAGTTTGAGAAACCTGGCTTTATACCACGTGTATGTTGAAAACTGGTATTTTAAACAGCTTTTTCTCCAACTTGAAGACAAAATAACAGAAGTATAACAAAAATATATGACTTTTGCCTCTTCTTTCCTTTCTTATTAGTTTCACCACCACCCAGGACAAATGCTAATCTCTGTTTTCTTCTATGTTCAAGTCACAGCTAGTAGCTGCTGTGTGGTTGTACATACTACCAGGGGCTTTGAGTCAGTCCATTGAACAAGACAATATCAGATCATTCAGTGGAAACAAAACAAACAAAAACTAAAGAGGAAAACAAAGATTACTTTCTCATTCACATTATGTGTACAAAAAGTGTTGGTGTGTGGAGCCCTGCTCCACAAATACTCAGGGACACAGAACACCAGAGGCTTAACCATCTGGAAACTACACCATCTCTAGCACATGGACCCCTCAACTGCATGACAGGAGAGAGCTTGAAGAGGCTGCACACCAGTAATTAAAGACTTCACAGCCCACCACCCAGAACTAAGCACATACCAAGAGAATATAGGGAGGCTGGAAATAAATGAGGGGAATCTTGGAATAAAAGTTGTCCCTCTCTGCCATGGAGGATACCCTGCACTCACTTTGTAGAAAGTGATGGGCTGAATTGAGAGCCAAGAGTGACACAAGGAAAGCAATTTCTCTCTGGGCAAGGGTGAAATAACTCAGCGCTCGGGGACATAGAACAAACTGTCATCCCTTGTATGTTTATGGCCTGGCCATATGATCAGTCAGCAATGCCTTGCACTTCACAAAAGTTGAATCAATAGTTGTGCATTCAACTCAATGTCATTGCATGCCCTGTCTGTACAAAGTTAGTATATGCTTCATGGGATCATACAAGGAATATGGGGTTTCCAGAAAATATACAAAGGAACTGGAAGTTTGCAACTGCACAGAAATATGATGATGTGGTTTTAGAATATGTGAATAATTGCAATGGGTAATTGACAGGAGACTGGCATTTCTAGGAGAACTTTAAGCACAGGAATTCTAGAAGAGGACAAGGACAGCAAACAGACTTCTCAAATGCAATTCCGACTTGATGTAAAGGCTTGCCCGGAGCCTTGTGTTAAGCAGGACTCTGAGGCTGTGCAACAGACGAGCAGGTACCTGGAATGAAAGTCCAGATTAAGGGCATTGTGCTTCAGGCTTCCAGGTCTGTCCAAGACTTCTGACACCAGCCACAGGTACTCAGATGGCCACTGACACCCCCCCTTCAGATCACCTAGCTACAAATTCAGGGATGCCCATGAACTCTCTCAGATTTTAAAATTTGATAGAATGACTCAAAGAACTCATGAAAAACACCACACTCACAATCACAGGGGCTTTTTACAGCAAAGGGATAACAATCAGAGGCTGCCAAAGGAAGAGACACTAATACAGACTGAATGTCCGTGTCTCCCAAATTCATATCTTGAACACTTAACCCCTAGTGAGATAGTATTAGGAGGAGGGCTTTGGGGAGGTGAAAAGATCATGAGGGTGGAGCCCTCGTGAATGGGATTAGAGCTCTTATAAAAGAGGCCCCAGAGAGTTCCCTCACCCTTTCCACCGTGTAAGGACATGTGGAACATCCATGGTCCAGGAAGCTCTCGCTAGATACCAAATCTGCCAGTGAGATGATCTTTGATTTCCCAGCCTCCAGAACTGTGAGAAATGAATTTATGTTGTTATGAGCCACTCAGTTTGTGGTATTTTTGTCATAGCAGCCCAAACAGACTAAGACACATAGGGTGGAATTGGGGGATAAGAGGGTTCCATGCCCTCAGGGACACTTTACCCGCTGAGTGTCTATCTATGGAAATATGCACACAGAACATTAACACCTTGGGTCCCCTGAGCTTGGTGTCCATAGTCTGTTTTAGAGTTTCATTACACAGGCATGACTGATTGAACCATGGCCCCTGTGTCTGTCCAAAGTGCCATCCCTCACATCATGTGGTTGAACTTTCTGGTTTGACCAGCCCCCACCCTGAGTCATCTTAGCATGAACTATCAGTGTGGTCAAGGAGGCCACCACAAATCATGAAGAGCTGCCTATCACTAGGATAATTCCATGGGTTTAGAGGTCAGCTCCCAGGAACCAGGGACAAAGGCCAGACATCCTTTTGGGGCAAAGCTAATTCTTCACTGAGCAGTAGGAAAAACTAAGAATGTTAGTAATGATTTTATTATTAATGACTTCACATACAAATCATCTCATAAATATTTCATTGTCAGCGATTCTGTTTATTAAGAGCAAATAATGGGCCAGGTCCTGTGCTAAATATTTTATACAGTTATTTCACTCACTCTTCATAAAAATCTTTGAGATGAGTAACATTTGCAGATGAGGACTCTACATTTTATAGGGTAACTTACCCATGTAGTGTTAGAGGAGGAGCCTTTGAAGCCACAGGCCTAACTCTTAACCACGTGCTCTTAACCAGTCTGCTATGCTCCTGTGACCAATGACCACTGTCCACCTCAGGCACAGGAGCAGCACAAAAGGCACACTTCTACTGTGCCTAGGGCAGGTTTCTAGAAAGCAAGAAGTGGATGTGTGAGGCTTAGCTCCTGGGCCCACACCAGCCCCATGTTTACCATCAACTCTGCAGTCAGTCTGTCACCACAGCATCTCATGGGATTAGCACAGCCCCTGTACCCACCAGCTAACACAGTTTGGACCTGCTCAGAGCTGAGGACAACGGCTCTGCATCGTTGGCAGTCACTTGGGGGCCCCTTGGTCCTCCATGCACATGGTCTGTCAACCTAGATCTCTCACCCTTTTTTATGCATCTCTGAAACCCTAGTCAGTAGGCGGGAGTCTGATTTCCTGACTCACTTCCATGCCCTCGTCTTGTAGTTCCATTTATTCTTTTCCCTTAATTCAAGGAATGCCCTTAGTGACCCACTGTAACAAGGGACTTCCATACTTCAGAAAGACTTTTCTCTACCCCAGAAGTATTGCTCTGACTCTACTGCCAGGCTCAGCCACCACACTGCCCACTGACTGCCTCCTATTGAACTGAATTTTTTGTGATGTCACTTGGACTTGATCTCTGTCCCTCCCCATCGCTACAGACTGCACCCCTGATGGCTGTGTGCTCCTGATTGGCTTTCTCCTGTACCTTACCCTTCTCTTACTTGGTTTCTGCCCCATATCTGCTGCTCTGACCTTCAGCTTGCTCTGGGTCTCTGGCCATGCCAGCACTTTTACTCCTTTGGGACAGGAGGTGGGCAAGAAGAAATTAAAAAATGGAAATGTTTCTGGGGCACCTGGGTGGCTCAGAGCCTGGAGTCTGCTTTGGATTCTGTGTCTCCTTCTCTCTCTGCCTCTGCCCTGCTCATACATTGACT
Source organism: Cryptoprocta ferox (assembly GCA_028646485.1). NCBI lineage: Eukaryota > Metazoa > Chordata > Mammalia > Carnivora > Eupleridae > Cryptoprocta > Cryptoprocta ferox. Next base: position 83,074,389 of record CM053566.1, read on the forward strand.
CTCTCTCTCTCAAAAATAAGTAAACATTAAAAAAAAATTTTTAAGATAGAAATGTTTCACAATCAGCTCCCAGTTTATGCAAGATGCTGGAAAGTCACTCCAACTATAATCTGATTGATGCTGGCCAAAGAACAAAAAGGTCTCCTTAGACTTTCTAACATGCCTGAGGTCTACTAAGTCTGTGGGAGATTATGCACATCAGCTCATCCCTCACCCTGTGCAACTCCTCCTTCCTCACCTACTTATCTACGTTTGGACATGCGAGAGCCTACTAGGAGAGCAGGCTTTCCAAAGACATGCTCAGAACTGGAGATTTAATTCAGCAAAGAGACAAAAGATCATATCACAGAATGTGGGAAAGAAAAAGAACATTACTATTCTGGCATTTTGCTCTAATGAAATAATCTGTCTGTACAGGGAGGCATATTGGAGCAGAGAAGCCAAGGGTGGGCTCTATAAGGCAAAGGATTTCTTCTGTGCTCCCACACTTGTTCCAGATGGCTACCCGTGTAGTCAGGGAAGAGTTTGAGGAACGAGCTCAGGCCACGTTTGCCATCAATTTTGGTCCTCACAATTTTTTAGAGGCTGCCATTAAAGACTCTTAAGTATTCTGTTTAAAGGTTGAAGCACTTCTAAGAATCCCTCCTAGTTCAAGCAGCTATTTTAAATCTCCTAAAAGCAGCAATTGGCAATACTGGGAAGCAGCTCCAGGTTAATTTTTTTACTTTGGACACATGCATCAAAACTTAATCCAGAGTGGCACTTATCTGTTGCTCATCGGACACTCGTGGTCATATGTGCCTAAGTTGGGATGGATACCCAACAAAAGGAAAAGGTCCTGGAGACCACCAGCCACAGTGATCCTTAAAAGAAAGCTATTTGTAGTCTAGAATCAAAAGCATATCTTTCCCATCCTATTTTCAAATCATGAGAAGCAGTTTGAAAGTTGTACTTTCCTCAAACCCAGGCCCAGCCACTCAGCAAATTGTGTCTTTGCTGCATCCTGTCCATGGGCTTCCACATTCCTCAGGATTCCTGATTATGCAAAACTCTGACTCAGTCATTCTTTCTCAGGATGTTGTCAGAGTTTCTTGGAAACAGTCATTTCCTGACTAACGAATGTAAGAATAAAACTTGGCGAAGGTAAAATATGGCAGGGAAGTCATTGGAAATGTGTCTGCAATAAATTCACAGCCCTGTTCTGAGCTGGGGAAGACCTATTTCAATGAGGGTTCTCAGTGTTTTCTGTATTCAAGAGAATGTATGAGATTACTTTACCTTTGTAGCTATTGGAAGAGTGACAAACGTCATGATAGGGGTCCGGTCTGCAATGTCCCCTTGGATTAGAGGAAAGATTTCTATGAATGCTACTTTCAGTAGAAAGCTGCAAGGAAGAGCAAAGGGAGCTTTGGATTCAAAACTAGGGTTCTGAGCCCCAGAATTTGGTCTCTGGACCCGAGGGAGAGGGTGACCTGGCAAAGACAGCTGTGAAGGGCGAGACAGAAGACACAGCCCCACTTGTGGACAGCAGTTCCTCATTAGGAAGGCATGGGTCTGAGTGTGTCTCACACACCTGCCCCTTGCACACCTCACACACCTGTTTTGCACACAGCTCTGGGGAACTCACCCCAAGCTCCCAGTTGGGGCAGGGGGTGAAGTACACCTGAAAGTGTCAGGCTTCTTTGGAGGAACGGGAAAACTAACTCAGGGAGCAGCTGGGTGGAACCAGAAGGAAGAGCTGGGCCATTCAAAACCTGCCCCTGTAGATCCTGAGGGACAAGCAAATGCCTGCATGTAAGCCCCAGAGATGGGTGATCTGGAAGTCAGACAACAGCTGGAATAGTCATGGTGCCAGATGTGTAGTTCAAGCCCTTCCAAGACCAAGCTGGAGGCACAGTGTTTTTCCCTGGAGTGAGCTGGAGGAGGAGGAGGAAACATAGGGAGTGTTGACATCATCAGGGGTGTCTGAGTTTCATTCTTCTTGGGGGAAGATTTCTCTCCAATGGCTGAACAGCACGGCCATGAAGCAATGGCACAGCCATGGTAGTGGAAAAGCCTCCGAGATCAAAGCAGAACTTACCTACTGGGACACACATGCAGGGAGAGGTGGGGAAAGGAGCGTCCAGGAATCCTATTGAATGACTGCCACTGTCATCGCAAAGCACTTCATTTCCCCATCACAGGCCTCACCTTGGGGGTAGTGGCCATTAAGGATACAGAGAGCAAAATTAGGATCCTATGGACTCCAGACAAGATCTTCCTTTCAATAAAACTCATGGTACCTCTTTTATTTCTTTTTCCATGGGAGGAAAGGAATACATTTACATTTAAAAACTGCTATTTTGGGGCGCCTGGTGGCTCATTCAGTTAAGCATCCAGCTTTGGCTCAGGTCATGATCTCATGGTTTATGGGTTCAAGCCCCACGTTGACTGTGTGCTGACAGCTCACAGCCTGGATCCTGCTTTGGATTCTGTGTCTTCCCCTCTCTCTCTGTACCTCCTCTGTTGGCACTCTGTCTCTCTCACTTTCTCTCTTTCTCTCTCTCTCTCTTAAGTACTGAGAAAAAACTGAGGGTTGATGGGGGTGGGGGAGAGGGGAAAATGGGTGATGGGCATGGAGAAGGGCACTTGTTGGGATGAGCACTGGGTGTTATATGGAATCCAACTTGACAATGAACTACAAAAAAAAAATAAAAAAATAAAGACATATATATCCACAAAAAATAAAAATAAAAAACTTAAAAGTATTTAAAAACTGCTATTTTAATTTATTATTTTATTTCCAACTGACACCTTTCCTTATAAGCATCCATGGTGGGTTGAATTGTGCCTCCAAAAAAGATATGTCAAAGTTCAAACCCAGGGAACCTGTGAATGTGATCTTGTTTGAAAATAAGATCTTCATAGATGTGATCAAGTTACAATGAAGTCCTAATAGGTTAGGGTAGGCCCCAGTGCAATGACTGCTTCCTCCTTCAGGGAGAAGCTCAGCACAGACACATGAAGAGAGAAAGCCATGTGAAGACAGAGACAGATTGGGTGGAGGGTCTATGAGACAGAGAAGGCCAAGTGTGGCTGGTGACCCCAGAAACTAAGAAAGGCCTAGAACAAGTTCTCCAGAAGGAAGCAATCCGGCTGGCACTTTAATTTCAATCCGCAGCCCCTGAGCTGTGAGAGAATATATTTCTGTTGTCTTAAGCCCCTCAGTTTGTGATCATTTGTCACGGTGGCCCCAGCAAACTAATAAACAGCTTTTAAATTTTTCTCAAAACTCATAAATTAACTCATTCAGGTGAATCTAGGGCACACACTTGCAACCCACCATTTTACCAATTATTTTACTTCTGTCCTCTGTAATTCCTGTCTCTGACCCAGCTGTCACTATAGCCTCAGACATGGTGCTTCTGGGGACAAGGGGGCTGAGCCCTAGAGCAGCAAGGATGAGGACGGATGAGGCAGGAGGAGGAACAGGGATGGTTTCATGCAGACCTTCTACATGCTGCTCCCAGCAATGGTGTCCTTTCCTCCCCTCCCCTTCTCTTTCTTTTCTCTTCTCTTCTTTTGTCCTCTCTTCTTTCTCCCTCCCTTTCTCCCTGTCTCTCTCTCTCTCTGTGTCTCCCTTTCTGTTTCTCTATCTCTCCCCCCTTGTCTCTCTCTCTCTCCCCCTCTGTGTCTGTCTCTATCTCTCTATCCCCCCTCTGTCTCTGTCTCTGTCTATCTCTCCATGCTGGAGAGGCATGAACACAGTAGGATCTACCCCAGCCCTCAAGCAGCTTATCCCCAGAAGTTCGTCTAAGCAATACTTCTGTCTGCCAGGCTGGAAGTGGAGCATTAAAAAAAGGCCTTGTAGGGTGCCTGGGTGACTCAGTCCGTTAAGCATCCATCTCTCGGTTTCAGCTCAGGTCTTAATCTCATGGTACTGACAGTGCAGAGCCTGCTTGGGATGCTGTCTTTCCCTCTCTCTCCTTCTCTACCCCTCTCTTTCTCATGCTGTCTCTGTCTCTCTCAAAATAAATAAATAAACTTAAGAACAGTCATTCTGTCTTTATTTTCAAAGCAGAAGAGAAAGCACCTACATTAAAGTCCTTTTATCAATAGGAAATAGATGCCAATTGCTGTCTTTTTCTTAATATAACTTCTTTTTAAAAGAAGGCAAGCTAAGAAATACTCAGATCAGTAACAGGAGAAACATGGATCAATAAACAAGTTCTCCAAGGCCATGGTAGGCAAGGCTGCTGTGGCACTGTGGGCCACCAGTGCCTATCAAGTGTTTACTTGGAGTAGTTTACTGGGCACAGGGCCCAGAGGGAAGAGAGATTCCAAGGAGATCAGGAAATAGTCGATACTTATAAGAAAGTCACCACTAATAGAGAAGGAAGACTTCCATCAAATTAAGCTTTTCTGAACTTGAGATATCCTTGGGGACACAATAAACAAATGAAAAAGATAACACATGAGAATACTCAACAGGAGAAAACCAAAAACAAGCACAAATCAATATGTACGAACTCTTGCTGATTTGGGTTAACTGAAAGGCCAATATTAATTAGTGAAGGGTCTGAAATACAGAACATTACCTAAAAATATCTGTTCATTACTTGAAAATCACATGGAAGCATACATCAACCTGCATCTGCCAATAACAGGGATTGGAAACCAGTCTGCTGAGTGAATTGCAGGATCTAGAAGTTTCACCAAATCTGGTTCAAACAGTGCCTGGAGAGAGTGTGGTATGTCCATAGCAAGAACTCAGAGCCCAGAGCCGGAGCTGTAGAATTCCACCAGCAAGGCTCGGGGACCACACACACCACCTCACAGAATGAACCAACGCCAAAAGGCAGTTGAGAGTTCCGGCCAGGAGGCCGATGCTGGATTCCAATCCGATCTCTCCAGGTATATAAATAAACATGGGCAAGTTACCTAACTACTCTCTGCCTCCACGTCCTCCTCAGTAGATGAGCATAATAGGTAGCACTCTCTCCCATGAACAGCTGGGAGGCACACAGACCGAGTGCTGAGTAAAGTTAGGCACTCCTACCAGCACATCTACTACTACCACCGCCTCTGTCAGGTCTTTGTAGTGGAGGCTAGAGAAAGAGATCCAGTCCAAGCACTGACCCTCATGGGCCTACTGTCGATAGACCCCTTGACCCTACTGCAATCCTAAAGCCTCTGCTATAGAACTTGACTTTCCCCCCACCTCCGGGACACTCTTCCATTCTCCTGGCAGAGTAAGCGTGATTATCCCAATTGGGCAAAGCTGGTCCACTGTACACCACCTTCCCCCAAGTGGCTGGCCCCCAACAGAAGCCACCATGTCACTTTGCTGATGACAAGTTGCTGATGACAGCACTGGTGGTTTTATCTAAATCTGCCACGGTGTGGGAGCCATGCCTGCAGCTTGGACTTGGTCTTCACCTTCATGCCCAGCACCTTAACCACTCTATTCACAGCCCATCCTAAAGCACTGGAGCCAAGGACACAGGCTGGCTGACACTCACAGAGCAGCCACCGTTTGTGACAGGGGCCATTAATTAGCATTTCACGAGGTGCTCACATATGTTCCCACTGCCATGAGATGACTGACGTGCTTATGTGTATCCTGTCATCTTCCTTTGGGTCCTGAGCAATAGCCAAGCCATCTGACACAGGCCAGAAACCTGTAAACATACCAGTACCTGGAACGTGTTCACTCCATCCAAAGTGGCTGGTTGAGCTCCCCATGCTGCCCCTGAGTGAGGCCACAGTGTGGCTGAACTCCATTCTCTTCTAGCACCACGGTATGGAGCCCACTGTCCAGGAACCAGGTCCAGGTCTTTCTTCTTCTGCCAGTGAGTCACAGTAAACCTCCAAGGCCACAGCTGTAAGCCAAGGTGTTAGTGTGACACAGGTACACAGGTGCACAGGCCTGTTCATGTAGCTGATGGGACCTTTACACCTGCTCGAGAGTGATCTCCAAAGAGACATTTTCAGTGTAGGACTCGATGCTACACCTGCCTGGCCCACTGGCTTGATGGGTCTGATAATACCCAGCTCCCCACAGACACCTCCAGCCATGCCTTCAGGCCAGCAACGCAGTGCCTTTCAAGTGGGGAGTAGTCCCTTGCTGCAGAAGGTATGTTCTTGCTCTGGATCTCAAGGGGTCTTCACTGACTCTTGTATGTGGGGGTTACCAGACCTCTGCCCAGGACCTCTGTCCACCATAGATACCTCTCGACCCATCGGACTTGCTGAGTCATACATTCTGATCAACAGAGCAGTTTGCACTGCGGCTGGACCTGCTGCAAAGCTCAATTTTGTTCTGGGAATCGTTCAAAACTGAAAGTATTTGAGTCACCTGATAAATGGGTTGAAACAACACTCTGCTTCCAAATGCCAGAGAGTCTTACCCAGCAATATGCCTCCTTCTTAAGAGTAGGGAAGGTGATACAATCGCTTGCCATTTATCTGAAAGAGAATAAGACAATGTGCTCCAAACATCTGGCACCTGAAACTTCATCAGTGTGGATGGCCACTAACTCTGCATGGAGTCCATCTCCCACCTCATGGCATGGTGTCTCCTTGTGGTATTTCAGGATTCTTTTTTTTTTTTTTAAGTTTATTTATTTATTTTGAGAAAGAGAGAGAGAGCAAGTGGGGAAGGGGCAGAGAGCAAGAGGAGAGGGAGAGAGAATCCCAAGCAGTGCAGAGCCTGATCTGGAGCTTGAACTCACAAACCATGAGATCATGCTCTGGGCCAAAGTCAGACGCTTAACCAAATGGGCCACCCAGGCACCCCAATGGTATTCCAGGATTATTAAAGGCACTGGTGTTTGTCTCCCTCACCAGGGTTCCCATACTGCTTTATTAAAGGGTGTGTCCTCTGAACCCCTCCAAGGAACATAATTCTGGTGATAGATTTTCTGCTTCCACATAATAAATATATCCCCATGTCTTTTCCACCTTGAGCCTTCCTTCCCATCCCTTCTCAATACCATGCCAAGGGATTTGGGGATCTCTAGCTCATTTCATTAGTGCAATATGTGTCTTGGCTTCAAGGGTGTATTCCAACAGTACCATGGGACCTGCCCCAATGTCCCTGGAAGGATGCTGAATCACAAGGTAAGGAGAAAGCTCTCATGACCATAAATCTCTCTTAGCTGAAATTTATCCCAGTTCACTGCCGGTGCAGCATGAATCAGTGGGACACACCTACACACCCAGGGCTCTCCCACTCCATTTACGCAGTCCTCCCAGGGCATGATCCAGTTCTAGAACACTATCCCCAAAACGACTTTCCCCGGGTCTTTTTCCAAAAGCAGAGCCAGAGACACAACCCAGGAGAGGTACTATGTTTGGAGACACATGATCTCAGAAACAGAAGTGGGGGCTGAGAAGAACGTTGAAACAGGGAAAGAAAACTAACACACAGGTATGTTTTTGAGCTGCTCACCATTGTGGACATGAGCTCGATTCTGCTGGGCTCCCCTGAGGAATGATGTATAAAGTGCCTCTGAACTGTTCAGAAATGAGGAAAGTTTATCCACCAGACCTCATTTGTCAGTTGTGACCCAATAGGGGTGAACCCCTTATCCTGTTGGGCTTTTACCTGAGTCCAAGTGTGAACCCCTCACACTGCCAGGTTTATACCTGAGCCCCACACCTCAGCCCCAGAGAAGCCCTGGAGCAGAAAGAGGAGGTCACAAAACCATGGGAAATTTCATCAGGTTACATTGTGCAAAGTGGTTTCCAGCAATATGAGTGGAGTAGCAGATAATCAGAGAATGATTGGCACAAGCCATGTCTGATCTAGAAGTATAGAGGCTTGGAAATAAGAAAATCACAAAGGCAAAAAAGTTAGTAATTGTTTTTCAGTACTGCCCAGTTCTCATAGCGGAAAGCGTCTATTTGTGGACCTAGACGCAGGAGACAACCTTCATGTGCCATGAATATTTGAGTCATGTGACTGACTCCCCTTGCTTTCAGTTTTATGCTCACCATGCTCACTATTCGAATATAATTTGGCCTCCACGTGACTCAGCCTCAGGAGAAGAATGCACGAGAGAGAATGTGATTTTCTTGTCCTTACGGCAATTACAGTCTTCATTATAAATTAATTAGGGCAATAGGATTTGATATATCAGGCTCTTGTGAACTATGAGACTGAGTCAGCAGTCCCAGGGCCAATAACCACACATAAGACTGACTTTGGAACTGAAATGCTCTTGCTGTGAGCAGGGAGAGAAAAATTTTCGGGGGTCCAAGTTACTATGGTCCAAATGAACCTGGAGGAGATGGGCCAGTAAAATTATTAGTCAGCATTATTTGACTTTATCTGTGTCAACAGATTATCAAATCTTAGAAAAACTCAAATTATACCATCCATATATCGTGACTCAGTTTGTCATTAGCTAAAAGCCTCCTTCGAACTCTGGAGGTAAGGTCCAGGAGGAGGTAATTTACAGTATAAAATTGAATCACTGAGTTCTACTCCTGAAGCCAAGAATATACTGTATGTTAACTAATTTGAATTTAAATTTAAAAAAAAAGAAGAAGAAAATTGGGAGTTAAAACAAAGATTCCAGGTACGAACTGCCTGTGTGTGTGTGTGTGTGTGTGTGTGTGTGTGTGTGTAACACTTAACATAGATCCACTCTATTGACAGATTAAGTGCACTCTCCAGCCCTGTTACCTATGGGCAGTATCGGACAGCACACCTGTAGAGCTCATTCACCTGTGTGACTGAAACCCTAGACCCACTGGACGGCAGCTCCCTTACTTCCCCTCCCCTCGCCCCTGGTAACCACCAGCCTCCCCTCTGTTTCTGTGAGTTCTACTATTTTAGATACCTCGTGTAAGTGGAATTGTGCAGTACCTGTCTGTCTGTGACTGGCTTATGTCATTCGGCATAATGTCCTCAAGGTTCATCCATTGTTGCAGATGGCAGGATTTCCTTTTTTAATGCTGAGTAATATCTCCCTGTATGTAGGTAGCACATTTTCTCTATCTACTCCTCTGTCCACGGACATTTAGGCTGTTTCCATGTCTTAGCTACAGCGAACATTGCTGCAATGAACAGGGGAGTGCTAACATCTCTTTGAGATCCTGGTTTCTATTCTTCTGAATACCCGCATGTGGAACTCTGAATGGTAGGATAGTTCTATCATAATTTTTTGAGAACCTCCACCTTGTTTTCCTTAGTGGCTTCACTATTTTATATTCCCCAACAGTGTGCAAGGGTTTTAACTTTACATTCTAACACTTGTTATCTTTTGCTGTTTTTTAAGATAGCCATCCTCATTTGTGTGAGATCATCTCCCATTGTGATGTTGATTTGCATTTCCTCACAATTCTGATGATTCCTGACGATATGGGACCATCCTTTCACATATGTGCTGGTCACTTGTATGTCTTCTTTGAAGAAATGTCTATTGCAAGTCCTTTGCCCATTTTAAAATCAGGTTATTTGGGGGTTCTTTTTACTATTGAATTGTTGGGTATTTACTTATTATCAGATACATAGGGCTTGTAAAACAATCTCCCATTCGGTAGATTGCTTTTTACTCCACTCTTTCCTTTTCCAAGTAGCAACTTTTTAGTTCGATGTAGTCCCACTGACCTATTTAAACCTAGTTTTGCTTTTGTTGCCTGTGATTTTGGTGATAGATTCAAGAAACTTAATCATTGCCTAAACCAATGTCATGAAGCTTTGCCCCTGTGTTTACCTTAGGAGTTTTATAGATTCAAGTCTTACATTTAAATCTTTAATCCATAGTGAGTTGAGTTTTGTGAAGGATGTAAGAAAAAGGGGAAAAGAATTTCATTCTTCTGCATGTGGACATCCAGTTTTCCCAGCACCATTTGTTGAAGACTGATGAGAATTCTTGACGGCTAATTAGCTGGCCTCTTCTGGCCTTCAAGAGAGTCTTTTAATTAGTGTTTTTACCACCTGAGAATATGCAAAAAAAAAAACCCAGGAAGTACTCAGAACTTACTATATGCAAAACACTACACATAAAAGAAGGAAGGGAAACTCAAGAGCAAAGGGGAAGAAAAACAAAACACAAAACACACCCTATTAAGTGGAAAAGTGAGTATAAGCTGCATAATATTGGGGTGTCAGACATTCCATTTTTATGTTCAGAGTCCCAGGTCCACAGAGCCTCTGCCTTCAGAGTATGATTTGCAATTCATTTAATAGCCATGGGAGCTTCAGATCCTACCTCCCCTTGTTTTCAAGTTTCCTCCTCTTTCCACTACAAAGGAGTAGCCACCTTGGGAAGAAAAAAATCTTACTCCCCAAGTCCTGCTAAAAGGATTGAGGTTCTTTGGTAAATACAGATGTTCTGTCACTATTCCAGAAAAGGTTCCATTTGCCAGGAAAATCACCATGCCCCTTTGCCATCTACAAGCATCCTACACTTCCGAGTGTTTTGGCATAACGGGCTATTTAAGCAAGCACTTCTATTGCTTTTAGAATGTGAAGCAATAAACAACAGCTGTGATTATTTAAATGCTGAAGTGGGGCTGAATCCATTTAATTCATCACAAAAGACATTCATTGCAAGTGAGCTGCAGAGGCAGAGAGATGCCTGTGATTATACCAAATGGGGCAGCCAGAGAACGTTGTTCTGAACTTCCTCCATAGTGGTTTCAAAATACAGATGCATCTGCCCTTCTCGTTTGCTCTAGTAATTTACTGTACATGTTTCAGGCATATATTTAATGCATTCAACAAGGTAGAGGGTTTCTTCATCTATGATTCAAGATGAAGAGTAGAGATGAGGCTTCTTGGGGAAGTTCTTGAGGCTGAGAGAAAAGGGAGTCCTCACTATCAAGGTATTCTTAGAGAAGGTGTCTCAGACAGATAGGGTCTGTCTGGGTATTAGCTGCAGAGGTAGGATTGCCAGATAAACTTAAATTTCAAGGGGAAAATCATGCTATTTGTTGTTTATCTGAAATTCAAATTTAACTGGGTGTTCTGTATTTTTCTATGCTGTCCCCAACATAGAGGTCACTGAGTCTAACTGAATGACTCTCCCAATGAAAGGTAACATCGACTGGAAGAGTTGGTACAATGCTTAAGTATTTCACCCAGTTCCAAAAGTAACAGGTATCACAAAACAACAAGAAGGGAGATATCCCATGTCCAGGGTAAAGGAAGCACATCCTGTGGAACAGTAAATGAAGGGACCCCAGTGGAGTCCCCTAATGAATGTCCTCATGTCTCTCTTAGCAGGAGGGGAGTCGGGGGAAGGGGGTCGCCCCCGATGTAGGCAGCAAGTGAGGTGTTTACCTCTTATTCCTGGCCTCCACACTCCAACTCCATAAAACACAACCTAATTGCCAAAAGTTAGACCCAGACATTCTGCCCACATGCCCCTATGGGAGGCAAGCAGAGAAATGGCAGAAGAGAATGTAAAGTCACTCAGCAGAAGCTGAGAAAGAGAAAGGAAGCTGAGTGCAACAAGGAAATTAGATCACCCCCATGACACTTCAAGAAAAGAACAGGACTGGCAGAGTGGATGAGATGTCCTCTGCTGAGGCAAAATAAACAGCTTGCAGAAGAAGGTGCAGAGAACATCGAGGCCCCTCTTCCTCTGGTCTCCTAAGAAACAGGACCTTGAAGATTGTGATTGGTCTCTTGATTCCCTCACAGCTTCGCAAGGAAGCCCTAGGAATCTCCATCTGAAAATTACAATCCTAGAGCTGCAGGGATAAGGAGACTAACTGATGTGACATCAGGAGAAGTCAGGTGAGGAAAAGCAATGGCCGCCACCCGAGCCCTGCCTCCCTATGTGATCAGGAGCACAGTGGAGCTATTTGGAGACAGGCACCCAGCAAAGCCAGTGAAAGCCAGTGAAGGCTGATGTTCCAGTTTGTTTTATTTAACCAACTTCTACTTCAGGAAATTGCTAAACAAACATTTGAAATAGTCAGCTTCCTCACCATAAAATCCCAGAGTTGTTAAGGAATCCTGCAGTTACTGAACTCAAACTAGTCCCGCCCTGACACTCTACAAGCAATATAGTCTCCCTCTGGCACATTCTCTACAGCTCATTTAATCCGAATATTGTCAGACATCGAGGACACCATGGAGATTGGCCTGGCCCAGCCCCCCTGCAGCCCTGTACCCCCTCCTCACCCCTGGGAGAGCCGGGTACCAGCCAGTGTAGGTTGGCTAAAACAGCTAGTCTTAATAGAGTCACAGCAGGGTGGGGGGGAAAGTGAAAAATACATTACCTAAAGATAGGTGGCTTGGCTTTATTTATTTAATGAAGGGAAAACAAAGAAATGTGCCTAAAAGAGAAAGTAGACTGAGTGGCCGATTCTGTGCATCTATGTGAATTCTATGTGGAAAGATACAGTCAAGGTTGTGGCTGACTTGTTAGCCTTGACTAACAAGGAAAAGGACCAATCCTTGACAAGCTAGGATTCTTTGGCTCTGTCCACTCCATAAAAAGGCATCGCCGTGGCCCTGGCTGGTCAATGACATGTGGTCCCCACTCTCCCACAGATCTGATGAATAGCCAGCCCCCTGGTGAAGGACAGGCTTCTCTACTACACCAACGAGAAGCTAGCTGGCGACAGCCTGGGCCGGTCAAGGCAACTGATGAGCTGACCCGGCCCATTGGAGCGGCACCAGCTCAAACCTGCTGGCTGCAAATTGCTCACCTGGCCAGGAACGCCTGACAGGCGCTGCATCTCTGCTGCTGGTCTGAAAAAAACGAGGACAGAAGTAATTCTAAAAAATGCTTGCAGCAATTGCCTTAGAGTTAGAACGCCATGTGGATTCCACCCCCTCCCTTCTTTCTTAATGCGGTCATTATGAAGCTAATGGTCTAATTAGAACATTCGTGTCGCCCAGCACTGTGCCCTGCTGGCATTAAGAACTCCGGGTTTGCAAAGCCATAACTTTCCAGAGTCTAACTCAGCGTTAAATGTAAAGAAGGAATAGCACAAACTTGAGGCGTAAAGTCGGAAGGCAGCTCAGAGCATCACATGCATTTCAGTGACAATCCTGTAACCTTGGAAGAGTCAGCAAATCCCCGTGTCCCTCACACCATATTGCAGCAGGGCCTTGAGTCAATAAGCAATGAAGTTAGCGATGCGTCCTCCTGGGAGGTGGCGGTCGAGGCATCCATCATGTCGCTCTCTCAGCCTGTTCCAAGCAGTGAGCCTCAGAGAGCTGGAAACCTGCTTCCCAGGCCCATCAGGCTTCTGTCCTGTGGCGACGAAGCAGCTGTCACCCTGCACAGAGGCCAGGTGGGGGCAGAGGGAAAGGCGGGTGCACAAGCCCATACCTGGAGGCAAAGCAGGGCCCCGGCCCCAGAGCACAGAGAGACAAGGCCTTCCCCTGCTCTCAGTCTCGGCTGGCTTCAAGTCAGCCCTGGGGCTCCAGCCAGGTCAGGGAGGCAGGAGTCCGAACACCCCTGAACCTGGGGATGCTCCGGACGTGGATGTTTCGTTTAGGGGGCGAACCCACTTTGTTTTACAAATAATGTACTTACAGAATACAGACAGAAGACAAAAAATACAGAGGAACAACAGGCAAAGAGGAGAAATACATGTAACCCTTTCCCCTTGGCTCCCTTTCCTGAGGACAACAGCTGTCACTTTCTTCTTCATTTTTCCAGATTTTTCTATGCCATCTAAGCATACACACAAACCTATATCTACATAATTAATGGCTCCTTACTTTTTTTTAAATTTTTAATGTTTATTTACTTTTGAGAGACAGCGGGAGACAGAGCATGAGTGGGGGAGGGGCAGAGAGAGAGGGAGACACAGAATCCAAAGCAGGCTCTAGGCTCCACACTGTGAGCACAGAGCCCGATGCAGGACTCAAACCCACAAACCATGAGATCATGACCTGAGCCAAAGTTGGATGTTTAACTGACTGAGCCACCCAGGCACCCCTATGGCTCCTTATTTTTTATACAAATGGTAACATGTCACAAATGCCATTCTGCATTTTATTTTTACTTAATAGTTCCTGAATGTTGTTTGAAGATATGGGAATATATGGGCGATATTTCAGTAAAACAGTGTAGTTAATCTGTCTGAATAACTACACTGCATTCCCTTGTATGGATACACCCTCATTCATTCAATCAGTCCTTTAGTGGTAGATGTTCAGGTTGCTTCTAGACTTTAGTTCTTACAAACAGGGCTGCAATAAAAAATCTTCACACATGACTTTGACCTTTGGTGCAGGCATGCAGGTAGGTTAAATCTCAAGCCCTGGAATTGCTGGGTCAAAGGAGATGTGCACTTTAAATGCTGCTGTGTGTGCCAAGTTGTTTTCCAAAGAGATCATAAGAATTCATATCTACCCATAAATAGTGGTTGAGCTCACTATTTGAAGGAGTGTCTCTCCTGTAGCTAATAAAAGAGGCTGTATCAGTAAAATGGAAAATAAAAGTTCACAAACATATTCTAACCAATAGCAATTGGCTAAATACCTGAATCAAAACTTAGGTTGGATAAGCTCTCAGCAGAAGTAATCCCAAACAAAATGAAACATTTTGTAGGTAAGAGTGGGGAATGAGGGCAGGACACATGGTGAGTGGCCCATGGTTTAATCTCAGGGTATGATCATTCCACTGGGCTCCAGAGATCCCGCCTGTTGTCTTTTTTTTTTTAATATTTTTTTAATGTTTATTCATTTTTGAGAGAGAAAGACACAGAGCGTGAGCAGGGGAGGGACAGAGAGAGAGAAAGACACAGAATTAGAAGCAGACTCCAGGCTCTGAGCTGTCAGCACAGAGACCAATGCAGGGCTCAAACTCATGGACCATGAGATGATGACCTGAGCCGAAGTCGGATGCTTAACCGACTGAGCCACCCAGGCATCCCCTGTGTGTTGTCTTTCAATAAAGATGTTTGTTTAATGGGAGAACAATGCTATACATTGAATATGTATTGAGCCTAACAAATATGCCCAAGCTGCTCATTGCTTCCATTACCAGGGAGATAATATCTTGCATGAGAAGGGTTTAAACCAACCAGGATAGAGACCTCCTGGGGAAGGCAGCATTCATACATATAAATGAAGACAACAGAGGATTATTCTTTCATTTGCTTTCACCTTTTTTTGCTTTCAGAAAAGTAGGAACTGCTCTAAATGAAACATAAATAAAACAAAGTAAAGTAAAAGAAATAAAATAAGACCCACGCTTAACTTTGAATCAAAAGTCAATTTCCTCTTAATATGCTTAACCAGAAATGTAATTAATTTTGTACTGGATAGATAAGAAGCTGTCAAACTGATATTTTATTACCGAGATCTCTACCAAAGTTGTCAGAAAAGGCAAACAATCATTGCTTTATCCACAGATCCATCAAGAGCCTCATTATTTATTTCTTCCATCATTTCGAAAGCTGAATGCAAATGCTTTCTCCAGTTGCTCCACCTAGCGGACCACATAGGCAATCACAGCTCTGACTGTTCCCTTGAGGCAAAGCCCCAATACCAGAGAGAAAATTTTATGTGTAAAAATGACATCATTTGTTTAATTTTGGTAAGTATTTCATAATAAAAGTCACAAGCTCAGGTTGAAATAGAGCCCACCATGAAGATGCGTTTGAATTTTCCTTAGAGAGAAGAGAAATGTCGTTGTCAAGATAGGAAGAAAAAAGACTGACTTAAGCTCGTGTGGTGACCAGAGTTTCCTGAAGAATCAATCAAGAATGTCATCAGAAAGTGAATGTGAGATAGTTGGCATGGTAACTGGGACACTGAGGCAGTTCTTTGTGGTCTGTGCTCACACTCACTTAGAACTCACGCATCATCATCCCAGACAAGCAGGGGAAATTGCTAATTAATAAAATGCCATCCAAGTATTATGTGTTCCATAGTCACCATGGCTCATGCTAGCTCTACAAAGGGTGGTGATTAGATCACTGTTCTGGTTTCTAATCTAAGGACATGACTGTCACTGCTGTGATTCTCCCACCAACGTGTTCACCATTGTCTCTGAGCATAACAAAATGGGGCAGTTCGATAAACTCAAGCTACACGGAAGAAGCAACAGGCTACATTCCACTCAAAACTCTTGACACAGGGAATCACAAATGAGATGCAAGCTTTAAGCACACAAGCAATCAAGCGTGCACAGCAGGAAACTAATGATTCCCATAAATGGCAGTTTAATCAAATGCTTTATTCCTGCCTGAAGTGAACTTGTCCACAATTCACAAATCAAATTTCACTCGGTTGTGTTTTCTACCTGGTGTAGCAAGATCTTCACCCTCTTGCCCACTCAAGGCAGGGTCCCCATCACCAACCCATGTACACGCCCTGGGAAGCTGTTTTAAACAGGTGGCTGGGATCGGCCCCAAAACCAACACAATGAGGATGAAACAAAAGTAAATTCCAGGTAAAACCAAATGTAAAGTATCTTCCACCGCTCGGTTTCTAACACAGAAGAATCATGGCATCAAAAACACAGCCAAACTCAGAATCAGTTCTGACAGAATAGATTTTCTGTTTCAAAAGCATACAGACTACAAGCAAAGGGCCCTACGAAAATAACCTGTTTCAGTAGTGGCTGATACTATCATGAGACGCATCTGCGGGCCTGCTACGGGGCAGGATGGAGGGAAAGCATTCCGCATCTGCTACAACATTTGTGTATCCACCTTGTTTAGACAGAAGAGAGGGCGTTGGGAGATTTTTTAGACCAATACAAGTAGGAAATGACCACATTGATATTTTTTGTGTTGTTACAGTTGAAGGTTCTGAGGCCTCCAGGAGCTAAGGATATTTGTCCATGGGGAAAATAGTAAGATAACCAGAGGACGTGATGCAGAAATGCTCCTGGTCATAGTACTAGTTTGCTGGCACTGCAGTAACAAATACCACAGACTGGGCAGCTTAAACGGCACACACTTGTTTTACCACAATTCTGGAGACCAGAAGCCCGGCATCAAGGCATCTGTCAGTAGGGTTGCTTCTTCTGAGGCCTCTCTTCCGGGCTTACAGATGGTTCATCTTCTTTCTGTGTCTTCACAGGACCTTACCTTTGTGTGTGTCTGTGTCCTCTTCTCCCCTGTAAGCACACCAGTCATATTGGGTTAGGGCCGAGGGGGTTCAGAAGTTGCCACTTTAGTGTATGAATTATTGTGAGTTAAAGGCGATGGGAAACCAGAAGACACAGAAAAAGTTCTTTACCTCCCCCCTAACTGCTTAAAACATATATTTCCCCTTTTGTAAAGGAAATTTCCATTAGTCAAGGTATCGGTCCAGAAAAAGGACTTCTCCCAGAGATAATTTTGTTACCTGAGAGACTGTCATCTGCATGACAAAGTAAACTCTACCATAATCTCCTTCCTTCCTTTCCCATAATTTGTCTCACCCCACCCCCACCCCCACACCCTGCTGAAACTCCAAACCTCTGTCCTTTCTGTAGCTCAGGGTAGCATATGTCTCAATCATCTGGCTGCCCACCTCTCTGAGTCTCATATATTTGTGAAATTCCTGTGCATATATATGTAATTAAACTTATTTTTTTTCCTCCTGCTGATCAGTTTTATGTCAACTTAGTTGTTAGACTGGCCACAGGACCAAGAAGGGTAGAAGGAAAATTTCCCCCTGCTGCTGGGCCCACCTATATGACCTCATTTACCTTAGTTACAACTTTAAAGACCCCTCTCCAAATACAGGCACATTCTCATGTTCTGGGGATTAGGATTTCAACAAAGAAATTTGAGGGGATACAACTCAGTTGATAGCCATTCACTCACATGCCCTGGGAGCCTGGAAAATTAGGGAGGTAGCTGAAGAAAGTATAGGAAGAGGATTCCTCCCCACAACATGTGGGATGTAGGCACAGGCCATCTGTCTCAGAGAGGATCCCAGAAGGAAGGTTCAGGAAGTGTGAGTGGAGGGTGATTGCACCCTGTCCCCTGATGCCTCAGGGTGATAAGGCAGGAGCAGGGAGCATGGTGTGCTGACCCTGTGACAGTTATGGACAGGGAAGTGAGGTGTCCACAGACTGGGAGAGCTGAGCACCTTTTAAGACTCCACAGGAGTCTGGCTTCTCTCTGCCAATAGGACCAGGACTCTCCCAGACATTCCCCTACCCCTTGTTGGGGAAATGTAAATAAAAGCAAAATCTCCTCCCAACCCAGAAGCCCTCTCGGCAAAGATAGAAAGGGAAGAAAACACTTTTATTACTGAGTATGCTCTAAACCAGAATGTGGCATGGATCAAAGGCAATCTGCTAAGTGATAGGAAGGACAGAAAGAAATCTCACCCTTAACATAGCCAAGCCGATACAAGACATTGAATACATGTTTATACATGTTATCAAGGTAAAGCAATAACTAGTCCTCAAGGAGAGGCCTTGACAGCACCATTTGTCAATGTAGAGTTCATCCTAGAGTCCCCTGGTCCTGGGGCCCATCTGTGTGAGCTGCATGGCTCTATCCAGAGGAAAAACAAACTTCTTGTACATTTAGGATAGGAGGTAGCTTTGCAACTGGGAGCAAGCTCCCACAGGAGTCCGACTCCTAGCCCCCCACAGGAACTGGGAAGTGCTTCTTCCCAGATGATTGTATTTCAGAGGTGGCTTCCTGGCCCTTGAGAAAGGCAGTCCTGGGTCCTAAAGCTCACCAGAGACCTATCTACTCTGTGAAAGGATTTATATTCACTTCAGAGAGGAGAAAGTATTTACAATAACACGTTTTCTAAGGTAACTGATCTAAAACAAAACATAGGGGGGACAGAAGTTTTCTCCCTTATTTTCAATAGGGAGATTTAAGCCTCTTCTTTCTACTTTGTATTTGTCCTTTGTCCTTAAACAAGGCTCTGCCAAGTCCCCCCAGGAGGCAGTAATGGCTATGAATGGTGTGCCCCCGGTGGGGGGGGGGGGCATGTGAGGTGTGGGCAGGATCCCAGTGGGGGTGAGCTGCACCCCTGTGGAAAGCTCTCAGTGGGCAGAAGTAGTGACACGTCACTCCCTGCAGAAGCTCAAGTGGGAATGAAAAATGTGAATGGCCAGTGATTATTGTGATGCTCAGAGAAACGCCTGGAGTTGTTAAAAACTCAAGCCTTATGCTGATCAACTTAGAGATACTGAATAAATAAAATTAGACATGGGGTGGAACCAGGGATGCCAGGAGTCCGCCTCCATCCGGTCTGCTCTGGGCTGTCCCAGGCATCTATGGGGTTCTCCATCCATGTAAGGGTCTGCACAGCTCCTTCTTCCCTTAGGCAGACAAGAGAGGGAGACAGAGACAGAGACAGAGACAGAGAGACAGAGAGAAGACAGTAGATAAAAGTGGAAATCAGCTACAGCTTCCTCAAGGACATCAGAGATTGACAAATGGGTTGTGCTACATCAAAGACAGTTGGTGAAAATTACATATTTTTGTAAGATTGAAGACGGAGCTTCTGGGGATCACAAACACAGCTTTCAATTTAAGTTTGTTGAATATATGCATACACTGGTGCTTAACGTATGCCATATTCCCCAAACAAAAGCCCAGACCCCAAACACCTCTTTTAAAATGGTCATTGACACTTCTTGGGGATGTTTTAAATAGGAATCATAACTTCCCATTTATTTTGTGAAATGTATGAAAAAAATGTTTTATAAATCGGATTGTAAGTTTCTAAGAATACAAATAGAAAATATTTGCTTGCGTTCTCCCCAGCAAATTTCCACATATTTATCTTAGAACCCACTTAGCATATTAAGGCACAGTGTTTGCAGACGACCTCTCACCACAGCTGGGAGTGAGATGGGGTGCATCCCCACCAGCTGGACGTGGGCTCAGACTCCAGCTCTCTGCTTAAGACTTCATGGCTAAGGTCTCGATGGCTCTACCCATCTCAGTCTCCGGGATCCCAACCGTGAGTCAGGATAACAACACAAATCACGATCTCCTCAGAAGGACTGAGTGAAATGGTATTTATTATATGAATTATAGATAATATAAGAGTGCCTGGCAAATACGTGGTCAATGCCTAATTGGTAAATTGTAAATATCCTGCCATGTGATAAAATGTCTAGAGTAGTTACAGTAAACACATGCATGAACATTTTTTGAAAATGTGTTTGTTTATCCAAACACAGTGTTTATCCTACCACAGTGTGGTCTGCTTAATTCCTGTAAAAATCCTGACTGAAATACCTTGATGATGTGGTTTATTTTCATCTTTTCATAAAGTACTTTTTTTCCTGCATTTCTACATTTATTAATCAAATCTCACGGTTTTGCTCTTCCTTTCCCTCTGACCCTCACATGTACCTTCATGTTCACTCACTCAAATAGCCACCATTTACATGCTTCTTTCTTTGAACAATCCCACAAGTTCATGAATATCGAAATAACCTCATCTTCAAAGCACTGCATGTTAAAATTGAATTTGGATAAACACGGATACCTAAAATACAGGTTAGAAAGAAGAGGGAAATGATAAAAGGAAAATCCCATTTATTCTGAAAATATAACATGGGTTCTCTGCACCTCATCGGAAGCGCTCAGCCCTGGGGACGTACGAGGCCACGGAGGACTCATATGCCTCATATGCGGCAGGGACTCACCCCCTCTCCCCTGGCCTCCCAGGACCTGGGATGTGAGCAGGAGCATTAGGAGGGACCACTGGTTAAAACATTTACAGGCTGATGCAATTGGAAGGCGGAGAGCCTGTCTTCATCTCCTGCCGAGATTCCCTCTTTGTGAGGAAACAGACTTCACAAAGTCTGGCCAGAGAAACCCCTTCTCTATCTTCTCTGACATGGATGCCACACAAATACCTTTTCCCATCTCCATTAGCCAAAGGCAAATAAATAAAATGTCCCCTTTCAAGTCACCTTCTAGTGGCTTCTGTTCGTTCACACAAACATCATGATTTAGGCTTCACCTTGTTCACTTGAAATAAAGGGGTATTAGTTTGCCCCACATTATAGGAGATTTAAATAAAATATTATCACTTCCTAAATGAATTGTACACTTTAAATTAACAAAACATACTTGCTATTTTTTAAGGTGGGCATTACACAGAAGGCGTAACAGGAACAATCAACAGTGACCTCACCGGAAAGCCTATAATCTGGAAAAGAAATAAGACAAAAATACAAAAACTATGTCATAAAGAATTGAAGATGACTAAAGCTTTTGAAACTGAGAGTAGGGAAATTGGCCTCCCGTTAATAACTACAGACACATCAAAAGAAAAGCCTATATTTTTGGATAAGAGAGATGTAACAGATTCGGTACTCGTGATGCTGAGTAGTTGGGTTCACCAGCAAAGTTTGCATGAGTCTTGAGTAGAGCTACCTGGAACCCAGCAAGAGGGACCGGAGTAGAAACTTGAAGAACACCTCATTTCAGGACAAAGATCATGGATGGAAAAAGAGTTGGCACAGAGTTAGAAGAATCAGTGAAAGCTGGTGGCCAACGAGTCAGTGGAGGAGAGAGCTTTAGAAAGACAGAGTAACCAGCTGTGTGGGGGTGGTGACCTCAGATAAAAGCCCCTATATTTAGTGATTGGGGTTCATAGTTTGTGTGAGATCTAATTCATGGCTTCTATCTTCTTAGTGACTTTGGCAGCCAGGTTACTGGTAAGTCTGGTGAGTACTGACAGCTCAGCAAAAAAGAAATCCAGAGAAGGAACGGGGCAGATACCCAGCCAGAGAGGACCAATTTGACGGTCAACAGACTGGGAGAAAAGCTTGGTTTACAGCCAGCCAGCCAATTTCAGGGTGAAAACGCAACACTTAGCACAGAGTTGGAAGGAGAGACTGCAGGAGTAAACCATTACTCAGCATTTCCACCATCCAGATGTGAGAGGCGTGAATAACCTCACAAGCACAGGTAATAGTAAAATGTCTTAAAATAAACGAAAGGGGTCAAGTTTGGGGTATTTATCACTTGTGCTTGTTTTAAATACAAGTTTACAGTATTTAATGTGTGATAATTGCTATGTTTAAAAACCAGCCCAAAAATTCCTGAGAAGGTAACAATCGGTTGGTGCAAGCTGGTCCCAGTACTCCACTGAGTATAATGGAATTGGTTGTCAAATACCAATGTTTCCGGGTGGCTCAGCTGGGTATTCTGACTCTTGATTTCAGCTCAGGTCATAATCTCATGGTTCATGACTTTGAGCCCTGAGTCAGAATCTGCTCTGACAGTGGGGATCCTGCTTGGGATTCTCTCTCTCTCCTTCTCTCTCAGCCCCTCCCCTGCTTGCTCTCTCTCTCTTCCTCTCTCTCTCAAAATAAATAAATAAACTTAGAGAAAAAAAATGTTTCTTTTTTCATTAGTAAACAGCCACTGCCCCCACCCGGGCTGCTCCAGCCCCTCTTTAGAGCCCGTGGGACCTTCCAGTGATTCCCAGACTAAAAAGACAATTCCTGGGTGAAGACGGGGATGGACAGCTCCAGGCCCCCTCTCCAAGAGCACCGCCTGCAAGGGTCCACTCTGAGGGCGCAGTGCCTCTGTCACACTCATCACTACCTATCTTGAATGTCACCTTACATGGGCACACATGGGGAGTCGCTATGTTTATGGTGAAAGAAACCCCGAGTACCAGCTGCACACACAAAAACATCATATATTTTCATCTCCTGGCACTCAGCTCCCACTGTTTCCTTTAATGTCAAGTGCAGAAGACCCCTGGAATGACCTGTCATCATCCAGAGCATTCCTTTCCAAAGCTACTGAGTTGTCAATGGCATCTGTCACCTTACTGCTGAGACCAGCCCTTGAAAGTCACAAAGGGAGGAAATCATTTTCAATGGTTTGCTTGGAAATTCTAAATTGCTACAAATTCTACATAAGGTACTATCCAAGAAATCCATCTTAAGCCACAACATCCGTGGGCCACCATCAGCTCTGGCTGAGAAGAGTGTGAACGATGGAGCTTACCTCCTCCTTCTCAAGGTTTGTTTCATGGCCAAACACCCAAGAAAACAGAACAAATCAGGCCAAAGAATGGTTGAAGAACCAGTGACGAAAATCATTAAAGTTCTTGGTACAGAAGAACTCAGTTATCAAGAGACATGAGTCAGTAGTAAGCAGAAGCCAAAAAGGAGGGGAAAAATAGTCTGCCTTGGGGTATTACTGGAATTCTTGCTTACTTCAGGAAAGTTCTCTTTTCAAAGAACATCTCAAATCTGTAAAAATTTGAGCAACAAGGAAATACAGTGAAGGGATGGTTCTGTAAGGATTTCTACTTTTGACAGCATCAGCAAGCATAGCTCAAGGATGTCGGTAGGGAAGTAAGAAGAGGGTCAGTGGAAGAATATAACATAGGTGTCTTTGTTCTAGTTAAAATTTTTAGTTAGCTGAGTAACCTCATGATAATCACTTCTCAACTCTGGGCCTTGTTTTTCTCAACCGTCAAGAAGAAAAGGTAAGGATCCATAACACAGTACAGAGTTTATCCTCAATAGAAAATAGTCTTCAATATCTTTAGAATCTGTCCCCTACTAGCTAAAATAAATGGCATTGCAGCTCACCTGAGATCAAACAGGCGAATTAAACAGGGTGAATCCATCAGGTGAACATCTGTATGTATTTTTCCTCTGATAACCAGTTCCAACTTAGCCACTCAAGTCCACCTATCTTTGAATTATTCTAATATGAGGTATTTTGTGAATATACTTGCAATATAGGATATGAATGGGCAGGGAGGGGAAGCAAAGATCCAGTTGTGAAATCAGAAGCACTCTTCTTCATTCCCAGAGCCCAGCACCCCAGAACCAGTACAGACCCTTGTGGAGTCCATGGGGCCCTGCTTGGAAAGGCCTTCACCATAATATATCCCAGACTCATACAATCCACATTGTTTTCCCTTGACCCAAACTGCGTCAACCAGGCCATGCCTTTGAACATCATGATTTGAAGGCATTTTTATCTGCTTTGCAAAAGATTAAATATGTCCCAAAAGACTTAGTCCTCTTTGATTTTTGTTTTTGCTGTTTTAAATCTGGTCATAATCTCAGTGAGTCAGCATCTTGAGGCTGTAGAATGATGATCCTGCTAAGATTCTTCTACAGTTTAGGGCAAGGAAAATTTCACCAAATAGACTTTTAAGAGTCCCCTTAGGTCAACTGAAAATTTTAAAATAGGAATTAAATTAGAACAAATGGTCTGTGTATCTAAAACCCTTCCCCACATTCAGTCCTGACAGCGGGTCCAAGGGCATAAACCAGAATGTTAGTTACTTTATCTTGGGAGCTGTCTCCTTCAATGCCCCTGCCACACCGGCTCAAAGTCAGGCAGTACCTTGCTGTCCCCTCCTGGCTCTGTGCTCTGTGCTCCCATAATGGCTTGCTCCCACCTCCAGCAAATCCTGGAGACTGGTTGCAGCTGCACCAGAGGCAGGCAGGTGACCTTGACAACACGCTGGCTGGGAAAGAAGTGTTCCTGAAATAGTGCTGGGGAAGAGCTTTGGGGAAAGTTGTCTTCATAAAGTGACCCTGAAACAGGTCATGCAGGAAATCCCTCCTTGCAACAATTTCTTCAAAGAGGCAGGATGGAGGTAAAGGGAGAGGAAAATTAGTCTCTGTGCATGAAAGCCAACTGAACAGAGGTTTAAAGGTCTTATATTTGCAGCATACAACTTCTTATGTGAAATCTGTGCTGATAATTCATAGAGAATCATTACAGGCTGAGAGGTTGTGTAAATTAGTTGTTTTCAAAGGAAATTTTTTTTGAAGATTGAGTGACTGCAAACTGATTAATATGATCCCTTACATGTCTTTTTTACCATTAATTCTCCTTAGATCTTCCTTCTGAAAGTAAGTTTTGAAAGGCTGAGTCTGCAGATCACAAGCATCCTCCACTCTGAACAGATGGTCAGCCAGAAACCGAGTGTGAGAACATGGGACTTTCTCCCGCATGTTGATTAGAGGTCACACACCTCAACCCTAGGAAATGCTTTCGGCTTTCCAGAGCTTCAAGCAAGCAAATGACACTGATTCCCTAACAGTACACAAAAGGGAGGGTCACAAGCACTACTAGACATGCGATTGGCTGACATCAGTGCACCAGACCAAGTGCAGAAATGCACACAGCACGCACACTTGCACCAAGCACCTGGCACTCTTTAAGAGGTTGTATGGTAAGTTCTCGAGCATGAACTTCCCAGGTATCTTTTAAAAAGAAAAAAAAAAGACACTTTTAAGAAAAGCATATTGGGCTTTAAAAGTTTTAAAGAGGATAGTATTAATCAGAAATTAAATGCCAACAGAGGTCTCCCGGGGAAATTTGGAGGCAACTCAAGTAGGTTGACATTTAATTTCATATACAAAGGCCTCATCCGAAATGGCTCAAAGCTCATCACAATGTCAGTCCATGGTGGGAGTAGGGGAAGATGCAAAAAGATGCTGAAGAAGAAAGGGAAAAATCTCCAAGAGGCTCACAGGGAAATGCCTATCACAATCCATGTACTTATAGGGTAAGTCACTGATTCGGTAAGTTACTGATTCTAGTACAAAGTCTTAGTACAAACTTTCCGCTGGAACTGCTTCCTTAAAATGTATGCTTTTAGAGGAGATTAGTAGCATGTATAACATATCTGAGGAAACTGAAGTTCATAAAGACTGAAGAGCGAGCTACCCCAAAACATGGAACCAGCGTGGCACCCATAGGCATGCAGTTTCCTCCCTGTGTCCTGGGCCATCACACCACTTGTCAGGGTCTGAGCACTACATGTGGTAGTTCATTACATGTGGATGGCTGGTGGTGGCGCAATGGGTAGAACATTGGGTCTGGAATTCTAGCACCAGGATTTGGACCTCAGGGCTGCTTCAAACCAGCTCTAACAGTCCACAAGGCACTAGACCTCTGTGAGCTGAGATTTTCCCATTTAGAGAGTAGGGATGTCAAATGATAGATGTAAGATATGAAGGAGAAATGTACTCTGGCACAAGGTAAACCCTCAATGTGCTTAAGGTTAATAGAATACCCATGTTCTTCTAGAAAGTCAGTTTTGGGCATGAGGCACAAGAATAAGCAAGATGTCATTGACAAAGACCCTTTCTCCAAAGTATCTCCCAAGTAAATATCATCAGAGAAGTCCACAGATGAGGAAATTGAGACAGAAAGAAGACAAATAACTTGCCGAAGGTCACACAAGTAGTAAGTGGAAAACCCAGGATTCAAATCCGGCAGACTGACTACAGAGTCCATCCTCTTGACCATAATATGCAGCCAATATTATCAAGAAAATTAAGATAACTATTCACACCCTAGTATTCATGACTAATTCTTGCTATAATGGTTTCTTTTTAGATCAACTAAATTATAAATGGGAATTTGGGGAAAACTGGGAATTCTGACTGGAAGCAAATGTGACAAACAAGGTATGGTGTACTTTTGGAGTCTTTGGATAACTAGATAGTTTAAGACTGCTGTTGAGAGAGGGAGGGGCAGCTGTGGACAATGGGCCAGCAAAGTTGACTTGTTATCAGTAGAGCACACCTCTTCTATGGTGTGATGTCAATTTTGGGTCAACATGACTGGATCATAGGGTGCCAGATATTTGGCTAAACATGACTTCTAGATATGTCTGTGAGGTTGTTTCCAGATGAGATTGAATTTGACTCCATAGTCCTAGTAAAGAAGGTTGCCCTTCCCAGTGAAGGTGGGTATCCTTCAATATGCAGAAAGCCTGAATAGAACAAGAACAGAGGAAGGAAGAATTTGCTCTCTCTACCTGACTTCTTGAACTGGACATTGATCTTCTCCTGTCCTTGGTCTAGGACTTATATCACCAGCTTTCCTCAGTCTCTGGCTTGCAGATGGCATATTGTGGAACTTCTCAGCCTCCATAATCACATGAGCCGTTCCTTATAATAAATCTCTCAGTTGGGCAGAAGTCTCCCCCAAGAGCTGAATGCAGGCTTCCCAGGCCCCCCTCCATCAGCCAACAATCCCCCAGGAGCCTGCCATTTCTCAACACACCCCAGGCCCCATATGACCCTCCCAACTGGCCTCCCTCAAAATTCCCAGTCCTGCCTGGCAACTATTTCTTAGCCAGGAGGGAAGGTTGCCAATGCCAGACTGAAAGAAAAAGGAATTTTCTATCTACATGCCTAAAAAAAATTATTCATTTCGTTTTGAGTATAGTTACCTGTTATCTCAAAGTTCTGTTGAAAAACTCCAAAGTCATTTATAGAGAAGAACTTCACAGAAATGCCAGGTGGAAATGTGATTTGGTAAAAATGTGCCCTTTAACTCCTTCACATTCTTTTTCCCTCAATCCCAAGTTCATTTTGAACTGCACCCAGAGCCTCTTCCTCAGAGCATTATTGGGGACAGCCCCACCAATGTTTATTGGACAAGACACATTCATAGTCCACTCAGCTCTCCCTAGTTGGCTTGCTGTCTCTAGTTATTTTAGCTTCTCCCTCTTCATGGGTTAGGGCTTCAGACTGAAAATCTATGGCTGATAAAAAACCTGTGCAGAAAGAACCCCTGTTCATGGGTGCAACCTCAGTATTTTCTCTTTTGACAGAGACATCAGCCCGGCACACTAAAGATTCTGTCTACAGAAGCATTTGGCCCTCTAGCCTCCTGTGTAAGACATGTGTTAACAATTCTAGCAGCAGACAGAATGCCCTGCCCCATCCTGTCTTGCCAGGGAATAATCCCCAGGCCTAAATATGAAATTGGTATTGATCTGATACCATTGAGCTTATGTCTGCCATTTATGAGAGAAGAACACTTGTTCCATAAGGCAGTGATCTGTTTCACTGTAATGAGAGCAAAACCTAGCAGGTATAGCAAAGGATTTTACTTTCTATTTCAAAATAAAAATAGCATGGGGCTCTGCATTCTTTCCAGAACCATTTCTACTAAAAGGGGGAGGAGAAAAAAGAGGGATGGATCTTCTAGATGTGCTTCCTGGTAACTAACTGGGGTGAATCTGAGGTGGTCATCTGGACGGGGATCAGTATCACAGGCTGATTTGAATAAATGAAGCCCAAGGAGCAGGCCACATCAAAGCTGTCACAGACTGTGGTAAGACCCCACCTCATATCCCAAGTTAGGTCTGCTTTGTTTATCTTATGAATAGAGATGAGGATGATGTTATTGATCCTTTTATCAATCTTCTTTAATCTTTTCCTATCTTGTCAATTTCTTGGGGGGATTTACCAATGACTTATTTAATATCCATTGCCAGGACTCACAAAATTATAGAAACCAAATAAAAATAGCAAGAAAACATGATACTTGTTATAGGTTGAATTTCTCCCCCACCAGAAAAAGATATATTGGGTCTTAACCCCCAGTACCTCATAGTGTGACCCTATTTGGCTATAGGGTCTGCAGAGGTAATCAAGTTAAAAGGAAATCATCAGGGTAGGTTCTATTCCAATACAACTGATGTCCTTAGAAGTAGGGGAATCTGAAAAAAAAAAAAAGAAAAGAAAAGAAAAAAGAAAAAAGAAAGGGAATCTGGACATAGACATACATAGAGGAAGAAATATACCATGAAGATGAAGGCAGAGATAAGAGTGATGCTTCTAACAGAAAGGAATGCCAGTAAACCACCAGAAGCTAGGAAAGAGGCATGGAATGTAATCTTCTTCACAGCTTCAGAAGGAATCAACCCTACTGACACATTAATCTTGAACTTAGAACCTCAAGAATTGAGACAATAAATTTCAGTTGTTTGAGCCACCGGTTTGTGGAATTTGGTTATGGTAACCCTAGCAAATTAATAGAGTGCAGAGTGCCTATCATAAAAGTAAAGGGGTAATCTCTAGGCAAGCACATTCTCAATAGAGGAGTTATAGTAAAGGGCAATGTATCTCATTCATTCATTCATTCATTCATTCATCAAGGATTGGTTTTGTGTGCTAGGCTGTGGAAGACAGCGATAAACAGGATGTCACAGGTGTACCTTCATGGAGCTTTCAATCATGGAAGATAAATATGAAATACATACATATAATCCACTGCCTATGTCTATAAGAGTTAGTTTCAAAGCTTGCAAGTCATCCCAGGAAACACTGTGAGTTTATGACTAATGGTGCCAAATTCCCTGCGTCCATCTTGAATATGAAAAAACAGAGATGATTATTTCAGGGTTTGGAATATGATTTTCCTCAGAAACATGTGCCAGTAACTCTACAGCCCTATAATTTCAAGCAATCAAAAGTTATAATTAAGTGTCTGCACTTCCAATTCCAAGGGAGAAAAGTACACAGAGTTCTTGATTTAGTGGTGGAAGCCACTTAAATGAGCCTTTGGTTTGCATTAAGAAGCTGAAGGGTGTAGCAGTGAATGCACAGATCTAGAAGACCTTCTGTGTCCACTTTCACAGCTCCTGGCTTATGAGCAAGGCAGCTCACCTTCTGTAGTCTCAGGTTTCTTATGAATAAAAAAGGATTATTTTGAAGATAAAATCAATGAGGTTGGTATTTTTTTTAATGTGAGCACTTTAATACAGGCTTTATTTTTATATTATAAAGTAACTCTTTACAAAGCATTTTCCAAGATATTAACTCATTCAGTCTTATCGGCAACTGTATGAGGGCTGCCCCATTAACTATATTCTACACAAGAAAACTAAAGCTCCAATAAATTTCATCACCCACCCAAAGCCACGCTGTAAATGGAAGAGGAGAAATCAAACTTAAATGCCTCTACTTTATATTTCCAGTGTTTTACCCCCACCATGCTGCTTCTCATCCAATCAGGCTTCACTCATTCATTCATTCATGCATGCATGCATGCGTGTGTGTGTGTTTATTATGTTTCGGTTTGTATTGCTAATCTACAGGAGCTAATCTATGGTGCACTGAGAGCTGCTAGCCTCAAATAGGGTCTGTCCCCAAAGTGAGACAACAGGAGCTTACCATCATTCTCATGATAACCCACCCGAAAAAACAAAATCTGGGTAT
Organism: Cryptoprocta ferox; assembly: GCA_028646485.1. Lineage (NCBI taxonomy): Eukaryota > Metazoa > Chordata > Mammalia > Carnivora > Eupleridae > Cryptoprocta > Cryptoprocta ferox. Next base: position 83,104,241 of record CM053566.1, read on the forward strand.
ACTGCTAATAACTGAAGCCTGAGAGCTCATTGGGAAAATGCCAATCTAACAGAAGATGGGTGTGAAATAAGCACTAATCTTGGGCACAGAATGCAGCGATGCAATAATGGCACAGGCCTGAAGCCAGGAATTATCCAGAAAGGAGGCTGATCTCAACAGCTGGAAGGGTTTTGCGTGACTGCATCAGTTCTTTGGACAGAACATCCCACGACTGACCACAGAGACACAAACCCTCCAGCCAGCCTCCTTGGTTGGGAACGTTTCTTCATATCATCTTCTCCTTTGCTCTAATTTTCTACTCATCAAGCAATCTTCAGATCTGTAATTTGGTCTCTTGAGTGAATTCTGGAAGGGGGCCTTGCAAACGTCTGATCATTTTATCCCTGATTAAAACGCTTCAACGGATCCACATCACCCTACAGAATGACACTCTCCTCTCACTTTCAAAAGCCACGATAAGATCCTTCCTCTCTCTCCAGGACTGTACCACACCACCCCCAACTATGTGAAATCTGTGCTCAGACACACACCCTGAATGCTACAATTCAGCCTGATGCACCATGTTCTCTTCACCCCCAGGCTGGCAAACACACTCTTTGCTCTGCCAGGGATCCCTCCCCACTCTCCTTTCCCCAGTGGCTCTCATACCCAACTAACCCCAGCAGCAAACCTCCTCTGAGGATTCAGTCCCCATTAGGCTGGCAAAGGACCCACAGCAACCTGAACTTAACTTCACCATTGCTTTTGGTTTATCTGTCACTCTGTCTCACCAGAATGTAAGTGACTTGAGGGAAGGAATAAGGTCTTATTTATTATTGTATTCCTCACAGAGTTTGTCCCCCAATGTGTAATGGTGGCACAATGCACAAGTATTGGATAATGAGCAAAAGATGAAGTCTCAGGCCCTGAACCAGTTCCCTCTCCCACTGTGATTCAACAACCGATCCCAGTCCCCCAGGCTGCTACCTCCAATACAATCAGGCTTCTGACACTGCATAACTTGAGAGCCCTTTGGTAGCCTGGCAAAGATACAGACACACAAAATGTGAAGCCTGTTCCCAAACACCTGTGGCTGAGCTTCAGAATTAAACTATTGCAACAAGAGGAAATTACAAAAGCTGAAGGCACAGCAATCAGAAGCCCCTGAGACTACAGCAGCGGGATCGTATGCAATGTGAAAATACCTCCCCGAAGTGGCCCTGGTGTAGAGCCACATAATTAGAGTGAACAATGAGGAGTCCCTCAGGTTTGCAGTGGGCACTGGCCACTCTTTCGTGCTTGCTGGAATTATGGCTCTTGACAGCAATTCGTCTCCATGGGAGACACAGGGGGCCTCTGCGCAGATGGGTCCAGTGCCAGGGTCCAGTGAATGAGTGTCTCTGGGAGAACTCTGGGGCCATCTCACAAAGCCCCTTCCTCTTCAGAATACAACTGAAGATGGCACAGGCTACCAACATAACTCAATTTTCTGACTCATGATACACTTGGATTTATTTGCAGGATCCTCTGGAAAAAGAGTTTTAGGTAGGTAGCCAGTGGAATGAATGATTTGTTCTGTAAGTTGCCTTTTCGGACTGATGTGTTGGTTGCAGGTTGCAAGTTAAACATCTACTACAGGCATGTCTGTGTTCAAGTGGACCAAAAAAAAAAAAAGTAAAACAAACAGTTGAAGAACTTTCTACAGTTAAAAACATCCTGTGGCCCTGGGAAAGATCAGAAGCAATACTATTGGACATGGGAAAATCTACGGATCACCATCAATTGTTAGCAATAGCTAACATTTTTTCCTATATTGATGTTGCACATGGCATTTGGCAAGGCACTCTGAAGTCACTGTCTCATTGTTTTAGCCTCCTCAGAACACAGCAGTGGAAACACTTTGGTCACTCCATTCTACAGATAAGCAAATGCAGCGTAGAGAGGTTAATTGCTTCCCAAAGTCATGTAGCTGGTAAATGGGACTCACATCCACCACTCCGTGAACTCCAGAGCTCCAGAGCACTGGCTCTTGACTCTCAGCCACCATATTGCAGTGAGTACCTGCTGAGTGGTTGGCAGTCTGCACGGTGAATCTCTCACTCTTGCAGCCATGCTCTAGTGTCCCAATTCTACCAGGGAGGGACATGGGAGTCAGGGGTTAGGTGACTTGTGGGATGTCCCAGGATGAACCTGTGGTTGAGTCTGAACCAAACACTGTACTTTCTCCTGCAAAACCTTCTGTGCTTTGGGATCACTCACCCTTTCCAAGTTTCTCCTTCCTCCCTGCCCCTTCCACTCTCCACATTCCTCACCAGGGGGCCTGTGCTCACAGTTACCCAGGGCCACCGGATTGAGCTCTAAGCAGCACCACATGGCCCAGCAAGGTTCCTGCCTCAGGTCAGTAGATCAGTAGCCTTTCCACTCTCCTTACCCAGAGCAAAATGTCCCGGTCCCCCTTCTCACCAAACCCTGCCTGCTGCCAAATATATGCACATGCACACAAATGCATATCACACACACACACACACACACACGCATGCATGCATGGGTGTATTGGAGTGTGTCTGACTTTAGTCTTGACTCTATTTTCATTATTTTATATTTATTATGAATATAAATGTTTAACATATTTAATTTAATGCATAATGTTTAGTATATAATATGCTAAATATTGGGTATAATTTAATATAGTAAGTTATAAGTTTAGTTATATTTATTATTGTGCCTCATGTTTTACATCATGCTCTCTTTATAAACCACAGGCTGGAACCTTACACTAATTCTACAGACAAGTGTAAAGTCTAGTTCCTGGAATCAAAATTCGTCTGGATGCAGAAGATATGACTAAAAAGCCACATCTATGAAAAGACTCTGCAGTTCTAGTCATCTTTGTGCTCAAGATGAGTCAACAGTGCACACAAACTTACATCAGAGTTCCGTAGCCAGGATGTAAGGGGGTCCAGTCTGGCCTCAGTTGGCCAGCCACACCCTGTGCACTACCCAGTTCTGGAAGCCACAGCACACGATGGAAGTAAGAGGTACCTACAAACTGGGGCACATCCAGGGCTAGCCATCAGGAGTGTGACAAGTCTGGAACCATGACATGTTTAAGAAGTGACTGACAATAAAAATAACTCCATGAAGAGGATAGTAAGTCAGTGGAGACTTTGTTAAAATACAGAACTGTGAAGACATAAATGTATTGTTTTGTGGGAATCCAGAATGTGTTAATGGAAGTTTACCAAAATACAAAAAAGAAACTTAGCCAGCTAAAATAATTTCAACTGAACTCCCCATTTTGAAGGCTCCCCTTTCAGGAAGGACTGATGTCAAGCCTTTTAAGAACAGAAACTTGATAAGACATTCTGTACCCAAAGTTCTTTGAGCCTAGGACAGCAAAACCACTGATGTAAACAGCAGACCTACAAAATTATTCACCCTAAAAAAGTGCCAATGCCACATAGAGCATCTCCACACTCGAGGAAGTGTGTGGGCATCCCAGATGGTGTATGGAAGATCCATGAAAAAAAATGACTTTTTTCAAGGGCATGTCATTGAAACTATAACTGAATCAGATTCTTCTTCCTAACCAAGAGCATGTGTGCATGTTTGTGCATGTGTATGTGTGTGTGTTCACACACCTGTGCATACATCAGAGAGAAGGCAGAGGAAACTTACATTTACAAAATTATTCTTTGGTTCAAAGATAGGAATTATGTTCCATCGGTGATCTTTCATATACCACATTTATTTGTTATACAATTCCTTCTGAGATGTCACACCAGAGAGAGAAAGGGAGAGATGGAGAGTGGGGCCTGAAGTTCTCATCTTTTCCTCAATGTCCACCTCCTTTACATTTTCCCTTTTTTTTTCTTTTTTTTTTTTTCTTTTGATGAGAAGTGTCAACCATCTTCTCAAATTCTCCAGTCAGAATTGTAATGGTCACTCTAGACCCTCAGCCTCCCACGTCTGACTGATTACAGGTCTCTTCCAGTTCACTTTCCTGAATACCCCCTTAGATTCACACTGCTAGCACCTTGTCTTAGGCTTCCCACACCTCTCACCGAGGGCCTGCCATGGTGGTCTAACTGGTCCCCTGGCTTCCAATATGACCCTTTCAAGCCATTCTCCTCTCTGCCACCAAAATGATGCTTCTAAAAGGCAAACCTGAACACATCATAGCTGTCATTAAAATCCCTCAACAACTCCTGGTAACCTTCATGACAAAATCCCAGTTCCTTACAATGGCAAGCAGGGCTCTTTCTGAGTTCATGCCTACCTACCTCCACCTGCACACCCTCCCATGCTCACCCCATGCTCCAGGCATACCTCTCCACATGCAGCATGCCAGCCTGGGGCCTCCAGGTTTTCAGACATCTGTCCCTTCCACACCTCCTTGATTAACCAACTCCTTGCTATACTCCAAATACAGTGTCTCTGTGCTGAGCACTTTCTCTTGAGTCTTAGGGCCTCAACAAGTACATGTTAATGAACGACTGAAGATGTGGTCAAATCTTAGTATGGAGGTCAGAATTACAGGTGCAGCTCTCTGGAGAGTTATGGAGACATAAAGTTGAAAGAAAAGGTTTTCAGAGGTCATCAGTCACCCAAGGAGAGTGAGGAGATGTCAGTGGTAGAACATTGTTAGATGCCTGCACTTGATATGCAGTAATTCCCAACACCTCTCAGAATCAGGACAGAATGTGGACTGAGAGGGGACTTTTGAATCAGTAATTAAGAGTTTGTAAGCAGCCTCTCAGAAGTAAATTTCAACAGTAGTGGAGGTAGTAGTTTTTAATATTTTACTTCTCTTCCTTTAAAAATATCATTATTAATGTCCCTTGTGTCTCTGAGCTGTTCACTATTTCCTAATACTATTGCGACCTACTACCAAAGATATCCCCAAACAACCATGCAATTTCTCCTAAACTCATCAGAAATAGAGAATTATCTACTTGGGCTCTGTAAGTCATGATTTGGGATAATTTACTCAAAGATAGTCTTCCTAATCATCAAGATTATATCTGATTTCCTTTTTATTGCAGTCTATGCCATTTACTCTCCATCACTGAAATATTTCTTGGTTATCACTCACATTCAGATGATTTCTTGAGCTTTTTTTTTTTACTGACTATTGCCTATATTACTTGCAATCTTGTCCCCAAATAAAATGCTATTGACAGTTGCTAACCATATCTTCCCTTGTCATGATTTAAATTGACATTTCGGTTCCAAAACCCCCAACTTTTCAATCACTTTTGAAGACAGTTGTTTCTTTCCTTTCTGCAATCAGGGCACAGTATCTCCTAGGGTCACTGCTTGCATTAGAAAGTAATGAATAGTGTTTAGGTTTGTTAGTTGTTGTTGTCATTTCTTTTAACTAGGTGGAATCACCATTGGGTTCTCCTGGCAGGGCTCTTCTCCAATTAGTTCTTTAGAAGTAAGTTAAAGCATAGCACAAATGTCTTACTCATGTAAAGTTGAATTGCCAAAAATGTCTTACATTTATCCCATTGACTTGTTGAGAGTCCCTAATGCATATGGTCTTGCTGGACAGCTCCTCATGTGCACTAGGATATGGGAAAGGGTTGTCCTTTAGTTGAGAGCCTTCACTCTCACATCAGTACAAAATATTTTTTTTCCTTTTGTTTCCTTCTCTCATGCCTTGACTCCATCATTCTAGTCCTACTCTTGGGCGTCTCCTCACCACCACTAAAGTCTACAATCCAGGGGCCGTGTCTTAAAAGTCCCAGGTCCTGCCACACCTACATATATGTCTGGCTTCTACTTTCCCCTAGGTTCTTCATTGCCTCCTCCCACCCACACTTACCATGACAGGCTGCCCCTCAGACTCTCCCAGATGTCTGCATTGCGTCTAGGGTTTTTAGACAAGACTGAGTGCCCGTGTCACTTGAGAGATTTCAGTCATGCTATGGGATCGCTATTATTCCATGCTTACATCTCCTCCCTCAAGATCTGCTTTCCCCACTGGCTGAATTCAGGAACTTGAAACTCAGTACACTTTTGTAAATTTTAAATTGAGCTCTTGGGGGTTCTTCCAAGATGTTGGCAAACTTGCCTGTGGAAAGTAGTCTCTTTAAAACATGCTCTAAATTCAAAGTTTTCTCCTTATTGTTGTTTATTGCCTCGAACTATCTTTCAGCAAAGGCATTTTTCTTACATGAATAAAAATTTCAAACACTTTAATGGGAACATTAAATTCGGCTTCACTTGGTTCTCCCAACTGCCGCAGGTCTTTCATCGAAAGCACTGACAGGACCACAACTCTTTTCCAACCTTTTTATAAGCAACTTGTTTATAGGAATCTATGAAATGAATGCCCCCTGCCCCACCCCATCACCTGGATCCTGTGGCCAAGGGCCATTTTATTTAACCATTTGGATTCAGCTTGCAAGACCATGAGATTCAGAAGCCATTCAAGTTTAACAAGCTGCTGTCAAGGTGAACAGCAGCTGTGAACTCTACGATGAACGGGTACAGGGGGATGTGAGGGGTTGAGGTTTGTCATAATATCATATGGGGTTTGTACTCTTTTTGGTTGTGCTTGTAGAAAACAAATATAGTCCTTACTTTATTTTGGAGAAAGTAGTTTGTCATTTTCTCTTAGAATTTACACTTAACAACCATTAAAATTTTCTATAATTCCAAAATATTACTAATGTCATTTCTAAGCCAATATTAAGTGAAAAGTCACAGTTGCTGGAAGAAGAAAATAAAACATCCTTGGCTTCTCATGATGACAGTGATGGTAGAATTTCCGTAAGGAACGTTTCGGAAAGTAAGTGCATGTCCTCAGCTCCTCACACAGCCCCCACGCTAGAAGACCTTGGAGCCTCCTATGGTACTTCCATATGCCACATGCAGGGATCAACTTCAACCCTTCAGTGTCACACCAGACAGGGGTGCTGCACTTGGCTTTCATGGCTATATAATAGCCACATGCTTTTCTAATAGATGATGACACCAAAGGAGGCCACAAGGTCACAGAGCCGTGTTCTGGCCAGGGAAGTGTGTTGTCATATGTCCTTCACTCAAAATCACTCTTTGTGAAATGGGTGGAAAACCTAATTCTTCAAGGAAGTAACACCTTGGGTAGACTTTTTAGGTTCTACTTAAGCTTCTTCAGAATTTCTGTTTGGATTCAATACTTCTCTCTTTCTTCTCTATTCACATCTGCCTACCCCTTATATTCTATTCCATTCTTATTCCCTTTTGTTAAAGCCCTGTGTTTATCCACTCTGGAGTTGAATTCCCTGGCGAGAAAGCCCACTGTGCGGTGACTGACAATCCCACCAGTGTACAAACACCTCAAGTGCATATCCCCCAAGGGCTGTAGCTCCTGGAACAATGGCCTCAGGAAGCCTCAGCAGTGGGTAGATCTATAGCCACAAGATGAAAAGAGCCTTCATGGAATCACCATGACAACATTAGTATAACTTGAAGGCACTGTTTTTCCCATGAACCATGCAAAAAAAAAAAAAGTAAGTGCACACATTTTTTTAAGCCATTAACTTTAGAGCTGTAAAAGTAGTGAGCATGTTTTCCTTTTTCCCCATCTCTTACTTTATCAGCTCAACATGATGGTTGAAGTAAACCTGTCCACTAAATCTTGATATGAAGCAAGAATAAAAGTGTGTGACTTTTACAGCTGTCAGAATTTAATGCTGTTCAGAAAATGTAGTCTGGTTTTTCAGGTGCAATGGTGATTACAGATAGCCTTGGAAGAATGTTCCTCTTATTTCCTTTTAGAATTGCTACCTCCGTCAGATCTGATCTTTCACTGCAGCCTATCTTCTTCATATCAGCTATGCAAATGCCCATAAATAAATGAAACTTTCTATGGTTTCCTATCAAAGACAGCAATGCAGAGAAGCTACCCACCCAAGCATCAGAATAAGGCAGCCCTACTTAGAGGGCACGCTGTAACTGCTAATAACATCGAAGATAAACCAGAATGCACGATAGTGGCTACACTGTGATTATCCCGAAAGCAGACAGATGGCAATCACACATTTTAAGGAAGTTCTCGGGAATTCATTAATTGCCTGGAAAAGGACACAGAAAGATCATGTCATAATTGAACTAGAATCGTGTTGGAAGTAGAGTTGAGAGTACATCTAAATCAGATCTGTCAATGCCATCATGTTACGTACATGGCTGATGTTGGTGATTTCTATTTAGTTAATTCTTTATATGCAGTAGGTCAGCTCAGCAGCTGCCAGTGTATTGTTTGAACATTCATGCTATTTATTGACAGAAGCTAAACACATTATCCCAGGGAAAAAGGCAGTGTTGGTGTTATTTGATGTCAAAATCCACTCCTGAGTCTAAAAGCTGCCCCTTACTTATTAGGAAAGGCTGGACCATAAACCTTCCTCACCCCAGGAGGCATGGCTTCTACTCCCTTTGTAACTCTCCACTGGATACAGGACAGTCCTCTGTCAGCAAACTCACTTGATAATGCCCCTGACTCATTCACTGGTTGGTGGAGGACAAGGGTTAGTGGTGAAAGAAGAGCGTAGGGAAGAGAAGAATGCACGGGGTGGGGGGGTGAAAGGATGAGGTTTCAGACTTCCACCCCCGACTCCCTGGAAATGTCACCATGGTATCACTGGCAGTGGTAGAATGAACTGTCCCACACTGCCCCTGATATGCTCATTGTTCTAATTTTACTTTCACAGAGCCCTATAGTCCAACACTGAGGCACATCTGGGTAGCTAAATGGAGAGCTAACCGCTCAACACCCAGTGTAACCACTTTGGAACATGATCATTTTTCTACTAGAGGAAAGCATTTAAAGCCCAGACATTCATTGGTTATGTGACATGGAATTATAGGTGATTCTTGAGAAACTCATTGGGTGCAACTGATACATCTTTCATGACAGGCAACAATAGACTTAGAGCCAAAGGTACCTGGGTGGCTCAGTCGGTTGAGGATCTGACTCTTGATTTCAATTCAGGTTATGATCTCAGGGTTGTGGGATCAAGCCCCGAGTCATGCTCCATGCTGAGCATGGAGTCTGCTTAAGATTCTCTCTCGCTCTCTTTCTCCCTCTGCCCTTTTCCTCAGTGCTCTCTCTCTCTCTCAAAAAATAAAATAATAGATTTAGAACCAGAAGACATGACTTCAAGTCCCAGCTTGCCCACTTAGAAGCTATGTGATCTTGAACAAGTCATAATCTCACTCAATCTACATTCCTTTTTTGTGTGTGTGTGTAAAGGGGTGGTAATTCTCCCAGCCCATAGGACCAATGTGTAACATTCTAACTATGAATGCTCCACAGGTCACAAAGGACTATGCAACACATAAGAATACTGTTCAGCTTGCTACACACACACACACACACACACACACATACACAAGCACACTTACCCTGCAGAGATAACCATAAGAGCAAGTTCACAGGTGTCCTCAACAGGTAAGGAAAGTAGCATCTAGTGGCTGAGAGGCAGGATGCAACCAGCTGTCCTGGCCAGCAGAGGGCTTCCGCATCTCCAAGGTGTGCCACCTACAGGACAAATCCAACCCTCGGCAACCACTCTACGAAGCCCAGGAGAAGTGTGGAGAACACTCAGTTAACATTGATGATGATGACCTCTCCACCTGTCCCAGAACTTAAACATTTCCTTTCTCCAAAGCGTGTGTGTGTGTGTGTGTGTGTGTGTTTATGTTTAGCTAATTAGGTGAATTAAGCACCATTCTGTGGTCTAAAGACTTACGAAAGTGCACTCCCTGCTAGGTAACAACTAGGTAGTCTCCTCACAAGGAACACTCAAACCAAATTTCATAAGAGACAAAGTTAGTCAAAGGGGTCCTTCAAGAGCCACCACACCCATGTGATCAAGGAGCTCATACTCTGACTGGTTCTTCTGAGGTGAACACCACAGGGCCGAACTCTCCAGACCCTCTCCCAAAGGTATATTTCAATAATGAGGAAGGCACTGCCTCAGGATATCCAACCTCTCACTCTGAAAACACATACGAACTGTTACCACGTGCTGGGCACTACAGGCAAGAATGTAGACTTGTAACATAGTCCATCTGAAGATGCTTGCCATCTAGTGCATGCACAACGTACAGGTGCATGCTGGATCAGATGGGGAGGGTCTGAACAGAATCCCAGCAAGGTGTTTGGAGGGCCACCAACAGATCTAAGAACAAACACTCCAGGAGTGGTTGATGAAATACCTCTAAGAGATGGGGAAGGGGAGGCGTCCCCTCAGGTTTTGGTCTTTGGGAGCAGGGTTTAGAAAAGAAGAAGCACAGCTCAGCTTGGGAGGTGCCGGTAAGTGGTCCCCAGAGATGTGCAGGAAGTTGGGTGGGTAGTGTGGTCAGGAGCTCTGGAGATAACCCTGGGCAGTAAAGAGAAGTCCAGTAGGGACCAGTCAAGCTGTGTGAGCAGACAAGCTTGGCCACGGGGGCCACTAAAGCTGCAGCAGAAAATGCATGGAATGCATTCATGGAGGAGAATGAATTACTTTTAGAATTTTAGCTATTTTTGGTACTTGCAAAACAGAGGCTGAGAGACAGAAAAACAGGTGGATGAGAGAAGAAAACTTTGGGATACAGAAGAAACAGACAATAGTCTTCAGTGGGGACTAAGTAACAGAGAAGGAATGGACAAGAGGAGGAGATGCTGGAGAAGGAAGAAGAGGGCAAATGTTAATTCAGACCTCCCAAGAGCAAAGGTTTAGGGGCAGGAATTTGCAGTAGATCAAAGCCACAGATGCATCAAGATAGTCTCAAGAGACCAGTACAGGGATTTCCCAAAGACGGAAGGAAGTAAGCTAAAATTCAGTCCCCAAAATATTCAAAAAAGCACAGAACATGGACAGGAAAGCAAATGGGAACAAATACCTTTGTGTTTGCATTGTTCTTTACAGATTTCAAAATGATGCCAGATCTCAGGGCGCCTGGGTGGCTCAGTCGGTTAAGCATCTGACTCTTGGTTTCAACTCCTGTCATGATCAAGCCACCAGCGTGGAGTTTACTTGAGATTCTCTCTCACCCTCTCTCTCTGCCCCACTTCCACTTGCTCTTTCTGTCTCTCAAAATAAATAAATTTCAAAAACAATTTTTAATGATGCGCTCTCTCTGGTGGGTAACATTAGATATATAACCGTCTATTGGATGATATTAAAATAATGTTATTGTATCATTGTCCTGACTTCACAAAATGGGAAACCCACAGAGGCTGAGTGACTGGCTCAAGGTCACATGTGTGCACATGGCAGAATCACACAGTGAGCCCTGCATTCCTTGGAGTTCAGAGTACATCATGCCGCCTGCCAACAGTGCATGGAAACCAGCCGGAAACAAAAGGAAAACAACACCAAGGAGACAAAATGACTCCCCTTTATCTTCCCTATTTTTAAAGACACACTTAAGTAACACTTGTAACACTAAAGGAAAATAAATATTCTTTCTGTCACTGAATAAATCTGACACCAGGAGATTAAACAAACACTGAAGGAAAAGGGAAAGAGAAAGTTAGAAATGTTTTTGTGTTCAAAATCTTTGATCAGAATATCAACTGTTGGCGAAGCACATTAAATATGCTAAGTACTCGCCTATGCAGAATAGCTCCAAGTGATCTGCCAGGGCTCAAATGAGATGTTGAATAATGATGGCACATCATGCCATGTTCCGTTGCTGAAAATAAATCACCATACACAGTCCTAATCAGAGGGATGTCATACAAGGCTTTGACAAAACAGTATTAACTCTCATAATTTGGACTCCATAAATAAACTTGCAACATGTCAAAGATAGGTACTCATTGACTACGATGAGTAGGGAAATATTGTGCCCTTTTTAGGGTTCCTGAAGTACATCCACTATATGCCCAATTCTGATTGTAAACCCATGTCATGGTGTTTCCATAAAGGACGAGGTCACAGACAGTCTGACTCAAGTAAGTGGCAAGCAACCGTGTGTTTGAAGAGACCAAAACTCTTTACATTAAGTGAAAATCAACGGTCAAATATGTGCGCTCTGATTTTGGTTTTGTGTTCAATCTGAAAACTATTCAGAGTTTCTTGATGAGAACCATGGGAACATGAAACCCAGTTGGCAGGTCCTAGGTCAGGGAACGAAGCTCAGCGAATTAATTTCCACATGCTAAGGGCTGGAATCAAAGAAAGCGTTCTTCACTTAAAAGTTAGTCTTGCCATTGTAAGACTAAACAGAGGTACAGTCTTTGGACTTATGGGTGTAGTTTCCAAATAAAACCAGGAACTATTGACTGTGCTCTTTCTATGTGCAAAGCACTATGGAACACACAAGAGGTGACACAAGGAAGCAAAAGATTCCATCTCTATCTTCAAAACATTCATAAGCAGAAAACAGATGGGTGGTCTCGGAGGCAGGGGTAGATAGAAGTGGGGGGTGGTGGTGAAATGTGTGAAGGCAGCCCAAAAGTACAAACCTTCAGTTATAAAATAAGTAAGTGCTGGGATGTAACTTACAGCATGTGACTACAGCCAACAGTACTCTATTGCATATTTGAAAGTTCCTGAAAAAGTGGGTCTTAAAAGTCCTCAACGTAAGAAAAAAAATGTTTTAACCCTTTGTGGTGACAGATGGTATCTAGAATTATTGCAACAGTCATTTCACAGTAAATATAAATATTTAATCCTTATGCTGTATTCTTGAAACTCATGTTATGTTGTAGGTCAATAATATCTCAATAAAAACAACGTCATGAGCATGTTAGAAAAGACATTTGGGCTATGGGAATTTAAGATGTAATACCAGGTTCAAGGAGAAATGAAATAGTGTGCAAAAGTTATGGTCATATTCCTGCTGAGCACCTCTGCTCTGTTCCCTTCATGGTCTCACACTTGTCCTGGCCTCAGTCTGTCAGCTCTTATGAATGGCTGTTGGGAGCTATGAGTGATATCAAAGCTCTCCAACTGTGGAGACTGGGACACAGAAGATCATTCATAAATGGTAATATTTGTTCTTACTACCCTGATTCCGATATTGGCAGTATCAGATTCTGCTCGATTACATGCTCCCCAACAGACCCCCAACTGTAAGCACACCTCCATCTTCTCATTGTACATTTTGGAGGGAAGAATGGTTACTGAAGGAAAGAAAGCTATGAAAGCTGATTCAATTACCCTTTTCATGCCCACAAAGCAAGATGCCCTATGCTCTGAGCCCTGGGTCGGGACCTGCCCGTCCACCTCCCACAGCAACCCTTAACTTATTCGCCAAAGAGATTAGAAAAACACACATAAAATCATCTTGTAAACTGCGAAACATTCTCCAAATGTGAGGTGCAGTCGTAGCTGCTGCTGTACAGAAAATTAGCCTGGTGTAGCCCGGAGGACCCGGGAGAAGTCCCCAGCTCTTCTCTGCACGACCTGTGTGACTTGGGAAAAAGGTGTTTCATCCCAAACATCTTCCATTTCCTTATATATAAACTGGGCCGGTGATATAGTTGTAAGGATTAAACAGCAAAATGTTTGCAAAGCATCTAGCATAAAGTCTAGCGTAAAATAAGTTCTCTCTTATATTTTTTCTATTTCTCTTAGAGGCCCCAGGGATTTTTGCTCCCTGACTTTCTGATTGTCAAAATTTAGCTTTCCAGACTGTAGAGTAGGGACTAGTTTTATTTCAGGATGCTCCTCAGCTCCCCCCGCCACCTGCTTCCTTGATACCTCCAAAATAAATGCAAAGCATTTTTTGTTCAGTGTTAAGGAACCTAACTGATCTCTACCTGGAAATAGATAGACGACATCAAAATTAGCAAACTCCTAACTTGCTCCGTGTGGACTCCACCCCTACAGCTATAGGATAGAGTCTTTAGGATGATATCATCTTCTCAAACGTTGGCTCTTTTTAAGTTAAGAGATAAGAACTTCTGTGTTCTGCCTCCCCACTGGGTTTCAGGCAACTTCACCTGTTAGAATCCTTTATCCTTCTGCTGTCTGCCATATAGATGGAACTTTCTCACTCACCGCACCTGCCCTATGAGTGCCAGATTCTGAGAATACATATACATGGTTGAGTGCTACACTTGGTGCTAAGGTATTAGGGATGATGACAACCTGGGTTCCTCTACAGACTTCACCGAATGTGTGTTTCACAAAATGCCAAGAGCACCAAGGAAGAGAGTGAGAGCAGACAGGACCTTGAAGGAAATCACAAAAAGGACCCCCTTTATGGAATGTATGTTGGCATGGTGCAGGGCAGGGGTGGATAAGTTAAAACGGGTCTTTAAAAGATGCTGAGATACGGGGCACCTGGATGGCTCAGTCAGGTTAAGTGTTGGACTTCAGCATTGTCATGGCCCATGAGTTCTAGCCCCATGTTGGGCTCTGTGCTGACAGCTCAGAGCCTGGAGCCTGCTTCAGATTCTGTACCTTCCTCTCTTTCTCTCTGCCCCTCCCCTACTCATGCTTGCTGTGTGTGTGTCTCTCTCTCTCAAAAATAAATAAACATATAAAAAAATAAATAAATGAATAAATGAATAAATAAGTAAAAGATGCTATGGTATGGAAAAGTATACCCGTCTCTATAAATGTCAAGAACATTCGACCTGCTGAGCAGAACACAGACGTGGTAGCTCTTCCTTCCATGCTATGACGCATCACGAGGTTAGAATCATCCCTGAGTCTATGAAACCCATCCTGATCTCCACCTACCCCAGGGGACCCCACAGTATAGGGTAGTCAGGGTCCTGAAGGGTGCTGGGGAAAATTGGAAATTGATCACTGTTGTGTGAACAATCTGTGTTCTGGAGGAAAAGGCAGCCAGTTGTTCAATCTGTCACTTTAACAGACATTGTTCATAGGTCTACTGATGCTAATTCTGAAACTTTCAGGATTTTGAAGGGTAATCAAAGACACTGGGGAAGATCTGGCACCATTCCTAATTTCTGTTTCCCAGATGCAGAATCTGGTCTCAGTCTAATTTGGAAACTTCATTCCTAATTACACACTAAATCAACTCTTCCACCAGAATGTCCAAGTGGTTCCTGAAAAAAAATATATATGCCTTGGAAACACTGCATATATTACAGGTACATTTTTTATGGACAAGCGTACATTGTGATTATATAATTACAGAATCCCAAAATCAAAGTCTGGCTCTGGGAACCATTTAGTGGAGGTATGAAAATTCTAGCCAGTGTCTAATTTTGTAGTTGGTGATCACATGTCACCCATATATCTCTGCATAATTACTACTTTGTTTGTCTCTTATCATCACCAGCAGAAGTCCCTATTCTTTAACTGGATATTAAACATGTAGTCACAGTCCATAGAATGCATAAATGCTTTTCATAATGCTGGTCATCTGGAGCTCCAGTATATTAATATCTGGCAGTGTTTGAGGTTTGATTGAAACTGCAGAAGTGAGGGATGCCTGGGTGTCTCAGTCGGTTGAGCGTTCAACTTCTGCTCAGATCATGATCTCACGGTTCGTGGGTTCGAGTCTCACGTCGGGCTCTGTGCTGATTGGAGCCTGGAGCCTGCTTCGGATTCTGTGTCTCCCTCTCTCTCTGTCCCTCCCCTGTTCACCCTCTGTCTCTCTGTCTCTCAAAAATAAATAAATATTAAAAAATTTAAAAAAAAAAGAAACTGCAGAAATGATATTTGTATTGGGTTAACTTGAGGGGTTTGCAGGAGCTACGGCGTTTGAAGTTTGCCTACAGCGTTGAGCACTCATTTGCCTTTCTGAGAAGGGGGTGTTGCCAGGAGGCCCAAGCCTGTCTCAACAACTCCCAGCCATAATGTAGCCTTTTGTGCAAACCAACAAGATTGGAATAAAGAAATGAGCTAGAAGCAAAACTCATTTGAAAACAGAAAAATAATAAACCAAGATATTCTACTGAATGGTGATAGTAAACTTATTTCTAAAACCTGGTTTGGATGTGGTCACAGCACTCAAATGAAGATGTGGATTTGTGTCCAGTGAAGTGGTAACAGGATAAATACAGGGCTGGCATTCTATGAACAGAAAGGAAATTCCCTAATTACCAGGAGCTCAGCAGAGTGTGAAGTTCAGTGAAGCCAAACCAGACCCACAGAAGTAAGGGGACCCAAGGGACCATTTCAGAACACTGAGGCCTACTCACCATCTCACCATCCGTGGAGGCCCGATGTGTGAACTGCACTAATGGAAATCTGCCTAAGGATCCTACAAGACCAACAGGGACGGTGACCCGAAGGTGCCCCAGGTCCACGCCTGATGTCCCTGTGGCACAAAAAGGAGCTGATAAAACACATCTTCTTTATCCATTCATCAGAAGATGTGGTTTATATACACACTGGAATACTACTTGGCAATGAGAAAGAATGAAATCCTGCCATTTGCAACAACTTGGATGGAACTGGAGGGTATCATGCTAAGTGAAATAAGTCAGTCAGAGAAAGACAGATACCATATACTCAGTGTGGAACTTGAGAAACTTAACAGAAGATCCTGGGGGAAGTGAAGGGGGAAAATAGTTTCAAACAGAGGGAGACAAATCCACAAGAGACTCTTAAATACAGAGAACAAATCGAGGGCTGATGGGGGGTGGGGCAGGGAAAATGGGTGATGGGCACTGAGGAAGGCACTTGTTGGCATGAGCACTGGGTGTTGTATGTAAACGATGAATCACAGGAATCTACCCCTGGAACCAAGAGCACACTGTACACACTGTATGTTAGCCAACTTGACAATAAATTATATTTTTTTAAAAAAAGGAGCTGATAAAGTAAGACACAGGTATCATGTTTTATCTAGTTTTCTAGCCATTCTCACATCATTCACTATCTAGAAGATTCTTATTCTAATTTTGTGCATTTCAGACTATGGCTGGAAGCATTCTAATTGGAAAATGCACACTTTTCTTGGGAGCTCATCAACATAAAGGTATGTTTCCCCAAAATATGTGGGATGGAACATGTGTCCTATGAACTGCTATTACTTGGAGTTAAATTTTTGTTAAAAATAAAGGTTCCACAATATAAGCGTATGAAAGTGAAGACCTTATCACAGCTGTATCCCTAGCTCCAGAAGAATTGACAGGCCCTCAAATAAATGTCTGTTGTTTAATAAATAAAAGTACTTGTGATCAAAAATAGGAAAAGTACTAGAATATAATTATATAACGTTAAATGGGTTTCTTTCTGTAAGTTTTCTCAGAGCCTGTTAATTACTAAGATATACCACAGTCTTTGGGAGCTAATCTAGTTGGCATGCTTCCCAGATATAATTTACCACAGAAACCTTTTCTCTCAGATCATCTGAGACCAGTGTTAAATGGAGTACACGAAATTAACAGCATTTAAACTCTGAGGACCATTCTTCCCTAGGCAAAATACACACACCATTTTTAATAGGACTTTGCAGTAGTGATGATTATCTCTAATGCTACATGTTTCTGAAATAATATCTCAAAATTATGTTACAATGTACATAAGCAGTCCTTTCCAGTACTATATGATCTACCGATTGGTTGATTAATCAATCAACAGAGAGAGAAAGCCCTGTAGTATATTACGAGGGTGTGTATCACACGTGCCACTTACTCTCTGGGGTCTCTCTTTCTGGTAATTATCCTGTTTCTTGGCAAACAGTTTTGACCTATATAAGTTCATGGGAGGTATACAGGTGAAAATGCACCTGTTGCCAGAAAACAAAGGAAAGGTGTCACGCTAGCTGTTCAAAAGCCTGCCATTACCAGGGCTCAAGGATTGTTCAATGTCATAGTCAATGGGGAGAAATCAGCAATGGTCAGCCAGCAGCCAGGAGCCAGCAGCCTCGGGCCAAGTTGAAGGGGTGTAAACACCACTCAGACTGAGGCCTGATGGCAGCTGGCAGAAGTCCACTGTGACAGGGTCACACGCTGAGAGGGATCGAGTCCTACAGGGATGGGAACTGCTCCCAGCTCCCACCATATGCTGACTTCCGGGGGTGAAGGTACAGGGGTGGTTCCACCAAATCAATACACTGAGCAGACCCCCCCATACCCCGATGCAAATCAAATAGCCAGACAGCGGAGGGTTGCTGCTGTGAACGGGTTTTTTCCAGTTTCCTCTCTCAAACTTCTGCTCTGGTTCTGAGAACATCCGAGGAGGCCCCCATGTGGTTCCAACTCTCTCCCACTCTGCCACCAGCAGAAATGGGGACACTTCAGACATTCACATTTCTCATGGTTTTCCACAGTATCCTCCAGGCCATTGATTGTGGGAGCAAATAAAAGATGACATCAAATGTTAGATCAGAACACATCTTAAGAATACAAGCACAGGAAAGTTTGTTGTTACGAATTTGACTGGGAGATAAACTCTCCTGATGGATTTTTTTCTGAATAAAGACATTACCCCAAAAGGCAAAGACTCATTTGCCTCCTAGGACAAGTCACATGCAGCCAGAACACAGTGTCCAGCTGCATATACTCTGAAGGTGGGACAGAGGCTGAGCGTGAGACACAGGCCCAGGCCAAGCTGACGGTCAACACTGACTCGACCAACAGGTTCCATGACAGAAAGCAGAGTCACCGACTCCTCTTGCCTCAATTTCCCTACTATTGATAAAAATGAGGGCCGCCTGTGTGGCTCAGTCGGTTTAAGTGTCTGATTTCAGCTCAGGTCATGATCTCACAGTTTGGTGAGTTCGAGCCCCGAGTCAGGCTCTACACTGACAGCAAGGATCCTGCTTGGGATTCTCTCTCCTCCTCTCCCTCTCTGCCCCACTCCCACTGGCATTCTCTCTGTCTCTTAAAAATAAATAAATAAGCATTTAAAATTAAATAAATAAATAAAAATGAGAGAACTGGGTCTAACTCGCTTTTCACGAAGAGAATGAGCAAGAACAGTGTGCAGAATTGTTTTCTCTTGGGCAAGGTTTCTTTTCTCTCAAAACGTCCCATATAAATATTAAATAGTATATAAGTACAGTATCTTGTTAGATGAGTATTTGAAAGTCAGTAGTAGATACCATGTCAGTTTAAAGAGCAATTGGACCCCCTCATGCTTAACGAAGAAATAAAGGAATTGAATTAGCAATTGACCATGTATTAAAGTCTAGAGAATGGTTAAGAAATGGAAACAGAGCCTGAAGGAAGGGCCCAATGACAGGTGGCAGGGCCAGAGGACTCCGTGGTAGCAGGAGGAAGGGGGCGGAGCCTTGCCGGAAAAACTACTGAGAAGCCCGGGTGGCCTTTGAGGCCGGCTGTCATTACAATCTCATGTTGAGCACTATGCCTGCCCGTTCAGCCCACTCCCTTTACCCGGAGTAACCTGACCATGTGGTGGCATCGCCGTCCCTCCGCTGTGGCTCTGTGAGACAGAACACGTCCGTGGCTCCTCCTGGCCCCTGTGTGTGTGAGCTCCGGGAAGGACCTGCCAGAGTGGTGGTGTTAACATGGTCTTCCCCATGAGGGAGCCACACCTCCGCCATGTGATTTGCCTTCACAGATAGGTTTCCAGACTAAAACAGTGACATACACACAGTCATCAATCGCTAGGGTGTACATTACATGAAATTCAGACGCCCTGGAGAAATCCAGATCCCTGGTTACATTCACATCTCTTACAAAACCTTCCTAGAAATTATGAACCTTAATGTTATCCCTGTCACCTATTTTTATTCATATTTAAAAGACCACTTTGGGCTCTCACATTATAATGCTTTTATTGTCATTTCCTGGTATAGTTGTAGATCCAGAGGGTAGAGAAACTTAACTACTTTGCTTAAGAAGAGAGGGGACCTAAGCTTGTATTAAATACTTTGCAAAGAGGGAAAAAGAATCTTTTTCTTCTCTACCCCTTCCCCAGCACCCAGAACTAAAGTCTTCATTTTGTGCTGAGTGACCTGCGTTCAGAATCGAAATAAATGTGCAGGTTTGTGATTGCTCCTCGCTGGGGGCAAATAGCTTCAGACGTGGAGACTGCTGACATTACACATCGAGAGTGGGTGAGAATTACCACGCACATGATGAGGCCATCTGGGGTGGCCAGGCAGGCCCTCCTCCAAAATTCCCAGAGGGTCTTGGTTTTCCCTGTGGTCAGGGTGTGGTCGGGGTGAGGGTTCCCCCCATCACTGAGAGCTCAGATAGCTCATTCACAGCACCGGGATGGTCATCAAGGAGCTCAGATGTCATCTGACAATGCACTGACGTTGAACCCAGTCTGAACACAAAGATAGCTTACAGTCAGAAATGGGGCAGAGGAACGCCGAAAGGTGCGTGTCGCCCAGCAGGTTCCGCGATGCTCACCAGCTCAAGTGCCAGTTGTCACTGAAATAATATCATCAGACTCCCGTGCCTCAAGCAAGATGTTTGACACGCTGGTGCACGGACTCAGCAGGAATCAGATCCTTCCACTTTATGACCCAACCTTGTTATGCGCAGATCACAGGCAGGCAGGTCGTGGGTGCCCTTCTGGAACCAACTGCTTCCATCCCCAACACCACCGAGGCAATGCGCATCCAGAGGACAGGCCACAGGGATTCCCGCCAGGGGAAATGCCACCCAGCCTGTCGCACCAGGAGGGCAGCGGCTGGTGAGCAGGTGAACGGGGAGGGTGGAGAGTCCAGGGAAAACCATCCCCCCATTTGTGCAAAAAGGCGCTGCTGTACTTCAGACTCAGAGTGAACAGCCAGGACCATGAACAAGGATGGCCTCAAAGGGTGTTAAGGAAATTAGCACCAATGTTTTGGCACTACTGTTGCTGTGTATCTGCTCCCTTTTAACACGATGAATTAGTAGTGATGCCCACAGTGCTTGATAGCCCAGCCATGCCTGGCAGCAAGTAGTGCACAATTTAAGAGATGAACCAAAATCCCCGGGTGCCTGAATGGCTCAGTCATCGAAACATCTTACTTTGGCTCAGGTCATGATCTCGTCGCAGTTCATTAGTTCAAGCCCCGCATGGGATTCTCTGCTTGGGATTCCCTCTCTCTCCCTCTCTCTTTGCCCCTCCCCCACTTGTGCCTGCTTCTCTCTCAAAATAAATGAAAAAAGTTATTTTAAAAAGAGAGAGATGCAGAAATGCTGATGCATAAGGGCACATGTACCCCAATGTTCATAGTGGCACTTTCAACAATAGCCAAATCATGGAAAGAGCCTAAATGTCCATCAACTGATGATAGGATCAAGAAGACGTGGTTTATCTATACAATGGAATACTACATGGCAATGAGAAAAAGTGAAATCTGGCCATTCGTAGCAAAGTGGATGGACCTCGAGGGTGTCATGCTAAGC